>PVKB01000224.1:0-346284 GCA_004027205.1 Ctenodactylus gundi | reverse complement strand
AGCCTCAGTGTCTGAGTAATACTGATCTCATAAAATTAGTTTGGGAATGTTTCTTTTTTATTGCCTTGGAAAATTTTTAAGAAGAATTGCTGTTGATTTTCTTAATGGTTTGGCAGACTCAGCCTTGGTTACCTAGTTGTGGGCATATTTTTTTTCCCTTGGAAGGTTTTTGGTTACTTATTCAATATCCTTACCCATTATTCCTCTGTGTAGGCTTTCTACTTGTTTTTAGTTCATGTTCTAGAAATTTATCATTCTATGTTAAGCGATTTATTAGACTATAATAACTTCTAGTTGTCCCTCAGATTCTTTGTATTTCTGAAGCATCTGTTGCCGTAGTTCTTTTTTTTTAATTTCTGATTTTATTTGCGTGTTTCTTAGTCCAGCAAAAGCTTGGCTGATTCTGTTTATTTATTCAAACACTTATCTTAGTTTTGTAACCTTTTCTATTATTTCTCTCTTCTCTGATTCGTGTCTCTTCCTATCTGTATTATTTCCTTCCGTTATTTTTGGGCTGATATTGTTCTTGATCCTGTCCCTTGAGGTATAGAGTATTAATGAGAAAGTTTTTTCTCCCTTTGCAATGTACACATTAACAGCTAGCACTTTTTTCTTAGTACTTCTTTTTTATATACATTTAGGTTTTATGCTTTATTTTATCTTGAGGTATTTATTTTAAGTTAAGCAAACATGAAAATATAATTAAAATACTTATATGTGCCAATTTTTCATTATCAATATTATTATGATATATCACAAACATCCAAATATAAAAATTAAACAGTCAAATTTTATTTTCCCTTTTTATCTAGTAGTTATTCAAACATGTTTTGCTAATAGTCATAAATTTATCGATTTTTTCTTTTTCTGTTACTAACTACTGATTTCAATTCATTTTGTTCAGAAAAGATATTCAGTATTATTTTGATCTTTCTAACTTTATCAAAACTTGTTTTTGTAACTTAAGATGTGATCTATTCTAAAGAATGTTCTATGTGTGTTTGAAAAGAATCTGTTATTTTCTGCTGTTGAATGGGAGGCTCTACATGTATTTACTAAGTTTATTTGGTTTATGGTGTAATTTAAATACACTATACTGCTGTTCATTTTCTGTCTAAATGTCCTGTTCATAAAAAGTAGAGTATTTCAATTCCTGCTGTATTGTTTCAATTTCTTAAGATTTATCTGTTTTCAAATATATATATACATTCCAGTACTCTGGCGTTGGGACCTAGATTTTTGCAATTGTTACATATTCTTGTTGAATCAGTCCTTTGTAATAGTATAAGAAGCAATCTTGTCTCATTTGTTGCTTCTGTTCTAAAGTCTATGTTACCTGACATAAATATAGCTACTCCTGATTTTCTCTTAATCTGACCCTTGTGCATCTTTGGATCTAAAATGAGTTTCTTGTACACAGTGCTCAGTTAGATCTTGGTTTTCACTTTATTTGGCTAATCTGAATCCTTTCAAAGAGAGTTTAATTTACTTACACTTAAAATCACTCTTGAGGACCGGCGTACTCTCGCCATTCTGCTGTCAGTGTTCTGTTTTCCCTCAGTTCCGTTGTTGCTCTCTTTGCTTTAGTGGGGCTGATGTGTCCCATGATTCTCTGAGGCTATCTTTGTTCTTTCTTATTCTTTGTCCTTGTTTGCTCCTCTGATGTGGTGATTTCCATCGACTTGTCTTTGAGTGTGTTGACCCTTGCTTCAGCTTGGTAAAGTCTCCTGTTTAACTATTTTATTGAGATTTTTAGGTCAATTATTTTGCTCTCCAGGACTATGCTTTCTCTTTGGTTCATCTTATATTTTCTACTTTTATTTATAATAATTTATTTAATAATAATTTATTTAATAATAATTATTTATAATTTATTTATAATAATTTTTCAAAATAATACTGAATTTTCACTTTTATTTATTCGTTGTTTTCCTTACTTCAGTGAACATCTTTATGCTCCAGTGGCTACTTCAAATTTTTTACAGAGCATATCCTGTTTCTGCACTTGGTTAGGGTTGACAGCTACTGACTTAGCCTTTCCCTTGGCCTCACATTCTCTGACTTTTTGCGTTGGTTTCTGTGCTTCAGGTTTGCTATCTTCCCACCTGTCCTTTGCACATTGGTGATATATGGAATATGATCCTCACCAGACAGCACACGCAGGGATTTTTGGGTACCTCCTAAATATCATTCCCGCCCGATTGCTGTCTTTTCCCCTTATATATATTGTTTGTATATAATATAATGTTTATATATAACATAATATGTTTACATTGAACGTCACAATTTTGTGCACACATATGTCAAGTCACAATTATAATCGCCTCCCCTCTCCCTTCTTGGTCCTCTGACACCGCCCCTTCTCCCCTAACTCCCACTATCCCCCCATTTGACTCTATGAAACAACCGTATTCTAGTATTAGAAAAATCGTTTGATCTTCAACCTTTTGCATCCGATTCACTTCACTGAGTATGATGATCTCAATATGCATCTATTTACCTACAGAAACCTCAAAGCTGTCTGTCTTTATGGAACAGTACTCCCTTGTGTATGCACACCATGATTCTTGTGTCCATTGGTCTGTTGATGGGTATTTTGGTGTATTCTATGTTTTATCCTTCGTTAGTTGTGTTGCTATGAACACTAGGATACACATATACCCAACTGCTATTTTTGTTCCTGGTGGTCTTGAGAGGTTAGAATATCCTACTTCCTGTCAGTGCCCCAAGACAAGAAATATTGGTCTAGCTTTTTGCTTAGCCATCAGTAAAGTTCAGGTGATAGATAGATAGTTTATAGTTCTTGAAGGAGAAGCTGGAGGCAAGAATTAGGCGTGTGATCTCTGTGTTGATCAAGTGAAGTAAGCTGTGGCAACTGCGTCTATGTCCACAGAGGCGTTATCTTCTTTCAAACTGTTGCTTCATTCTTCTTTACTCCCAGCAATGTGGGAATGCTTGTCCTCAGCCCTGTTTGGATGTAGCTGAGTTATAAGCCAGTCCTGCATCTAGTATTAATAACTAGAAAAATTGTGCAGCTAGAAGAATAATAAAACATTTTCTGCAGTAATACTATACGTTCCCCTCCCTCCCCCTCCGAAGGATAAGCTGTAGAAATTTCCCTCCCCACCCCCCAATGAAGCTTTCAGGGAACTAGTAATAGTAATAGACATCAGCTCCAAGAGAAACACAAGTCAGAAGCCAGATCTGATCTTTAGGTGATAAGTAAAAAAAAGTTAAGGCACTAGACATTCTTCAAATCTTAGTTTTAAACTGGAATCTGGGCTTTAGGGCTGAAGAGAGCCAGAGAAGGGGTCACAGAAAAGGGCTTTGGGCCATTGAAAATTGCCACTTCATTTTCTGAAGGCCCAGGGGAAGTGCGTTACCCACATCCTCAGGCAGCAGCTGAAAAAGTCAGCAAGATAAAGGAAGGCTTTCCCCTCCACTGCGGGAAGTTTGAGATACAGCTTTGAGAAGTGGCTACTTGTCCATTTAAATTTCCAACGGACAAGGGGACACTATCTCTTTCATCTTCCACATACACAATTAGAGGCATGTCTCTTAAGAACAGGAAGAAAAAAACAAGGGGATATATGTTCAGTGTAGCCCCTTTTAAGAGATGCTGGGCTTTACTACCTATATTACCTCTACGCTGAGCTGGGGAAGAAGTATGGTAAGTACAACTGTGCCTGTTTACAACTCCCTCCTTTCTCTCTGGTCCTCAGGGCTTGAAATGCTGGTGCTTGTAATTTCTGTGACCGGCAAGTTAAAGAGTTTGTCTCTTTAGTAGCAGCTCTAAAAAGTAGGGCACTAAGTATGTGGTCCAAACTCTTCCCCACTCCTGTAGAAATTAGGAGTTAAGCATTCCCTCCTGGAGGTGTGGCTCTGTGGTATCCTGTTACCAAGGGAGTCAAGTTCAGTTATTCCTATCCACTTCTAAGTGGGAATTTTCTGAGTTACGATTTACAGCAGTCTCTCGGCTACTTTTAAAACTACTCTCAGAGAGAATGGGTCTGTACGTAGCTCTTAATTTCATGCATCTGTTGGTGTAAAGAGAGTCCCTACCCTCTTAGTCTGCATGTGACTGGTGGTTTAAGGCGGTAGATGGTTTTGAAATCAGTAAGGAAGTTCCCAGGTAAATAACTAATTTAACAGCAGGATATGACCTACCTAGCTTAGAAAGAGGCTAATGATACAAGTGAGTTCTTGTCATAACACCATACTACATTCTAAATAAAACTGTCAAATAGACTGATATTACAAGTGAGTCACGCTTGCAATTGGAGTCATCCCTGCTCTTTTCAAATGATTTCATTCTCAAATCTTGTGCAACACAGATTCTGAAAATTAGCTCCTGTTCTTGTATGAATTTCATTTTCTTCCCATAAGTGTCTTTATCTCCTGTTATGTCAAAAAGCATAAAACATTATTTTAATATGATCATATTTAATAAATGTTAGGAGTTATTATTTACTCACTAGTGATAAAAATGTGACCCGTCAGTTGATACAATGTAGTTTACATTTGTTGAAATCTTTACACATAGCTATGTGTGTGCCCATGTATGTTGATGGCTTAAATTATTTTAAAAAACAAAAACATCGAAATCAAAACAGTTTGAAGCATTTCCATACTTTCTTCTCTTTGCTGTTTTTATTACATAAGAAAGCATAACAGTGTCATATAACCTAATTTATCTAATCTATCTTGTGAAGATATACAGACTACTATTACCTGGTATCTGGAATTGAATCCATAAAATTGTTTCTTTTGTCATTGATTGTTTCAGAATTATAACCACTTCATTTTTTATGGTGGTTAAAGGCAGAATTTTATGTTCTCTTGCAAAATTGATGGATAATTATACTTTAAGTGAATTGCCTGAAAATTTTCAGTAGTCCAGCCTAGCTTTACATTAAATATTTCCATAATCATAAAATCTATTCCTGGAAGAAGACAAAGAAACTGTTGTCACTTATGTTGTCTATCAGAACATAAGATAACATTTATTTGGTTCATTTTTGATGGAAGCACTCAAAGGTTATTGGTTTGGAGAGCACAGAAGGGAGAATTTACCTACTGCTGCAGCCAGTGGGTAGTGTTAACTCATGGTTTATGAAGAAGTTTCCTATCACACATAAATGCATATTTATGCGTACAATCATATCTACATATATGTCTGTACACACACACACACACACACACACACACACACACACACACACGAAATGTAACTCCTTTTTTAACAGTGCAATTTTTCTATTGACTTTCAGTGGATAATAAGAATGTCATTCTAAATGCTATACACGTTTGAGCTCATTTGATCCTCACATAAAAACCACTGGTGATAAATAGAACTCTTTAAATGAACATAAATATGAAGAAAATAAGTTCACAGTAAGTAAATAATGAGAATCACAATAAGTAAATAATAAGGAGTTGCATGGCCAAACTTTAAATCTTAGCTCTCTGGTTCTAGAGACTGCACGTGGCATTGTAGTTAGAACCAAACTGAGAAGCTGATGTTTGAGCCATGTGGCAAGAGGCATGGATCTCAGAAAATTGCACTGCAAACAGAGGAAATAGCAAGTACAAGGACCCTGAGGCAGGGATATTTTTATGCTAGAGAGAGAAAAAAGAAAGAGAAGTAGCTAAATATTTTTGCTGAGTACTTGTAAAAGTTTAGCTAGTATGATTCAAAATTGGAGCATATTTGGTCACCACAGGTTTGGTGGGAAAGCCAGGAATTCAGCTTTAAACTGTTCAAGTTTGAGAAGTCTATCAGATGTTTGGCATGTACCAACTAAGCGGTTTAACACAGAACTCAGAAGTGACTTCAGATATCGATACAGCCATGATACCAAATATGTACCCAATAGGGGTACAGCCAGGTTCGCGGATATACTTAGAGCCATGAGACTGGTGTACAGCGTGAAAGGAACAGATGAGGATCCCAATAACAAGCTCCTCCACGTTTAGAGCCAGAAAGTGAGTAGCTACCCATCAAAGATGCTGAGGCAGAGCAGTCATTGCGACAGACTGAAAACCAAGGAGCCTGTGCAGCCTTACATTACAGGTGGGGAAAAAACTTTCAGTGAGGAAGGGCTAGCACATGTTGCTCCATCAGATAAGGTGAGGACTGGGAAATGAGCACTGATTACAGCCACCTGGAAGACTGCAGTGACCATGACAAGGAAGATTTTACCACAAAAATCTACACAAATATCTAGAATAGTTTATGCATGTCTAAAACTTTTTACCCAATCACTTAACTGGGTTTTGTTACAAAACAAATATCTTTCCTTACCCCGAATGCTTGCTTTCAGTGGTGTCTATGAAAATGCACATTTTTGAAAAAAGAAAATGCATGTTTTTAAAATGCTGAAAATGCTGAATAATTCTGAATAAAGTATAAAATTTAACAAAATGTTAAGAGATAATAGAAAAGTGCAACCTAAAATTGAGGAGAAAAATAAAACAAAAGAAACGAACCATGTCTTGAAAACACAAATTGGTTAAAATAATGTGATCAGGTTAAAATTCTAAGTGTCAGACAATCCATTGAATTCAAGAAAAAAATGGAGGAGATTTCTTTTTTATATAACTGAAAGTTTAGATATAACTGAATCAAAGAGCTCCTATTATTATTATTATCATTATTATTATTTTGCATTGAATTCAATTTCGGGTAAGTTCTCCAAACATTAGTAACCGGCAGCCCCAGCCTACCTCATGCTATCTATCAACCTCTGTGGAAGAGGCATTCAATTCTCAATAATTCTGGAAATTGCACCTGTTCATACCCATTTGTGCGGCTTGGGCCACGTATGGGTCAGTAACCATGTGCTCTTCCATGGAAACGTGTAAGCTAGATTTAGGTTAGGTAGCTATTTCTTGGAAATGACATAACAAAACCAGCTCTTTCCAAGTCACAAGGGTCAATAAGTAAAGAACTATCCCTAGAAAGACGATTGTTCTAATACTATATAAATAGGAAATTGAATTTGGATGCATTTAGAAAAATTATAATTAGGTTAGAAGAAAGAATGCTTGGAAAAAATAAAAAGAGAGATGAGCACTTACACAGCATGTACTAGACACTTTATGTAATTAGTTAACATTTTTCATTTAGTATTCATGACCATCCCAAGAAGTAATTATACTGAGAAAAACCGAGAGAAGGAAAAATGCCTCTAATATTCCTTTAGAGAAAAACTTATCTGTAGGATTAAATTATAAATGGACGCTTTTACTCATAAGTACACAAAGAAAAATACGCATAGTTTATCTACGTAGTGTTATAATCAGCAGCCATGGGAACGGTAACTGGAAAGTGCAGGCAGGCTTGCTGTTTCGTGTAGGGTGAGGTGTTGTCTGGTCCCAGCTTCCCAGCATGCTGTCTTCTCAACTTCCGACAGTGGTCAAAAGCGGTGAGAAGATTACCGCCTAGGGGAGAATTTCTAGTGCGAAGGGAAAGACGACCGCCTAGTCCACAGTTGTTCACTTTTCTCTCAGTTTACCCTCATTTCTGCAGGTTTTATTAGAATTACACAAGAGTTCCAAATCCTGAAACTCCCAATTCCACCGAAAACCTCGGGCTTGCTCTTCCTTGGCGCCTCGTGGCTCGTGGGTGAGTTTCAGCTGTATCTTGTCTGCTATTCCTTTGCCATTTTTATTCATAATCGCACATTATTTGCAACCATTTCTTTCCTGTATATGTTGTTGATGGCCTTCCTTGTGGCCCTCTCCTCTGCTGTCTTTTTTGTAGACTCTGCATCTATGTTTTTCACTATGAATATCCCCTCTGGTGCATTTGAGAGACAACAGGCATTGACATGTATGTTTAATAAACCTTTTGACCAGTGATGGCCATCCGTTTATGCAGCAGCTAGTTGTGTGTTTAATAATTGATGTCATTAAGTATGCTATTAGCATCCACAATAGTATTGTAAAGTCCTACCCCACACTGGCACTAGAAGTCCACGAGTGTACTGATGTCTAATCTTGCGAGCATTCATAAATTTGAACATTTCCTTTGCCCAAGTTATAATTATTTGATCATTCAGCCCCGTTTTTGAAACATCAATATGTATTAAACGAATTTAAGGTTCTTATAACTTTGAGGTTAAGATGGAAAAAAGTAATAGGATAAAGTTTAGATTCTTTTGAGCTATGTTCACTTATGTTTCCGAGAACTTTGGAAGGTTAATTGATCTAAATAAGTAAATTCTCCCTCCTTATGGAATTTTGGAAGTTCCTATCATAATGGTAAAACCTGCAATTGCCACGTCTATGCAGAACATGTGTAGTATACGATGAAAGATTACAAAGCTTGGTGAAAAGTGGAGGTCAAACGAAACTGCCATGCATCTCCCACAGGGCGCTGGTGTTTTAGTAGGAATGTGCATCTGGGAAGGGAGGAAAGACACTGAACTGGATTCACAGAAAACATGGCTTGAAGCAACCTATTTTTTTCTAGCTGACAGTGAATTTTTTTGTTGTTCTTCTGCTTTATTTTATCACTTTCTTTAGCTCTATAAAGTATTTTGACATACTGCCTGAGACCTCTGGGTTGCTATCTGTTCCACTTTTTCTTTTACAATAAGTGAGATGCCATTTTGAAAGGCAGTGAGGCATCACAGTTAAATTACACACACGGAATGAGCAGACAGCCATGTAGTGAGCTCATGCCTGCCCGCTTGTTTGGTTTGAATTTATTTCTAGCTTGGGAGGCTAGTGATGATCACTGTAATAGAATGGACTCAATAGCAATATAGTCTACACATGGAAAATTTTCTGTATAAATCTACTTTACTCCATACTTCATAGGTCATCAGTGTCAGAAGTTTTATTGAGAATTCAAATATTCTTTTCTAAAAAAAGAACGTGCGCTAACTTGGAGCTCAGGCTAACAATCTAGCACACTGACTGACACACCACCCTTCAGTGACTACTAATGAACGTATGTATTAACCACCCTTTGGCAAATTCTTAAGTTCAGGTGTCCCAGCTGTTCCACGGCCTTTCTTTCCTTTGGTCCAGATCTTGGGGTGGACGGCTGCTCCCTCTTCTTTAGCATTGGTCTGAAGGTGACTTTCTCACAGAAATCTTCACTCTTCACTGCCTCCAGAACTTTCCGTTCACAAATCCATTTCATTTTATTTTTGTAAGCACCAGAAAAGATAATTTCTTGGTTTTCTTTTATAACAGAAAAGCAGAATTCAATTTTATCATTTTGTGTCCAGTGCCTAGAACAATGGAATACAGTAAACATACCCATTTCTCCCATATTTTACAGAGACTAGGCCCTTGCCTGAATTGTTCATTGTGGTAACTTTTATACTTTGCACATAATATGGCCTTTATATATACTGAGCTAATTAATAAATGACTTTCTTTTGCATTTTAGTTCCTAACCGTGTTAGAATTTTAAAGCTAAAGTGCTCCGTTTTTAATATTTTCCCAAGACAAATGAAAACTTGCCTTCATATAATAGAAATTACATGTAGAGAATTTCCCTGAACTGGATGCTGGATAAAAATTTCAAAAATACAAAGAAGATACAGTCCATCCATCTGACTATATATCACTCAGTCATAAAAAGGAAACTAAGATGTGCAGCAATATGGCCGAATCCTAACTACAGAATTCTACGTGAAAGAAGCTAGACTCGAAGACAACATGCTCTGCTTCTCTGGTGAGACGGTGATGGAGACCTAAAAGTTGACAGAATTTTTTTAATTGGTGTTGATCTTCAGGATTTTCCACTGAAGCAAGAGGAAGAGCCCGTGTTACTCTTAGTGTTCTACTTTGGGCAAATCATCCAAGGACAGGAGCTCCGTAGCCTTCTCCTTGGCCATCATCCAGTTCCCCACATGTGATTAGCCCTTAGCCCTACTGGCCATCTCAGCTGAAGCCACAGGGAAGATCACATCTTGCCCCCGTTGGTGAATTCTCACAGAGTGGTCTAACATACAGCGCTGCAGAGTCTGTGTTAAAAATGGGTCAGATATTCTCCCAAAATCACCAGACCATCTTAATCACTGCTGACTACTTCGTGTTTTGACCATTTTTCTTTTTCCTCTAAGCATTTTATCTCTTGCTCAGGACTGTTTGTAGTATTTCTGGCTCTAAATTCCTAATAGGAATACCTTAAATCAAGTTTCTGTCAAATATTTGCTTTGACCATTTAAAGATGATTTGCTTCCGGGTGAGCCTCACCCCAGCCCAGTTTCAAGGTGTCCCTCATTATAATTCTAATATTGGGTGAAATCAAGCGCACAGAGCTGTAACTTTCTCCAAGGTATTGACATACTCTGTCTACGTTCCATTTTGAGCTATTGAATAGGTAATATAGTCAGTAGTTTTATAAGCCAGCAATGAATTTAGAGGTAAGGAGGAGAAGTGAACAAAACTCTCGCCGTCATGAATTCTCTACTCCCTGATGGGGAGCCACCAACAAACTTATAAGAAAAAGAGTCCGAAGAAATATAAAGCAGGAAAGATGGAAAAGAAGTACTTACCATGTGCAATGGCGAAAGGATTACAATTTTAAGTGAGAGTAGTCAGTTAAATACTCACTGGGGAGAAAATTATGGAACAAAGATCTGCATGTAAGCCAAGGAGATTTCCTTTCACCGTGCTCCAGAAGGAGGGAAAAAACAAGTATGAAGACTGTGGAAGAGGTCTACTACCAGGGAGGAGGTTAGGGTGGGTGTCAGGGAGGTCAGCATAGAACTTACGAAGAAATGACAGAGGCCCCGAGCAGATAATAATTTAAGGCCTTGATTGATAGAACTATGTTTATTCTCAATAAAATGAAAAGCCATTAGATAACTGTGTTATAAAAACAAGTCTAATGAGGGATGCAATATGCACCAGAAGTTATCTATTGAAATGCACATTTTGGCTTGGCGAATTATGGCGAACATCTCAGCCAAGACGCAAGTCTCTATTAGTGCATTTCCTTTTGTAGCTAATCTCCTACGGCTTTTCTCCAGATGAAGAATCAAAAGTTTTGTCCTGAAAAAATATAGACTGAATTTCTAAAAAATTTACCAAATGAATATGTGCTCTTTTCTGGCGGGCTTATTTTATGTGAAATATGTTTAAGCTTCATTCATTTTTGCTATTTTCTAAGTATTTTTTTTTGTTCCAAACAACGTTTTATTACAGAAACAATTGACCTGATTTACCTACTAGCTTGCTGGTGTATATTATTTACATTTTTTTGCTTTTTTAATAATTAGATACCAAGCTACAATAAACTATTATGTTTAAGATTGCACATAGTTTTTGCTTCTTGTCAGTTATGGTAACACACACCTGTGATTACAGCCCCTGAGAGTGTGAGGCAGGAGGACTGTTGTGAGTATGTGACCAGGCTGGGCTACCTAGTGAGTTCACGACTAGTCTGAACTTCAGACCAAGATTCTGTCTCAAAGAAAAGTTTTTGTTTCTCTTTGTATGTATAAATTTAGCCTTATAAACTTTTGGCAATAGTATATCATAATGGTCTGTTTGAAAATGTACAAGTTCAAATTTTTGATAAAGCACAATGTGACAAATTTCAAGTCATAATTTCTGCTTCTCGTGCCCAACCTAAGCCAGAGAAGTTACAAGGTTTTTCTACTATGATGTCCTTCAGAAGTCGTAGAATTTTATTATTTGTATTTAAGCCTGAAATATACTTTCCATTTACTTTCATAAACAGTAAGAAGTAAGGTTTGAGATCCATTTTTCCCATGTAAAAATATCCAGTTATTTCATTACTTTTTCTTTATTTTTGGAAACTTCCTTAGAATTGTTTATGTCATAATTATGCTACTTATGTCATTGGTAGATAGTAGCCTTCTACTTCTTTCCTGTGCCTGCCACGTAAAGATGACAAGATACATACTTCTGCTCGGTTTGTCCCTTGCCTTAACCTTTGGTCTCAGACTTCTGATAAAGTTTGAATAGAAGCAATAACTATTGACATTCTTTCATGTTTCCATGACTTTCATCAGATTGAGAAACTTCCTTATTATTTCTAATTAACTAAGATTTTTAATCATGAAAAAGTATTAAATTATATCAATGTTTATATTATTCTCTAATATATTTAATGACATTCTCTGAATATGGTTGCATAATTGGGATAATTTGGTCATGATTTGATATTCTGGGCCCATGTCAATTAATTTTATTTGTTATATTCTAAAAATTATTTTTGCAATTATTTTCATATGAGACATATGTTTTAAGGTTATTTTATCCTTCCACTATATACAAATAAAAAATTGGGCAACATGTAAAAATAATTGTTTATAAATATAATGTAGCAGAAATTTTCTGAAAGAAGATCATCAAATCGAAGCCATTAGTCACATCAGATTGCTGACCCTTCTGCAGGGATGAAGTCACAAAGACTGTACATAAAAAATGAAAGAAAGTAAGATAAAGTATCAGTGAAGTCGAGTCCCCAAAGAAGAGACCACTCCAGAACTCCAGAAATGTTTCAGAACAGAAATGTACCTATCTCTTTTGCAGAATATCAAGACGTGGGGAAAAAAAAACCAAGTATATTTAAAAATCTGTAGCTTGGCGTAGGCTTATGATCCTAGCGCTCTGGGAGGCTAAGGTAGGATTGCAAGTTGGACCCAGCCTGGGCAACTTAGTGAGTCAGTGACACCCTCTCTCAACTCAAAAATAAAAATGTGCACGGAATGTAGCTCGATGTGAAGGACCTTGCACTGTTTCTGCGCCGCCCCCCACACATTTAGTTTGTATAGTTATAATCTGCATTCTTTTCCACTTGTGAAATGTTTTCCATAATGATGGTTCAACTTTGAGTTATGATCCCTTGACATACTACCGTACCTTTAAAAGTATGATATTATTTACACTGTAAATGTTTTTTTTTTCCCCAACACAATCACAAATCATTGTCCCATTGAACCAGTGGTTTTGTTACATTCAGAACAAATGGGAAACTGGCCTCCAGAAAGCCCTTATTTTAGCAAGTAGCTAGATGAAGTGATTAGGCCTGGTATGGTCCTTTTCCACTTTTAATTTCACTGATGATTGCTGGCAGAAGGTAAGCAATATGCGACTTCCACCTCAGGTGTGCTAACATATTGCAATTAAAGAGAGCTTCTCCTTGTCATCCAGGAGGGAAGAAATTGATCAAAGTGTCAAATGACTTACTTCCAGCAGAAACTACGATATTTTGCCCCAAATATTATGATTTATTTAGTACAAAGAGGGTATCTTCAAAACCCAGACATACAATATCCATAAATTGTGTTGTAGTGAATGCAAGTGGCATAATTATTCTTTAACAGGTAAACACATTTAGTGGCTTCTCTACAGTCATCCTTATTATAAATAATTGTTCCAATTAGTGTTATCTGAATGCTATAAGAAGGTTTGGGCAAAGATGTAATTTAAAGCAACGTAGGCAATATTATTTTTTGCACTAGGTAAAATAAATCGAAGTCAGGCAGGGAAGGGGCTCGTGGCAGAGCAATATAAATGCAGATGGAAAATGAATTTGAAAATTATATAACCGAATTAAACCAACTAAAAGAATCATATAATCTGAAAGCAAGTTACTCTAATTACCGTGACTGTCACCAATACTTTATATTAAGCAACCATGAACAATGACCTAAGATCACTAGTTAATTGGATTTGGAATAAATCCTAAAATGTGGGATTGCTTTCATTGTACACCCTAGAAAAAACTAATTATGTAGGAATATGTTCCCCTAATGCTGGCATAGAATTTTTTTCCAAGCAGCCTTTGCTGTCTAACACGTTGTAGCTTCACAATGGTGGTGTTATGTAGATCCAGCTCTTGTGCTTGGAAGCCCAACTGCGTCGAGTTCAGATGTTGCTCCTGAAACTTCATCTTTGTGCGCCACTTGTTTTCTGAGCTCTGACGTCCATGCAAATAAGCAGATTTATGTCTTAAGGGTATTTAAGGTAAAAATAATGAGAGACACATACTGTTTTAGTAGGTAAATATAGATTTTGGGGGTGGAATTTTGGCTCCTGAAACATGGTAATAGAATCAGAAGCAAAGCGTGGCTTCCTTAATCACTCTGTCTACCATGAACACTGTCTTACTCTTCCAAGGGTTTGTGAGGTTTTAGGAAAACTGGATTCATGAAAAAAGTAGGACCAGGAGCAAAGAAACAGAATGAAAAAAAGAAAAAAGGAAGTAGACTTGTTACTATTACAGGTGCACAGGATTATAAGATTTTAATATTGAGGGTCAGGTAGTAAACAGCTCAGGCTTTGAGCTGTATACTTGTATCAAAGCTAGTTATCTCTGCCGTGGCAGTTAACAAGCTGACATGTTGCATAATTGAAGGGCATGGCTAGGCATGACTGAATTCTCATAAGATTTATTTTTATTTACTTCCCCCCATTTTATTGATATGTATAAGTGCAAATTTTAAAGTTTAAAATGAAGTTGAGCATTTTGCGCACCTACGTATCTTGTCAAGGTGACAAGTATTTTCCCACTTTCCCTGTGTTTTTGTAAATACGTGAATTCCACATTCTAGAACACATTAGAGCCACGGGGTTTGAGGAATGGGTACCATCTCTGCCCACACTTTCTCACAGGTTCACCCCTTTCTGACCTGACCGATGCTTCTCTTTCTGCCTTGTCATTCATGTTGTGGGCCGTTTTATGTCATTATTTTTGTGCATTTCACAGAGAAGACACCCATCTATAGTCCGTCTTTTGGGCTTGGTTCATTTCACTGAGCATTATTGATTCAAGGTGATTCCATTTTCCTTCAAAAGCCTCATATTTATCTTTCTGTGTGGCTGCGTAGCATTCCATGGTGTATAAGTACCATAGCTTCTTTAATAATGGGAAGGTAGATTGTTTCCAATATTTGGCTATTACGAATTGTGCTTCGGTTGACATGGATATGCTATGCATGTGTCTTTTTGGTATGTTGACTTTATTTTCTTTTGAGAAAATGCGCAGTAGAATAGTAGCTGGATCAATTGGAATTTCTCTTCCCAGCTTCCTAAGGAATCTCCAGACTGCTTTCCATAACAGTTATACCAGTTTGCACTCCCAGCAGCTGTTGAGTAGGCTCCTTTTTTTCTGTGCCCTCGTCAACAATTATTGTTTTTTGTGTTCTTTATGTAAGCCATTCTCACTGGGAGGAGGTGAAACCTCAATGCTGTTTTATTTGCATTTCTCTGATAGTCAGTGATGAACACTTTTTCATGTGCTTGTTGGCCATTTGCACATTTTCTTCCGAGAAGCTTCTTTTCATTTCAGCCGCTCACTTAATGGGATCATTTGTCTTAGGTGGCTTTACACTTGTAAGATTTTATTTAGACGTTGACCTGTATTTGCTTCTTAGGCCCTAGTCTTGCACCTAGAGCCTAGAGCAACACTCAGATGAAACCCGGTGCTCTTGCTCGTCTCCATCAAGCCCGGCTCAGCTGCCTCTGGGGCCTGTTTTATTATTGGTCATAATGAAAAAACATAATAATGCTTGACCTCAGATGATGTTTTCAGAACAGAAGATCTAATTCTGTAGTCCAGTTCCAGTGCATGACTTCATGATGGTTAACCAGCAAAATACACACATTATGAGCCTAGTGGCCATGGAAACAATAATGGTAAAATATATGCTTTTCAGTCTTCATTTTAATTCAAAATTGTGTATTTATGCAAGGCAATAATACATATTTGTGTCTAAAATCTTTCCATCTTTTCACCTATGCAAAGCCAGGTGATGTTTACAGGCCAAGTGAACATGTACTTGTTTGAGTGTAAAAGCTACAAAATTGTTTGCTTTGCCCATATAATTAATGAAAGCAATTTTTTTCATCTAAAATATCACAATTTGGATGAAAATACTGTGATTATTCTATTTCTAATTGTTTGAACTCAAGACCCATAGATTGCTGTTTGGAAACTGTAAAAAAATCCAATCCAAAATACAGAAAAGGCCCATCTAAATGAACAATTCTCCTCTAAGATTATTTCTACTTAGTGAAAAAACTTTGTATATCTGAAGATACATTCCAAGTGAATGAAAAACATGATGAATAAAAAATATTTTTTCAAAACTTCATTTAGTTTTGGAGAGGAATCGTCAGGGAAAGTTTACATGAGCCCCACTCTCTGACTTAATTCTCTAAATTGCAAAGAATAATCTGTGTTTTCCATGTATTTTCTCTCCTGTCACTTAGTCATTGTGGCCCAAAACTTCAGGGGAGCAAATGAAGAGCCCACCTTCTCATGCCAGTCACCAGCGCCTCATCAGGACTACTGTACTGGAAACGAGTCCCCAGCAAAAGTTACGAACTGAACAGCTGCCTTAGTTACTTACTCGCTGCTGGAACAGAATATTTGACATCCACAATTTAGGGAAGAAAGATTTATTTTAACTCACAGTTTCAAAAGATCTCACACAGTTCATTCATGGGCATCGGCAATGGTGGAAAGAGATATGACATAGGACTAGTTAGAGAAAATCTCTTCATGGTGTGACAGAGAGACAGCTAAGAAAGTGAGGAAGGGTGGAGCAACTCTTGTAAGTCCTGTCCCAGCAGTGCGCCCTTTCTGAGTCAAGCCTCTGTGCTCTGTCCTCTCCGACCAGGCCGCACTAACAATAGCACGATGCTTCACCAGCAACCCACTACATCCAAACACATGATCCAAATCAGCACAACAGCTCAGTGGTGGTCAAAGATTTCCTCATCAAGCATTGATTTTAATGTTCTAATATTTTGCCAAGAAAGGGAAGTATTTTTGAAAAAAAAAATACTTGTATGAATAGCAGCAAATACTTATCCACATTCTATATATTGACTATTAATTGAACTCTTACTGCATGCCAGGCTCTATATTAAACTGCTATGTAAGGTTGTAAGAATTTAATCCTTATAATTTACCAATGAAGTAGGACCTATGTTTTTTCTGTCTTACAGACAGAAAAGCTAAGGCTCAAAGAATTTAAGGAATTTATATGGGCAAGATAGCTAGTATCCCATATTTGATTATCATGAAATTTGAAAACATTATCACAGCTGCTAGACATAATACAGCTTAATGTAAAACTCAATAAAAGCCTTTCACAAACTATATAACTTAGGCTGGGAGCACAGATTAGTGTAATTTCTCTGCATGCACAAGGTCCTAGGTTCAATTCCCAGCACCATTAAATGAGTAAGTGAATGAGTGAATAAATAAATAAATAAATAAATAAATGTTTGAATTATTACTACTGGAACCAATATTATAAATATTGAATATATATATATATATATATATATATATATACTAATAATTATTTGTTATTTAAAATTCAAGGAGACTTTGGCATGCTGTATTTTTATTTGCTAAATGAGGTAAAATCATTTTTCAAAATAACCTTATAGGATATTTGTACTATGAAAGCCAAAAGAGAATACAATTTCCGTTATGATAATGAGCTTTATATCTTATCTTTGATTTCATGGTCATGGCATGTAGACAAAATAAATAAATAAATAAATAACCCTCTTAACACAGTTCCCCCTGCCCAGCACCTCACCCCCAAAACGAAACAAATAAACAATGAGAGCATTGTTTGTCCTCCAATCAGCCCCTAGGATGTAAATAAATTTATCTCACTCAGAAACTATGTGGATCAAAACATCCCTTGTGCAATCAACAGTGAAGTGGGCATTGTCTAACCTGCTCAAATTACTTCCTCAATGTAATTTCTCTAATCTTCCTTCCTGTGGTGGAGAGATGCAGCACACAGTCCAGCTGTAAAAGTACACGATATGTAAACCACATATAAACCATTAACCACAAGTAGGAAGGAGGGGTAGCAGCCAATAGTCCTGCGATGCTCACAAGAAAAGCCTAGGGCTAGTTCTCTATTCAAGGATACTTCCATTTTTATGCATAGACATTAAAACACTTATGTACAATGCTCCTTGCATAGAGAATATCTGCAAAGATTTTTGGCCCCTCGGTTTCTAATATTTCAAAAAGTTTCCTCTCTGAAACCAACTTCGTTCCATTTTACACCATTTTGTTTATGTAGCATATCTTCTATTTCACGGAAAGAGTCCTAGGAGGACTTCTTCCTGCACAGTGACGACTTGGTTGTATCTTTCTAACTTTGTGTCATGAAGACAGAGTGATATTTGAGAACAAATCTGATGGTAGGTGAGGATGCCTTACAAAGTAGCTATGCTCTGGGTGGCATAATACGAAATTCTGGGTTTAAGCTTCAGCCAAAGCCTCTATTTTTCACCCGTATCTTCTTCATTAATAAGCCATCTTCAGTTTTATTGGTCACACTACAGTGACAGAGATACCTGGGCTTATTCATTTTTATTTTAATTTGAACTCACCTGGAAAAAATGTAAGAAGGTTTAATAAAGTACAAAAGATATGAAAATGGAACATGGATTACTACTGTGTAATAAAGAACAGGTCTGTTAGTAGAAAAGGGAAACACTTTGATATGAAATGGAGCCTAGAATGAGGCTCATATTAAAGCGCTCATTGAAAGGTCTTTAATCTTGCTACGGGAGCCTCCCAGCATACAATATTAAGGAAACAGCTTATTGACCCCGATTTACAGCGACCTCAAGCTAAATTCCAACAATTTGCTCAGAAGGATCATACGTGATAAGGCTCTAAAGTTGGACATTAATTAAAGCAATCCGAATCCATTTAGCAAAATTTCTCAAACTTAGGTCAAGCCATGAGAGATGGAAGATGCGGATATGGGAAGGAGACGTCCTAGGAGAGGGAAGCTGCAGGCACAGATCGAAATTTTGCACAGCATTATGGGAAGACAAGCCTGCAGAAAGTTGACAGAAGGCCTGGTAGAGCACACGATCGAACTGTACTGTGTAAATAACCACACAGCCCTGCTATGAAGAGCAGAGACTATATAAATATTCTCAAGTACTTAAATTTCTTAGAATCTGAAAATACACCCATGCCAGCAATTTCGATTTGATAAAAAATAGAGTCTACAAATAAATCTTGACAGAAAATAAAAACCGAGAATAAACAAACTCCCCTGTGAAAAAATAAACAACATATTGTGTTCATTCTCATGTTGTGTAAATTAGTCCATGGGAGTGATGGAAGTAACTTTCCCTCCCCAGCCCAGAGATCTAAATCTTTAATAAAATAAGACTCATTTGTACTCTGTCAAAATGGTGCAAGTTTTAGCAGTGTTTTCTTAATATGACAGAGTGGAAAGAGAAAAAACCAAGGAGAACATGTTCACAGGTAACAAAATCCTTACTGATGTTGGTCTAAAAGGACTACTTTTCATTAGCCTTAAGATAGTGTAACATACATCTGTGGAATACTTATAGATTTCAATTACGTTTGACATAATTAAAGTAACCGTGACTCCGAGGAAGTGGATTAACTTCTCTGAGACATGGAATCAGATTCCTCATTTGAAAAAAATAGTTTCAATAGCAACTACCTAATAGAATTTTATGAGGAGCAAAAAATAAAATATACAGAAAGTTCTAGCAAGAATCACCATCAGTTGGTGAACTACTATGGACCAAAGTACAATGTAAGATATATGAATTATTTTAATTCTAACTGAAGCTCTAGAGAGTTTGTTTCCTCTCTACATATGCGTAAATTCAGACCTAGAGAGGATTATCAACCTCCCAATCTCCTGATCTCTTAAAAACCTACATATTACTTTTCTACTTAAAAGATTACTCTTACCAGTAGCGTGACAAATTAATAAAACTTATTTTACTGGTATTTCTAAAGACCCAGAAAATAATTTTACATTTAAATGAAATTACTGGTCATCAGAGAGCTCTTTGGAGTGCTTAAGTTATACATTATTATTTTTATATTACAGACAAGTAGAACGAAATGAAAGTGACATGTGACATATTAACTCTATAATTTATTAAGAGGAAATTATTATTTATAATAATTATATGTCTCAATACTTTGTAAACTTTTTAAACTTTTAAACTCACCTGGAGTCTTACGAAATATGTAAGCAAGCCTAACCATTAGGAGTTTTGCCTCAGTGAGAGCTCCAGAAAACTTTATTTGAACAAGTATTGCAGGAAATGCTGATGTAAGTTGCCCAATTCCTTGATGCCATGGGCTAAACATAGACAACAGAAATATTTATTGGGAAGAAAAAACAAATTCAGGGGTAGAGGGGTGACTTACTTGCTGCTGTAGCATAAGTTCCAACTTTTCTGGTGGCATTCACAGTCTCTATAAATACGTGATATATAGTGGCTATAATGAACTGGGATATTTTGTACACTATATATTATGGCAACATTATAATCCCTTCTCCTTCCCTTTTGTGGTCACTTGATTGTTTAAAATTTCTGTATTCTGGGTTTCTCATATTAGAGAAACCATGTGATATTTAATCTTTTGTGTTTCACTCATTTCACTGAGCATGATGATCTCAAGTTATGACCATTTACACAAAAGCTTCAAATCTATCTATACATACATATAGTGTAGATGTGTGTGTGTGTGTGTGTGTGTGTGTGTGTGTGTGTGCGCGCGCACGCGCATGTGTTTCTGGTGCTTAATGTTTACAATGAACTTAAGTATTTTGTGCAAATATATAATGTATCAAAATTACAATCTCTTCCCTTCCCCTCTTTTGGTCATCCCCCACTTTTCTCATCCCCCCAACTCCCACTACATCCCCCCTTTGATTCTATAAAGTGGCTATATTCTGGGGTTTTCATATTAGAGAAACCATTTGGTACTCAACCTTCTACATCTAACACTTCACTGAGCATCATGGTCGCAAGTTGCGTCCATTTACTTACAAAAGCCTGGAAGTCACCTGTCTCTATGGAAGAGTAGTACTCTATTGTATACGTCTACCACAGTTTTTGTACCCATTGGTCTGTTGATGGATATTTTGGCATCTTCTGTGTCTTAGCTTTTGTTAGTTGTGATGCTGTGAACACGGGTATGCATGTATCTCTGTTACACGTTGCCTGAAAAGTTTCCCAGAAGAGGTATCACTGGATCAACTGGAATATTTATTTCATCTTTTTGAGGTATTTACACACTGCCATCCTTAGTGGTTGGACCAGTTTACAGTCCCACCAGCAATGTAGAAGGGTTATTTTTATCCCACAATCTCACCAACATTGGTTGTTGTTTGAATTCTAGATGTATGCCATTCTCACTGGAGTGAGTTGATATCTTAGTGTTGCTTTAATTTGCATTTCTCTAATGGTTAAGAAGATTGAACGTCTTTTTATGTATTTGCTGGCCCTTTGAATTTCTTCATCTGAGAACAGCTTATTCATTTCAGTTACCCATTTTTTAATTGGGTCTCTGGTTTTGAGGGGTCTATTATTCTTTAATGCCTTGTATATTCTAGTTATTAGTCTCCCGTCTGAGGTGTAGGTTACAAAAGCTTTTTCCCATTATGTCAGTTCACTCTGTTGATAGTTTCCTTTGCCACGCAGAAAATTTTTAATTTAATATGATCCCATATATTGATTCTGGGGGCTATTTCTTTTTCTATCAGCTATTCTATTAAAGTCCTTGCCCATGCCTGAATCTTCTAGATTTTTTGCCTATTTTGTCCTCCAAAGTGCTCAATGTTTCCATTTTAACATCCAGGCTTTTAATCCACTTTGATGTAATTTTGGTGCATGGTGATAGGTATGTGTTTAGTTTTGTTATTTTATTATTATTATTATTATTTAGTATGTGGATAACCAATTCTTCCAACAGCATTTATCGAAGAGGCTATTCTTCTTCCAGTGCATATTTTAGCCCTTTTGTCAAGGATCAGGTAGATGACACGCTGAGGATACTTGACTATGTTTGTGCATCATAGGCTCTGTTCCATTGGCCACTCTGTTTGCATTTGTGCCAGCACCATATAGTTTTTGTAACTATTGCTTTGTAATATAACTTGATGTCTGGAATTATGATGCCACCTGTTTCTGTCTTGTTATTTATGATTGCTTTGGCTATTCTATATGAATTTAAGGATTGCTTTTTCAAGTTCTGTGAAATAAAAATTGTCACTTTAAGAGGAATTAATTTGGAACTATTTTGACAATATAGCTATTTTGTTTATATTAATTCTTGCTATCCAGAAATAGAAGCTGTCTTTCCATTTTCTGATTTACTATTTAATTTAACATTTCTTTCTATCATGGTTCTTGACAGCATTTCACCTCACTGGATGTTGGATCATGTGACTTAGGTCTAAGCTAGATAACATATCAAATTACTGTTACATTCTATGATTGGTCCAAACTGACCTTAGCCTTTCCAATCAATAAATTGAAACCAGCAGGGAAACCAGTAACGAAGTTTTATCTTTAAAAATCACTAAGCATATTCAGAAGTTGTGAGTTGCTGTCAATTATTAGAGGCAGATATTGAAGCAGAATTTAAATACTGTGCTGTTCTAAAGCTTTCCTTGTTGCAAACTATAATTTGCCTCTGTCTTGGGCACTTTGCATTTTAATTTGAACTTGTTTCACTCACACCCCATAGAGCTCTAAAACTGATGATTTTAATCTAAATTCAGAACCAGTAGAGACAAAAGTTCATTAGGTGGAAGATTTTAAAAAGAGGAGCTCCTAAAATTTCCCTGTGGGCAACCTTTACTGGAGTTAAGGCATTCTCAGTTATAACTTCCCAGAATCTTTAAAACAATTTTAAGTATTATTTAGTGAATACATATTAAGCCTGGTACCAGGCTAAGCATATACATATCGGTTTCCTGAGAAAACTTTTAAGGTAAACAAGGTTATTACAATTTGGGAAAAAATAAGCTTTATAAATAATAATAAATGTCCAAAATCGTCCAGCTTTTAAGTGGTAGCATCAAGATTCAACCCTTGGCTTCCTAGCTCTAAGGTCTGAGGTCCTAATTACTATGATACATCATCTCTAAAGATTTTGGTGGTTCCAAGCTACTGTAATTATGTTCTCAGGAATTAAAACGTCTTGGAGAATTTGCTCTTGTCATAACTTAAACTGCAATTTGACTCCTTTGTTTAAGGCAGGTGCACTTTTACTCCATCAGACCTACTTGTCTAATCCTTATGGCTAGCGGATCACCATTTATTGAAAATACTTCCTGTTTCTAGTGACTTAACACATGTTATGAAGAAATTTGCATATTCTTTTTGATCTTATTGTCTGCAGAGGGATAGGGATGTAAGGAATGACAGTGTGTGCAGATGGAAGTCATCGCACTCACAAATTTCAAATGACATCATCCCTCTCTCAATCTTCTCTCTACTTATGGGTTGAAGCTATTTCTACTTTTGTTTCTTTATCATTGCCAATCTAAAGCTTGGTTGTGTTTGCACTTAATGGTACATTCAACGGGAGAGCTAACTTGCTGGCCACAAGGTACATGGGGAAGCAAGCTGGTTGGGCACGGAAGGGCATGGCTTGCTGGTTCCCTGGGTGCAAAACGTAGCATCTACTGGTGATAACACTACTTCTTGCAACAGAACCATTTGCTGATGACCTCTGTCGATTTTTCTGGGCATTTGATTGTTGAAAAGGAAATTATATTTTGATCATCTAGGAGTTGTGTTTGATGGGCCAACATTGTTGGTGTCAGCTTCCCTGATGAAAGAAACTTGTAATGTTTGTGTTAAATTGTTTTAGAAGATGAAAGCCATCATGATGAGACACAGCTAAACAACAGCTCTTATTTGTCTACTTTTCTTTTTCCCCATTTTATGGAAATGTGTAAGTGCACAATTTAAGGTTTACAATGGAGTTGAGCATTTTGTGCACATACATATCTTGTCTAGGTGACAAGGGCTTTCCCACTCTCCTTCTGTCCTTCCCCCTACCCACCTCTCCCCCTTCCACCCCCACTTTCCCCCCTCTTTCACTTTGTTTTTTGTCTTAAGTTCCATAGGAGTTGTGATCTGGGTTTCTCATATCGGAGAGACCATTCGATGTTTCACCTTCTGCTTCTGACTCACTTCACTAAGCATGATGTTCTCAAGTTTCTTCCATTTGCCTCCAAGCTGTTGGACTTTATTGATGCATAGTATTCCATTGTGTATAAATACCACAGTTTATGTATCCACTGGTCTGTTGATGGGTATTTTGGTGACTTCCATGTTCTAGCTATTGTTAGTTGTGCTGCCATAAACACGGGTATGCATATATCTCTGCTATATGTTGTTTTGGCCTCTTTGGGATATATTCCCAGGAGGGGTGTCCCTGGATCGAAGGGGATATTTATTTCTAGTCTTTTGAGAGATCTCCATACTGCTTTCCAGAGTGGTTGAATGAATTTACACTTCCACCAGCAGTGCAAGAGGGTTCCTTTCTCCCTACAGCCTCGCCAGCACCTATTTCATGCATTATCTTATTCACTAAAAAAAACCAAAAGGAAATATACAATTTTGCAACTATTTCTTAGTTCATAAGACTCAGAGTGGTATAGTGACTTGACAATACCCACACAGCCAGTGACTTGGGAAGCTTGGATCAAATCCAAATATTTGCCTTTAAACCCTTAGTCATTATATTAAACTGTCTTTCATGGTGGTTCTCAAAGTTTCATATACATCAGATTTAGCCAAAGGGCATAAAAAAATGCACATTACTGGGGGCCACTCCTGAATTTCTGACTGAACTAATGTGGACGCACAGGGATAATTGGCGTTTGTTACAAACTTCCCAGTTGAGCTAATGCTGCCCCTGAGAGCACCATACCTTCAGATCTACCAACTTAGTCCAACTACCTCACATCAGAGATACAAATCCAAATCCCAGAGAAGGGGAAGGATCTTTCAACACTACGGTGTGAATTAATGACTAAAAGAAGATTCAGATCTCTGTCTTTTGGCACACGAACAAATGGGCTCTTGCCTACGAAAAAGCGATGGTCTTTTATCCTTTCTACACTTACAATAAAGAAACATAATGCATTGCTAAAGTCACAGCTAATAACTCCTCTAATTCATGTTTTCCAGGTTGGCAGTTAGGCACGAGTGATAGGAAAATTAATTAGCCTACTTTAGCATGAAAGTATTATAAAATTGGGGCTACCAATTCCAATTTTGCAGTTATGCAATGAGGACTGAAAATAATTACAAATTTCCCTCACTGAGAACAAGCTCAGTGTAGTCCGGTGTTCTGCTTATCTTCATTTTGCACTGCATTTCTACGTCTAAACACTCTGTCTCATATATCACAAGCATTTACAAATAACCCCGATGAATAAATGCGAATAGCAGAACACGCGGATTCACTAAGTGTTGTCCTCATCACCAGGTCAGAATCCTTCCAGAGTTTTCTCGTTTTCTTCCTGTCCCATTTTATTCATTTTAGACTTTTTTGTTACTCTTTGTACCTGCCAATTTCTATCATCATTTCTGGTAACGATGTTTCCATTTTGCAGCTTCTGAAAACAGGCCAGATGTTCATCTTGTTTTCTTCCTTTGTTTTTGTTTTTGTTTTCTTTTTTTCAGCGGATTCACGCTGTAGCCATTGACCTTGTATTTTCAAATTGGAAGCTGTAACTGACTGCAAACCTCGCGCTCTGGCTGTTTTTTAAAACTTTCCTAGTAGTCACTTTGGAGGGAGAATGACCACGAGTCATTTGGGACACGTTCAACCCTTTGGATAGCAGTGAAATATCTCCGTATGTGATGTGGGGATTGGCCTTTCTACTCTCCCACAGAGAAATCCTTACTGCCTGAGGAGACAGACAAGAAAATAGAAAGCACGATTTTCTGAATTTATTTTGTATTATGCTTTTTAAGACCAAGATGATTTGGCACCAAATTCTCAAGGTATGTGTGGAAAGAAGTACCCGTCGGCTGTGATGTAAGCTTTAGCTTTCATTGATAGAGGGAGCCCACTGTGTCGCCGGCTCTAGAGCCTGGTCCTGCTTGCTGGTCATGTGGTTGATTCATTAGCAATGCAGTGTTTAAAAATCCTGAGGCATAGATTTAAGACGAAGACTCTAAGAAGAGGGTCCCAGATATCAGGAGATTTGGGAAGTTCACAAATTTCCTCCAAAGACCAGTTTTCCATGGGTCTTTAATATAATAAGAAAACTAAAGTTAAAAAAGTAGGATTGTTATAATTTAAATGTGGTCTTTCTTTGTAGTACAGGGAATGAAACCCAAGGCCTTTTCAATGAACTACATCTTCAAATATTTTCTTTTTTCCTGTGGCACAGGTTGACACTAGGCTGCTCAATGGCCCTGGCTTGGGTTGTGATATTCTTGTCTAAGCACCCCAAGTGCTAGACTTGCAGGCCTGAGCCAACAGGCCCTGATACAAATGGGGTCTTTTAAACAAGACATTTTCCTCTCTTCTGAGAGTAGGCATCCTCCCTTGCAACATTTGAGAAAATTATTAAGCATCATTTAATAAATAATATGCTGCTACAGCTTAGCTGAGAAGAAGAAAGATTATAAATAAAAATTTCAATTCAGACTATCAGTTTTTTTGGTTTCATTCTGTTGCTCATGTTTGACATTGCTAATGTTCTTTTTCTTAGATGAAGACACGATGGTCTTAACAGTTGCTGCGTTCGTTGGCTCATGAGTCATTAGATGGGTGTCTCATTGGACATCAGTTTTTAGCTCTTCATGGAAGAAAGTCTACTACTCGGGGTGTTACCCAGCGTTCTCTGCATGAACTTCAAGCATGACACTCAGCTTATTCTTTGTATCATCTCGCTTGGACAAGTATTCAAAATATATCTGAAAATCTATATGATAAATGATGTGAAATGTGTTGAGGTACAGAACAGGTAGCTTAGTTTTATTTTCATAGATTATGTTCTTCCTACTTGTTTTGGCTTCAGTTTCTTTTTAAATGACAGCCAGCTACAAAAATCTGCATTTATGAGATAAAAATATTAGGAAAACTTTTTGGGACTCTTTAATTAATTTATTTCTGATGGTACTATTTTGTGTAATTCAAAGTTTGGGACACCACACTCTGAAAGAAAATATTTAGCATCTGGTGATCTTCAATTATTATATTGATAGTAATCAGTGATAACTGTGTACTATTCAAATAAGCTGGCTGGAAAAGATTCCCATTTACTCCAGAGTCGCCAATCCTTCCATTAAATGCCTAGTTTTCATTTCATCCTGCTCTAAGAATTAAAACTAGTTCTATTATAATTGAGCTCAGATGCTAAATGATAACTCATAGATATGTGTTTTGTGAAAAGTACATTTGAGCTACAAGACATTTGAGCAGCAGGCTTGAGTTGCTCCTTAAAATGCCACATTCCCTCCTCTTGTCTCCTGCAGGTCCTTATGGGTAATTCCCGTCAGGCGCTTATCACTTGCTTTCTTCAAATATAGGTAATTTATCTTGTATATATGCAAGCATTTCCTTGGTATCTTGAGAATTCAGCATTTCCAATTTTAACTCTTCATAAGTGATGGACTCATAATTTGTATAATTTGTCATACTTGGATATGACTTTAAATCACTGGAATTAAAAAATGAGGGATCAGCCACTGTGATAGTCACTTTTCCCCACCAGAAGTCTGTTGTCCTATTGTTTGAAAAAGGTCAAACTTTTGCATTTTTAGTACAACATCCAAGAATATTTTATTGTATACTGATAAGGTAGTTATTTGGTGATGTAAGACTCTTTACAGAACACTTTGCAGTTTTGATAGAAATGGAACTTAGAAAAAATACTAGAAAGGAAACAGTGCTCATTATGTGCCTAACACTTCTTAGCTTTATAGTTATGATTTCATTGGCTTTTCACAATCCCAAATATAATATTGTTAAGTCTATTCAGCAGTAGGGAATGTACTCATAATGATATAAAATGCTATGTCTCACCAAATGAAAGGTTAGCATATAAGCAGAATGGGACAGATCATATTCATTCGTAAACGAATGGCGCACTCTATCCCTTACAGCAAAAAGGATGAAATGGGAGGACATTGTGTTAGTTGAAACAAGTGAAATGCAGAAAGGCAAACGTTACATTTGTGGGTTTTAAAAGGAAGCTATCAGAAATGTATGTGAGTTATTCATAAAGAGTGGACAGAGGGAGAGGTGGGAATGTGGAAGGTTAGAGAATGGATGCAGAAACCCCATATAGAAAGAAACAGAAAGTTCTATTGCATGCAGAGCAATTGCAAGGATGTACCTCACTGTAGTCTATGTGTACTTTACAAATAAATAGGGGAAAGAAACTCAGTAGCTCTAAACACAAAGTAATTTTGAGACAAATATATTAAATATCATGAGTTGATAGGTACATATTGTATTGAAATACCACAGTATCTCCCTATCCATTAATATATATAATTATTACATCCCCATCAAAAATTTCAAAACACGTTTTAGAAAATAAAGTAAATACCATTAGGCAATTATTACTGCTGTCTACATATAATATATTACCAAAATGTGATCTTAATAAGTAGAGTTAAAAGTAATAATTTAAAACATTATTAATGTGATCAATTTTGTTTAGTTTATCATGATTCATTTTTTAAAGATTGAAGCTCTATTAGTAGAAAAAATTGGCTAAAATTCTGACATATTTATAATTTAATTAATTATAAAGCAGTACTTTGGTATTAATAAAGAAGAAAGAATTAGCATTTGAAATAGTTATGCCTGATATATACATGTTTGTATTTCATTGGTTCTTCTACTAACTGTCATCTATTTGTATATTTGCTAATATATTTGTAAATATTTTCTTTGGGAATTTTGAAAAAAATTATTGTATGAAGAAAATAGAAGCAGACAGGCTTTTGACTTTGATTTTTTTTTTTCAGATTTTGAAATAGTTCCATATACAGAAGGGTTTATCTTGGGAAAAAGACCTGAGTATATCGCAAAATTCACTTGTTTCATATGCATGTCATGCAAATAGCCTGAGTTAATTGTGTTATTATTTAAATAATTTGTTGTACCGGACGAGGTTTTACGGTACGGCAATTTTTTATCCATAGTGTCATGTTGGTATTCAAAAATTTTAGGAATTTGAAGCATTTTGGATTTTAACTTTTCATATTAGGGATGCCCAGATGTTTTTGTTTCTTACTGGTCATTATTTTATCTATTTATTCTCCATAAATTCATGATTTTCTTTGTGTGACTTACATTTACTCAGGAGTTTAGCTTTACTTATATTTTCTTAGGAATACTTAAGTCAAAACTTTGTTTATAATTACTTTGCTGAGTACAGATGGATGGGTTCATAAAGGAACGAATAATACATTTAATAATTTTATTCACTTACTTTCACTTTATTAGCAAAAATTGAATGAGAACAAATATTCTTCCATATATCTTTACTCTATGTTTTCCAATAAGGTTGCAGACAATGTAAATGTTGAATAAGAGAAACTCTGTTCATATTTAATAGCTCTATGTCAAATAAAATTGAAGCTATTCCTTTAACTAAAAACATCAGTAGCTAATGAGCTAATCTCTAGAGATCAATTAATGTCAATTTATAGATTTTAGAGAGAATCATGATCTGAACCCTGAAATAAACAGGAGGGCCCTGTTTACTTGTGACAGAGGAAGGCGGCAAGCCCCTAACTTGATCCTGATACACCGGAAAATCACAAAGCAGCACCTTATTGAGTTGCTGTAGAACTAATCAGAGAGTTGTTCATCGTCATAATAATGAAAAGTGATTGAGACATGTGAAAGACATACCAGGCAATGATCTGCACTTTCTGAGTCACTGTGAAAACTTCAAAAACAAATATTTGAGCTAAAATGAAAGAGAAGGCAGTTAGCGGAATTAGAATATAAGTTCAGGTTAGTGAGAGTTGTGTTGCTGAGGGAGGGAGACATGCCCAAGGCAGACAGCACTGTGTAGGTATGAAACAGAAGGGGTCAGGGAGCAATTACAAATTTGAAAAAAAAAACAAGTAGGTGAATTTTGGGGATTGAAATTTTAAAGTCCTACTATCTTGAGAAAGAGAAGAGAGTTTACCAATGAAAAGGAACAGAGGTAGAGCTAGAGGTGATGCAGAGAGAGAAAGAGGAATAGAGGTGAGGTTGAGGCAAAGAACCAAGGATAAAGTCTACAGACAAGAGGAGGAGGGACGAGGGGAGCAGAAAGACACCACTCAGGTGAGGCCTCTGAAGGATGTGCAGGGAAAAATACATTCAATATTTTAAGGCGACCTTTTTTATCTCAAAATTCTTGAAGACTTCCTATTAATTATTGTTTCAGAAAAAAGTTGTTGTGAAATTGAGCCCACAGAAAGTAGTGAAAAAAAGATTGCAGCACAACCTGTAAGACGTAACAAAAGGTGTGTGTAGAAGATATTGATAGTCTAAAAGACCTTTGAGAATTATAGATTAAAAAAGTAGAAACTTCATTCTCATCATAAAAAATTAACAAAGGCACAACAGTGGGAGATTAATCTCCAGAAAGATGAAATGAAAGTGAATAGCCAGAAATACAATGAAAAGAAAGAATAATCAAGAGATATGTGTATGCAGAAGTTAAGCAAAAAATAAAAAAGGATAATTCAAGAAAACATTACAAATAATAATATTATGAAAATGGGCTTTTATAGCCTTGTAAAAGTGAAATGGTCATGGAGGGAGCTTTTAGGCCATAGACAAAAGTAGAATACTACAAATCAGAGTTTATTTTTCTCTTGAGAAATAGTTACTAAATATTCACTCATTACTGAATCAAATGTTAGGGCAATATATTTTAAAACTTACAGAAAATTGATAGTGTTATCACCATATAATTTATCTAAGTCAAACTCTGAAAAAAAATTAAAATTTTGAGATCAATTGTCAAACGACACTGAAAAGCTGGTTAATTGCACCATTTTTATGAGAACCAGCTGATGGAACTCTGATGAAGGTATTTCTGTGAATGCATTGTTCAAGTTGACATTTGCTCGCTAGGGGTTGAAGACCAGACATTCTTATGCTGTCATCTAGCTGATGTCACCCTCCAAGGTGTATCATTGAAATACATTTTCACGGAGTATAAGCAAGGTAGGGGAAAGCTGAGGCATAGATACATGTTTAACACGTGTGAAGTTTTTTTTTGTGTGTGAAGCAAATAAAATTTTCTTACCTATTACTTTTATGAATGTGAATGCTATTTGTATATGGTTATACAAACGTCACGTTACTTAAAGAATACATGCCACAATGCCTATAGGACCTATCTGCTTAGGGAGGAAAGTATAATTGAGTGTTATGTGAAGAAGAGAGTAAAAGATTAACATATTTAATGAGGAAGCAGTAGAACTATAGAATTACGTGCAATACTCACTTATATAAATGTATGTATAAATGCTTGTGCAAGAGCAAAGGAAAAAACTCTACTTTTATATTTACCTGCTGTAGCACTGGTCTTGATGTAAAAATAATTATAATGTAATGTGTATGTTCTACTTTGATGAACTCATTTCAATAGAACAAGAGCCTATAAAAAGATAAGGAAAATGTGGTATATAGACAATGGAATATTACTAAGCCTTAAAGAAAGATAAATTTGAGTCGTTTGTAGGAATATGGTCATATCTTGGGGTTATAATGCTAAGTGAAATAAGCGAGATGCAAAAGATCCTGTACTGCATGTTTTCCCTTACGTGACAAACCCGAAGTATAAATAAGATCTTAAGAGCAACATACAAAAGAGAAAGTAGAAGAAGGAAGGTTGGATTACTGGGGATGGGAAGGGGATAAGGAGAAGAGGGGACAGGAGAAGGAGGAGGGAAGGCAAGAATGAGTAACAGGTGATATGCAAATGTTTCTATTCTCCAAGATGATTTACTTTATTATGTATCAAAACATAAATCAATTAAAAACATTTCCCCAATAAATAAAAACAAAATTATGTATTCACATCTGTTTACAGGCTCTCCTATTTTGAACTTACCAAACTACATATCTACACAGTTATCCACTTAGGGATATCTCTTTCGTGTGAGAAGGGACATTATAGGAAGATGCATATTTTTCTCAGAAGTGCTATCCATGAAAACATTTTTTATTTAGGACAAATAGTATGTATATGCTTGTAATAGTTATAATTTTAAAAACAGAAAATATTTTTGGTTGTGTGAATAAGAAAATTCATGAATGTACTGTCAGTGATGAAAGTAAAAGTTAGAGAATATTTTTTAAATGATTAAAAATTTTCTCTCTTGGTAGAATCTGCTTTTTTTTCCTGGGCAGCAACTGAAGAGTGTTCGTAGTTTAAGCTAATCCGTAGATACACGGGCTTACAGGATCTTATCGGAGCAGAGAAAAACGATCTCTGTGTCTCAACTTGTAATTGATACTTCAGGTTCAGAGACAGCAGTGAAACTACATATGTCATGACACCTTCCAGAGTGTTCCCTGTGTTCTTTTGACATATAAAAAGCTGTATCCTCATTAGTCATTAGCAGTGCTTCATGTCTGACAGGTGGCCCTTGGGCACTGGTGACAGTCATCCTTAAAGCAAACTGTAGTCAGAAATCTGGCAGGACGAGATGAAAAGTAACTATTTCACTACTTGAATCGTTAGCACTCTGCTCCGGACACGTGGAATGGAGGGGTGTCATGATTCCTCATTCAGGCCCAATCGTGTTACATAGTGTGATGATGTGTGTGGAATATGTTCACGGAAGGTCACAAGAAGCATCACAAATATTGCGTAGGAATCAAAATGCAGACATGCTTACTTCTACATAAGAGTTTTTACTAATCTAGTGCTGGTTGGAGTATAAAAAATATGAATCAAGGGAAAGGTAGAACACACAGCTCACAAACACTCCATCTGAACTGGGGCATGAATTCCTGTCAGTAGCAGAGCTGAAATCATTCTGCAATAAAGGTGATGATATGTACACATTAAGCAACTAATGATCTCTGGGCTCAAACTTACTTATCCACTTGCTATCGCTCACAGGATTAGATAGATATTCCTCTAAAGATGCTCGTGCCCTTTCTGGGTTGCCTCCTGTGTAACTTCCCAGCCTCGTTGCTTTTACTTAGATTCCAATATTGCCGGATTGTTGTATTGATTTTCAAAACTCTGGCTTTCCTTGTGCCTCTAAGCAGTTACTTTTACTGACTTTTTGTCTTAACTCAAACATCACTGTGCTTACAAACCCTTCTCTTCCTTGCCCAAATGGAGAAGTTTCTACGTGTTCTCATCCGTCCTATAAATAGCTAGACTACAGTAACAGTCACATTGTACTTTGCAAATTTCTTCATGTGCCTTTCACTACTAATCTGCAGACTTCTCAGGGACTAAGTTCTTGTTCCCAGGGTTTTCAACATTTAGAAGGCTAACAGACACGATTGTAGGTATTGATTAAACACTTACTACATGAAGAAAAATAGAACTTATAGAATGATAACTGCTTTAGGTAAAACAAAAACTATCAATAGTTTCCAATAAGAATCATCAGTGTTGATACCAAGGAAATCATGTGCTTGGCTTTACATGCCAGGAAGAGGCCAGAGTGTGGTTGCTTACAATACACTTGCTTCACCTGGTATCCTATGTAGCTCTCTTGGGGAAATCACATGTTTAAAAAGAAATGATCTATTTTAAAAAGTATAAACCACAATCAGAAATCTATGGTACCCAATTTACATACCATAATTCTTTAAGATAACAGATACCTTTTTGAAAAAAGTAAAATATTAACAACAATTAAACTGTGCTAAGACTATGGACTTATTTTCCATTTTCATAAAGTTACATTTCAGAATGACACGTTAGTCAGTGTATGAAGGGTTTTGGTGAAAAGACGATAACCACAAGCTAGCAACACTAGGAAGTAGAATCGTTTTCAGGGATACCTGAGGGTAAATTTACTTCCCTTTCAGGGGGATAGTTCTGGTCTGTTTGGGAAAGGAAAGTCCACAGAGCGAACAAGCCACAGGTGGTAAGGAAGAGAACCCAAGACATTATGTAATCCGAGGTTTGTAAAATTATGCAAGTATTTAAACTGTTCCAAAATATGTATGCATTTAGAATGTTTCCAATTTTTCACACAAGACAATGAAGTCAAAGGATGCTAAAAGAGACATTTGTTTTTTCCCACTATTTTTATTAATATACAAATGTAATACATAGTATTTACAATGAACTTGGGTGTTTCGTACATCTATGTATCACATCGACTTCACAACCCCTTCCCATCTTTTACACTCCCACCCCTCCCTGTCCCTTAGGTTGAACATTTATGAAATGATTGAATTCACTGATGTAAGGTTTTTGATACAAAGCAGGATGCAAATGAATACATGTGAAAATATATAGCCCAATTCATTGCAATCGACATTTTAGCTGCGTATGAGCAGTACTAGCCATTGGAACAGTACAGTCCATTAAATGTAACTTTGCTCTTGTGTAGTTCACAGCGGAGGAGGGAGCAGAGAGCAGTATCAAGTCAGCTAACGTTATGAAGTTCCGTGGACTTGAACTTGGAAATCAGCAAGCTATGTGACTCTCTAAATCTCTCTAAATTTCAGTTGATTTTTATGTAGGAAGCACACAGCAATGGTGAATCACAGGGTCGTTATGGTAATTATACTATAATATTTCTATAAAGTTCTTAAAAGTGCCTGGCTGGAAGTAAATACATGCACATAGACTGCAGCTGACAAATTAAAGTAACTTTTATATTTTTACATCTGTTGAAGTCCTAGGCATAAATGAAAGAATAGGAATCGATAATGATGTAACAAATTACGAGTCAGTATGTACTCAATTTCCAACATAATTGTCGAACTCACAAGCAATTTCAATTTGTTGCTGAAGAAAAGCAGAAAGCCAAGGCAAGGATCTCTGTAGTTCCCACAACACGGAGACGCAGGAGATGGTGGCACAGTTGATTTCAGAAAAGCCTCACCTTCATCACAGGCATCTGTCCAAAAATCAACTTTTATAAATTAATATGTTCACTCCCATTTGATTGATAAAACCCCATTGAAGAAGAAGTTAAAATTGTAGGGAGATTAAGATAGGTATCAATAATAATTAAAGAATTATTCATAATATAAATAAGCAGTTAATCTAACCAAAGTGCCTCCATCACTAAATGTCAGACCTAATTCTGATTATTGTACCATGGAGAGAAGACACAAAATTTGGCTTATGATCAATCAATTTGCTTGTATTCTGCTTGATTATCAATTAATTTTAGAGCAACTTACTAACCGTATTGCTGAAGTACTAATTTCCTAACAACCAATCACCCTTTTTGCTTCTCATGTTTTCCCAAAGAGTATTAACAAAATTAAACCAACTACAAATTGTTGATAAGAAGGATGTGCCCGTTTATCCCAGGAGTTGTGCTTTTTACTTGAGCCTGTGCTAGAGGATCTGAAGATAATCTTTATAACTGTCATCAGCACATGTCTTGTACTTTCGCCAGAATTAAAAAGAAAAACCGATTCAGAGATTCATCGCTATTTATGCCAAATGCAGTCATTAAAACTTGTCACTTGGTCTTGAAAACGATGGTATCTGGAGCCAGAAAGACCAAGACTGGAGTCGCAGGTCTTGATGCCGAGACTTGGTCTGCTGTGGCTTCAGGGAAGGACATTTTTCTATGGCTTGGTTGCTACTGGGAATAGAAAATATTAACAATAATTAACATGGGCTAAGATATTGCACAGGAAATGCATAGGATCAAAATAGCTAATGTCTTATCATACTCACAATGTTACTTGGAATCTTAATATAAGAATAATTTTCTTTTTCTTAATGAATCTTCACATTTTCTTCTCTTCATGTGCTGTCTCCTGTCACCTGCTTACTACTAACTTATATACTACAAAATAGAACCAGAGACACAGAAGTCAGAGCTGGGATAAATTGAGAAATTACTTGCTCTAAGTCCTTGTTTTGTTTTACTTTACTTTATTTATTTTATTTTTGGTGTTGGCATTACTAGGAAGAGAAACCAGGAGTGTTCTATCACCAAGTCATATTCCCTTCCCTTTATATTTATTTATTTTAGTTTTAATTTTAAGCATGGCCTTGATAGTTTGTCAGATCTGGCCTCAAAATTTTGACCTTCTTGCCTCTGCCTCCAGAGTAGCTATATTTACATATATGCACCATAAAACATAACTGCATAACTTAAGTCCCTCCTTTTTTTTTTTAAAGAAACTGAGGCTTAGCATTCCATGGGATGCTAAGGGAATAGGGTGGATGTTCCGTATTACGTCTTCCAGCCCTGTGCTCTTTGTACAAGACATTTCTACAGACTGCCTCTAGTGTCACGAGTCTCAAGAGTGACCTTTTCCTAGTCTTTAAGTGTCTTGCAAACAGCAAGAGACTAAACGTGCAGAAGTTTTGACGCCATATTACTCTGGAATTGATCCTGAGATTTGCTATTTGAAGGATGGCACTCCTGAACAAATCGCAAAATTTCTGACCTTCAATTTTCTCTTGTAAACTCAGGGTCATTGTGGGGTTTCTGTAAAATTTCAAAACAAAGGATCTAATTTCCTTAGAGGACCATTTTACATAGTAAGAATTCCTGCTACATAGGAGCCAGTAGCAATAAAGATAAGAAGAGGTCCAGGGTCAGAAGAGCAAGAACAGGGGAGTCGGAGGCAAGAAGTTCTCTTGGTTCTCCTGAGGTCGCCTTGATGTGGCTCCTGCTCTTGGACCTGGAATTAGCTTCCTCAGAGGACACCACTGGTGTGATACCCTCTCCTTCTTTAGTTATGGGGAAAATGCAAATATTTTTCTTAACCTTCCAAACTGGCTTTCCCAGTTCTGTTCCTTTCTTCTTTCCCAATCTGCATCCTCCTCTCCCCGCGCCCCCCCCCCCCCCCAAAAAAAAAAAAAAAACCCAAACATGTCCTATCCTATCTACAGCTCTGCAGATTCCGGCCCAGCTCTGTATCTGATGCTCAGGGACACTCCTCAGTGCCTCACCTCCAAGGCTCGCAGGGTCATTACAGTCTCTTCTAAAAGACAGTCACTGTCTCTAAGATTTGGTCACTTCCTAACCTAATTCACACCCAGAGAAAAGCCTACTCCTGGCAGCTTCTTAAGGGGCCTGAGTCTCTACCAGTTTAGCTGTAGAATCTCCGCACACCGACATGTTGTGAGCAACCAAATGAAGCGGGCACAGTTTTACAGTGCATTCCCTTGCTTGATACTTTTTAGGTTTCTTAGCTATTCTCTGCTTCCATGAGAATCCTCACACTTGTAGCTTCAGTTTGTATGAATATTTCTTTGTTTGCCAAATAAATCTGCCAGATAATCTGGCAGTAGTGTGGTTTCTTAGGAATAAAAGTTTCTCATGAATTCTTTAATAAAAACATAAGTTGTCTCAAGGCTTTAAAAAAAGGACACTTCTCTCAAAAAGAAGTTTAGTTTAAACTTTTGGTGTGAGTATTCCAGACACCTAGCTCATTAGGATTGTGACCGTAGTACTATGCCTGGCAGAAGTATTTATAGCAATTTAAAATTTCTTTAAGTCTACCAGCTGTCTGACCCTTTCTCTTTTATCTTTCCTTTCTTTGTAAATTCTCTCACTTACATCTTTCTTTTCTTGTCCTTTGTATAGACCAAAATCCACATACAAAGCTGTGGTTAAACGTTATATTCCAGCGTTAAAAAGGTTAAAATTTCAGGTCCCCCATTAAACTTATAACTTGTGTAAATAGATTAGTCTTGTCTTCGATTCATTTTGATCTTCTTTTCCCCCACCATTTTTATTAACATACATATGCAATGCATAATGTTTACAATGAACTTTTGTATCTTGTGCACATAAATATCACATCGACTTTAGAATCCCTTCCCATTTTGGCCCTCCCACACCCTCCCCATCCCCCTAACTCCCACTGTCACACCATGTGATTCTATAGAATGCCTGTATTCTGGGTTTCCCAAATCAGAGACACCATACAATATTTAACATATTTAATCTTATGCATCTGACTCATTTCACTCAAATCACCACTCTTTAGCTCAGATTTCTACCCCTAGAACGGGCTGCAGTGGTCAAATATTGATGCCTTTCCTCTGAGTTCAGCAGATTCCTTTACTGGGATATTTGCCAAAAGTTTTTTTTCCTTTATATTTTTCTATATCTTTGTTGAGATTCTTTAACATGACCTCACCCACCGGTCCACAAAAGAAAAAGAACTATAACAATGTAATTCATAAGGCTAGGAAACGTGAGAAAGAAAAAGAGAAAAGTTGAATTTCAAATACCTTAGCTGAGTACTGAAAGGTAGATGTTTGAACATCATAGAAGTTATCATTGCATCAGTCAGTTTTCTTAGGATAAATTTACATCAAAGACCAGATAAATGAATCGCTACGATAAAAGAACTTAAGTCTATATGGAATTGCTACATTACATGAACTTAAATCTGAATAACATAAGGATACTTAAAGTAATAGACATGATTGCATGCTTAGTTATTTCAGAACTTATTAATTTTCCTAAGTTGTTTACTGATATTTCACTAATTACTAACATTTTGCCATACTTAGTTTACCATTTTATCTACCTATCCATCCATAAATTCATTTTTTTTGTCTTCTTTTGGGTAAACAACTCTTATGGCACAGTCGTCAGCAAAATGGCACTATAGTAATAGTATCTTACTGGATAGGTTATGCGGGTTCAGTTTTGCATGAAAAAAACTATAATCTTTTTCATGAAGTGAATGTTGAGTATTTTTTAAGACTAAAATATGGAGCTAATACACACAGGACTCTAGAAATCAGAGACATAAAGAACAGTGGAGTTAATTTTATAGATTGTCATTATCATCACCGTCCCGTTTACGAACTGTAAATATCTATACGTTTTTCTCAACATATATAATTCACATGGTTAGATATTATATTCTTTTTAAAATGCAGTAACTGAGACAAGGAGAATTTTAGTAACTTTCAAGAATAACTCAGTGAAGAAGCAGTACAGGGGTAATTTAAACGAGGGTGTTTTAAAAAGTTGGGCTCCTAATCACAATCCTGTATTACTTTTGTCCGTTTTAATATTTTAGAAACACATGTTACATGGTGGTGCAGTCGTGTTTTTCTGATAAGGATATTGTCAAAGACCTAATGTTGAAAATAGAGAAAAAATTTCAAACATCCAATTTCTCCTTATTATATTTCTAACTGGAGACGGTTTTGTGGAATACCTAATCAGGGCCGCTCCGGTTCCCACCAACTGTTATTAATAACTTCACTCACTTTCACATCTATTTGGTCTCCACCACTCCACATGTACACAGATTCCCCAAAACTAGTTCACTTTTCCTTTGGGGATGCCCTGCATGTTTGTTGTGTAATCTATCCAGAACAACAATTTTTACCTTATAGAATGATTATTAAACCAAGCACATTTTCGGCAACAGCTGTCCTCCAAAAGTAAGATGGATTCATTAGTATTGTCTCAATATTTGAGTGTCTCAGTATTTTCCTATATGATCTCTAATTACATGCTTCTGGTCTGGATAAGATTATTAAAATGCTTTGCTGTATGGACCCTGTTGTCACTGGGATAAAGGATACCTCAGTGAGTGCGGTCTCAAGAAAGGGCTGCCTGGGTTGTCCCAATTCGGCAGAGTTTACACACGGTACCTCAACAACTGCTGTGGTTTTTTCAGCCTGCGATTTCTTGTTGGCAGTGATGCTAGCAACAGAGCAGGGAAAGTGATGTAGTTGTTCTGGTTTGACTCTCATTCATCAGAAGGAAAAACTAACTAGCAGAATCTTGGGGTTTTCTCAAGCATAGAAGTGTATGTTAACTTGTTAGTACATTTTATACATAAATTGTAATCTTTGTACAGAAATCACAAAAATGCATGTGCATGAAACCTATTCACGTGACTTCTTCATTTAGATAGACTATAAAGAAGGAAGAATAACAGTGACTTTTCTTCTAACAGTTTCAAAAATCCATGACAACACAGTATCTTACAAGTGTGTGTGTCACCCATAATAAAATACAACCGAAAGTAACTTGCTGAACGTTATTCCCCAAGACTTTTTGGGAAAGGCATAGCATTCATAGTATCTTTGGAGATCTTTGTCCAAAGATAAGTGCTTAATAGCTTTTTCCCCCTTCTACCATGAAAGGAAAAATAAAATAAATCAGAGCATCAGCCTCACAGCCTGATTGGTCCAGTTTTAGTCTTAAAGTAGAAGCGTAAATGAAAGTGTTCTGTGATGAAAGGAAAAGTAATAGGTTCAGAAAATAAGTTTTAATTTTTAGCTCCTCTTGTGTAAGCAAAACTAAAGCATGTTTGTTATAAATCTGAGTTTTGGATGTGCCCTTACATATTACTTATAACTACCAAAAACTTACATAAACATTTATCAAAGTATGTAATTCTCGAAGCTTAAATTGTATATTTACTTAGCTTCATTTAATACCTTTGTTTAAAACAATCAAGATCTTAGAAATAAATAAGTAAAGTTCACACACAAACCTTGTTAACCCAGAAACCTTTGAGGCTTTTTCTGGGTTGATGGACCAGAGAGTAAGGTCTCACCTTTTACAGGTATATGGAATTTAAATAGGTCAACAGAAATTGCCTGATACTCTTGTGCAAGCACAATTTCATTTCTTTACGTGCATCAGAGCAGATTTGTGGAAATCAATATTTTCTGTAGGTGTCAATCCTGGGGTAATCCTTCCTATATCAGCCTACTCTTAGAGTCAGACCATCTAACTCTTCCAATCTTCTCTACAAAGCCCAGTCACTGACCTGATTAGCAGCCCATATCTGAGAGAAATACATATGGGATAAAGCTGGAATTTTAAATTGATACCTGTGATGGACATTTGTTGTTTGTGTCCTCATCTTTGTCCTTTGTGTCCTCCTTCTTGGGCTGATATATTGTAGACTCTCTGTGAATCCTACACCTTCCTCAGTGTAGTTTCTTTAATCAGCGTACCTTCCTTGACTTTACCTTAAGAATTTTACATACCACAAGGGGCTGGGTGCATCGCTCAGGGGTTAGAGTTCTTGTCTACCAAGCACATGGCCCTCAGTGTGATTCCCCAGAGCTACATAAGCTGTATGTGGTGACACATACCTATAATTCCAGCACACAGGAGGCTGAGCCTGAAGGATTGCTGTAGCTCTAGGCCAGCCTAGGCTGAATTCAGGACAAGCTTGGACTATCCAAAAAAGTAGATCTATTATCTGCACATTGCAATTGAAGTGATTATCTCAAGACCAGGGGATCAGTGTTTAAGTGTTAAAAGCAGAATTTAAACCAGTATTTACTTGATGGGAGAGCAGATGTCCCAACGCACTAAGCTATACGGTGTCTCATCTTAAAGAGACTTAAAAACTACATTAATTAGAGAAATGGTCTATCCTAGCACCAGTTTCTAGACAAAAGGATTTATTCCTTGCTGCAGCTTATTATAGATCCCTGGGGCTACCTGGACTTCTACTTTTTTATCAGCTATCTCTCATTTATATGAGCTATGCAACATTTTTTAATGTGTTAAAGTATCTAAAATTATTAATTGAAAAAATCATGTTTTAAGAATCAAAAATTATTTAAGATATATATATATATATCATGATTGAACAAAGCTTATAAACATTATCTCAATTCATTTCTTTTTTTCTGGTGCAGGAACACTTGAATTTTATGCTCCCTGATTTTTCTGTATAAAATACTCTATTATTAATTACGTAATTATGTTCTACAATAGATCTCTTGAACTTCTCCTTCTTAGCCAAAGATTCATATTTTTTGACTAACATATCTCTCATTTTCTAACTTACTCCTTATATCTACTGTATACTCTTAAGAGTTCAGCCTTTATGATGATTCAATATTCTTATATATGTGTATATATGTATATATATGTATAGATATATATGTATATATACATATCTATACATATATATATATAGATATGTATATATATATCTATAACTGCTTATTCAATGATAGACTCATAGGTGGATTTTTTATCTTGAGTATTATGAATAATGGTGCAGTGAACAAGAGAGTGCAAATAATTATCTAACATATTCACCTTTGATTATATCTCGAGTAGTAAGATTTCTGGGTCATTTGTTAATTCCACTTTCACTGATGAATGTCTATACTATTTTTTCAAAAAGTTTGACCTATTTACATTTACACTAACAATGCTCAAGTGTTCCTGTGGCTCAACATGCATCCCAACCCTTGATATCTTTTGTTTCTTTGATGAGTTATTCTAACACAAGGTGAGATGATATCTCATTGTGGTTTGAATTTGCATTGTTCTTAGGACTATTAATATTGAGCGTTATTCTAATTGCTTTATGATCATTTGTATGTCTTCTTTTGACGCTTTTAGAGTGTCTATCTGCATTTGATTCTCCTAAGGGTATATGGCGATGATATATGCATAAGTGTTGATATTATAAAAGTCTGTATTAGAGGCTACGTTCGCCTGTGCTGGCCTTCCTCTGTGGGCCCTGGGTACTATGGGTGAGCCACAGTGAGGTCCTGCTGGTGTTACCCTGCCCTTCAGGCAGGGTCAGACCTCTGAGATGTAATGAAACAGGAGCTGGTACCTTTAGTTCCCTCCACATACATTATTTTGGTCAAAGAAATCACGTGAGTTCTCCAACTTCTAAATCTTACACTTGTTCCAGCTTCAACCTCATTACAAAGTCCCAGCAGAAGCCCCATCTTCTCAGTTCATGGGTAGTGGACAGAAGACTCTAACATTCCGGCAGGAACATTACAGGTCAAGAGTAACAAACTAGAATAAGGAATGCAAATGTGGTAACATCATCAGCAAAGACAAGCTGTTTCCTCTCTCTTAACATTTATACCTGTAAAATATATGATATAAACCAATTAGACTAGAAGTCAAGTGCTCTTAATTCTATTATTTTTTAAATGTCCTTATATCAACGGTGAGATAGGAAGCAGCTTTTCCTGTGAGTAGTCACTGCTCCTCTACTCTGTGTGCTATTGAGAAGGCGCCAAATCCCAACTCCACCTTCAAGCCACAGGGATAGATATTTAATCCATACTGGACAACCAGAGACTGCTCAGTAAAGAACAGTTAATAAAAAAGAATCAGTCCTCCAGGTGAAACCAAATTTTCTTTTATTTCTTGGGATGATGATGTGTAGCTATAGAAGTCTGAAACTGTGTATAAGATTTACACAATTGAAAAGAGATCTAGAAAGTAGCGTAACCTAGGGGAAAATACAGGACGCACGGAACGGAGACCAATGACATCATATGAACTTCCATATCCCACAATGCCTAAAGCCAGCTTGACTTCCTTGATTTTCCTTATGAAATCTATCCCAGTTGCCCTCCTTTCTCCTTTTCACATTAGGAAATTGAGCAGAGCTTTTATCACTTGCAACTGAAAGAAATTATAACTAATCTTTGTGTGCCTTTAAGCTGGAAGGTGTACCTGTTTTCAAGTTTATTGCTCCTCAACATCAACACACTATGCATCAATGTGCCTATCTATGCATACACACGCCCATCCGTATTCTCTTCAAGAGCAGAAGAAACGCACGACCTGACTGTACCACCACTCCTGCATTTAAGAACTCTGAAAAGAAAGTTCTTTCTGTAAGAATCTTACCCTCTGAAAGAAAATTTAAGGTGCTAAGTCATTTAGATAAATGTTTCAAATACATCTCTATTGGATGGCATATTGTCCAAAGCCTAAATACTCTCTTCAGTGATGAAAATTGTTGAATTTTTTCAGCATGAAAAGCTTTTGCGTCTTCTCCTCTCATCTAGTTGGACAATCTCTTCGTCACTTCTCTTCTTCCACTCAGATTATTTTCTGCTTTCCATGATTAAAATCAATTATTCCAGGTATTCAGTGAAGCTACGTAATATTCTAATTCTTACACTACCACTTTTCTGTTATGTAACTTACAAGAAAATAGGTTCATGAGTAAGCTGATATTTCTTCATTCATCAAATAGGAACAGAATTTTAGGACAATCCTCAGCTAAATAATAAATTCCCCATAATTCCATAGCAGAGACCTTTAGATGCCGTTACGTGCTACCTCTTCTGATTTTTTCTGGTTCCTCTGCAGCAGGTGCTTCAAAATTACCACTTTGTCTATGGAAATATATACAGACAAAGACCACAGGCTTTCTGCAACTCTTTTAACTATGAAAAGAGAGTTAAGTATTCAGACTCGTAGGCCAATCATACGCAATGAGACTGATTCATGGCTCTTGTTTTCTTTTTTTTTCTTGGTCTCTATTCAGAAATCTTTTATTTGTGGCATTGGAGATTGAAATTAGACTCAGAAACTTCACACTGAGCTATATTCCCAGTTTCCTTAAACACACATGCGCGCACACACACACACACACACACACACACACACACACATGAGACAAAGAGACTGTGTGTGTGTTTGTGCATGTGTGAAGTTTGCTTGTTTTGAGACAAAACCTCACTAAGTCACCCAGACAGGGCTCTAACTTGAGATGCTTCTGGAGTGTGCCACAACCCCTAGCTTCCTGGTAGCTTTTTATTATAACTTTAGTTTCTGCTTCACTAAAATTAGTCAAAAATATATATCAATTTTGTGCTGTTATCATAAACATCATCATTACAACATTTTTTTGTCCAAGAGTTAACTTAGAGAAAACTGATATTAAGTATTAATTTTTTAAGGTTGTTACAAGAGAGACCAGAGTTATTTCTAGCTTATACTAACAATATATAATAATTACATTCACTTTGAAGAATTAATGCATATAAACATTACAACTTAAATAATTTCTACTTTCCCTTTTTCTTTTTTCTCTCCTGTTTCCCACCAGCTCCTGGTGTTTTTCCAGCACGGAGAAATTAGCACACATCTTCCTCATGTACTTGTGATACTTTAACTACGGAAGCTTAACTTTCCTCTGTGTAGCCCTGGTCAATCGGGTTAGTCATACTGCCCTCTGTATTATGAGTCACTTTGATTCCCAGCCCTTTCACCACTCTAAAGGAGTTGTTAAAAAATATGAATTATCTCTGAAGCTAAAAATATATTCCTCTTCTGCCTGGTTAAAACAGTCAACCTCTAGCTTTGTAAGCAGCCCCGATCTAACTTTATATGTCCATTATTTATTAATATCTATTCTCTATGATCTTAAGTCACCACCACTGCCAGTGCATTCATGCTGTACCGCAGAGTTTTGGGCCAGGCCTGAGTCATCCAGGTGGTCTGTGGCTTGACAATAGCTTCAAAGTCTCTTGCTTTTCACTGAAAATACAGAAAATCTATTATAGGTTATAGTCCTGTTAGGTGGAACAGGATATAAAAACCTTCCTGTCGTTTGTTATTTCTAGCTTCCCCCATGCTACACATTAAATAATTCTTTTTTAATGTCCGGTGTGTGACCTCTTGTCATTTGATGTGGAACAAGATGGTTTGTTGGGAGTTTAGGCAACCTTACCAAAGAGAAGGGTCACATTAATCTCAGTGGGGAATGTGACCGAACGGCCCCTTTTAAACAGAGTCAGACATGATGATCCATTACCTATCATAAACCGCTGTGTACTTATCTTAGTGTGTTTGTCACAAGTTGTAGAACTCTGATTGAATTTTTCTTTACATTGAGACTTGAATTTGAAGATAAGATTTCTCTCTTAGATTCCTTCTTAGGCTTGAGGGCAGAGAAAACGTAAGGGCATACATAAACACACACACTTGTAGAATTTTAATGTCTAATGTAGATAATAAGGCTTTAGTTTTGGATGATAGAAGAAATGATAAAGATTTCTCATTTTCCACTGTTGTATCAAAAATACTATTTCATTTTTTGCCTTTTGTACACAAAGGTAGACAAATCTAAAAGCCATATAAACTAGTAACTGAATGATTTGCCACGTCAGCAAACATTCAGTTTTCTTAAGGGCACAGCACTCTTCCTAACGTTTCGGGGCCTCAGCTCTGGATCCCTGTGGTTTCGCTGAGGTTGGCCCTATGTCCTGTTCCCAGAAGAGGAGCATGGGCCAGATGTGGCCTGCCAGAGAACTACACCCATCCATACCCCATGACTAATTCAGAGAAGGACAGGCCATCCAGAAAGGCCAATGGCATTTGACATGGTTTAGATCTACAGTGTCCCCCCAAAACCTCATGTATTTGTGTATAGTGGAATAACTGGAAATGTGTGGTACTGGGAGGTTGGGCCTTGCTGGGAGGGGCAGATGTTGGAGGTTGGACCCGGAAAGATTGCATCAACTTGTTGAGATTGGGGGCTGCCCAGGGCAGATGTTGACTGCCCCCGGCAAATGTTCAGGTGTGTGTTGAGGACAAGGAAGTGAGGGAGGGGCACCTACCTGGGAGTGGCTAAGGACCAACTGGAGGTTTGAACTGGAAAGTGAAAGGCAGAAGAAACATTGTTGCAGCTTCTTCCTGGGAAAGTTCTAGCGTTGCCCGAGTCTCCGGACGTCAGTTTACTTCTGCTTCCACTTGGCTTTCTGCCTGCAGTAGGGTGACTGTGTGAGGCCTTCTGAAACTGTGACCTAAAATAATTCTTTCCCCCCTTAAATTGTGGGTGTCAGCTATTCTGTCACAGCAACGAATAAGTAACGAAGATGGATAACTCTAGGGCTTTCAGGGGGCTGTGCTTGAGCTCACTTTCCCGGGTTACCGGGTGAATCCCATGAACGCTCAGAGATGGTGCTGTGTGTTTTAGAGTCTCCAAGGAAGAGCCTGCCTGACAATGAGCCTCAAGAGAGAAGGCAAGGCCGACAGACTGAGAGGCAGCACCGATTTTATACTTGGTCCAGCTCTGCTTAAAACCATCTACTCTTGAAATTTTTCAGTTACATAAACCGATAAACATACTTTTGCTTTTCTTTTCCATCCACACACCTTTTCTTTGCTCTTTTCTCTGAGCCACTTTTGACTGTGTCGCTGTCACTTGCAATTGAAAAAAACCCTAACAAACAGAAAAACTAAATTAAAATTTGGTAGGTGAACAGTTTACTCTAATATTCTGCCTGTATTTTAGATAAAATATCCTATAAAGTCATGATTAACTCAGAGGAGTAATTTTGAGAAGAGAATTTAAAACATTAGAAACAGATGATTCGTGAGTCAAAAGCAGCTGTTCTTAAAGCAACAACAAGAGATGCATGAATGGTCAATACAAAGTGATGAATTTTTAAATAAAAAGGTTTTCAGTCAGGTAATTTGTTTGATGAGAAAACTGAAAAAACTGGATTGGGTCCCAAAATAAATGCATCATTTTACTTATTTTTCAATGACTTTTGGTCATAAGTACTAATCACATTGTGGGAAGTTTTGGCTGACTTCAATGTTAGAAGGTAAAATGAAACAATTAAGTCCTGGGAGTATGTTATGAGCATAAATAAACAGTTATATAGACATTTTTCGTGCATTATGTTTACTTTTTCTACAACTGTTCCATGGATAATAGAACATGTTTTTTTTTTTTTTGTATTTGTTGTAAATTATTGTGTAGTCCTTTGCTCCAGAGATTCACTTTTGATTCTCTGAGCATCATCTCAAATTCTCTACAATATCTCTCAAAGTAGTCATTAGTATCTTCTTTTCATAGATAAAGGATTAGAGTTTTCAAAGACCTCACCTTTTAAGCAAGGATAAAGTGAAACGAAAGACATTCCTGAGACTTATATCGAGTGTGTATGTGTGGCGTGCGAAGTTCAAAGCAACTTTACTCTCATGGGGTCAATATTATTTTTCTTTTTCCCCAAAATATTGATGAGTATCTGTTATATACCAGACAGTATACTTAGAACAAAGGTTTTGGAGTCAAATAGCATAATTCGTGCTTGGAATATCCACTGTCAAGAAATCCACATAGCTAACAAATTCAAGAGGAAAGATAAGCTGCTTGATACTTCGATGTTATTGCCTTGGACTTTATTGCGAGACACCAACAATCTAAACACAATCTGTAAAGTTCCAAGGAGGAATAAATTAGTAGACTCGAAGACTACAGGAGGAAGGTCTTCTTGCCACAGTCTCTACAGAAAAGTCAAGGTTAAACAGGAGGTTTGAAATACTTGATTGTATATTTTGTTCATCAGTCACTGGTGTGAGGAACATAATGGTAGGAGTCTTGTGGTAAAGAATGAAGTCAAACAAAATTGAATCTCATTTTCATCACCTATTGGCATTATGGATCTGTGAATGTTACTGTCCTTGACCTTAAGTTTCTTTATCTCTGAGTGGAGAAAATAATTACTAGTTCAAACAGTACTTTCAAAGATTAAATGGAAACTATGTAAGTTACAAGCCTTCTCTGTTTCCTGCTGAATATCCAGTCTCTCTCTATTTTTTTTAATTCCATAGAGAATAACTTTCCTACCCATCATCTAACAGTGGTTAGCTTGAGGGTAAATAATTCTTTAGCTCTAAAAGTTGATCTTTGACTTAAAGATGCAAAACCAGAGCTGTGCTAATGGGTTCAAAGCTAAGTCTATCACCAGTGAAGGGTGGTGAATAGAATCACAGGACTTTGGCAAAAGAGAAGTCTAGTCTATTGTCTGCTTTTTATACCTGATGAAGCCTACTTGAGAAGAGAAGAGGCTTACTTACACTTCTGGAAGTCCAGGAGCATGGTGCAGACATTGGCTGAGGTCTGGTGAAGGCCCTTTCACGTAGACCACCTCATGGTAACAGCAGTCATGGGAGTGCATGTGGAAACAAGTGGCTTCACGGCCACATGTCCCACACGCCAGGGTTCTCCTGACGCACTTTCATAGACAGTCCAGAAATATGTTTCACCAATTCTCCAGACATCTCTGTGTCTAGTCAAATTGAAGCATCCTAAAATTAAACATGATAAGATTTTGGAATTTTCACATTGCTAATTGTTAGTCTAAATGAGGTATGCAGTTGAAAATACTTGCTGGTGAGTATCTATCATGTGTAGAAAGGGCCTGCCTGAAAACGAACCGAAAATGAAAAAAAAAAAAAATGAAGCCACAATATGGAGCGGCACATCCCCTTGGAGACGGTAATTAAACCGGGTCCTCCACTCATACCTGAAGCATATGTACTTCTGGACCTTCTTGACATGTGAGCCAGCGAGAATACAATTTGTCTCCTTAGCAACTAAAAAGATACTGGTGAGAACTCTGAGGAAGACATTTACTGTAATGACAGTGTACCTTTTGTGACAGAGCTTTAATTCTTTTCTAGATCCGTTATGCGATTATCTAATCTTTCCATCTTTATTTAATTCTCAAAGAATTATATTATATGTGAGTAATTCATCTATGTTTTTTTTCAGGGCAGGAATTAATACATCTGTGTCTTTTCAGTCATCAAGGACTTAAGTATCAAATAAACACAAGACAGAATTTATTTAGTCTTGATTATAATTAATGTATTCTTGCTTCGGGAACAATGGGCTCCTGATTTCATTTATGTTGTCCCCAGTAAACAAGTATTATGTCAGCCAGGATTTAAAATGTCAACTAATGAAAGAAAGAATATTTGCAAAACATTGTTCAATCACTAAATTTATTGTACGTGTTTAATATTATGGTTTAAAAGAGTCTAAAAAGACAAGTTAAGTAACATTGATTTCATACTTAGCATCTAACACTAAAAAGTATAGTTCACTTTTATAGCAGAATTTTTACCTTCAGATTTGCAATCTAAATTCATATTTTATGCCCTTCTAGCCTGCAAATAGAACATGGGGGCTATGTTTAGTTGCAATCCGGGTTACGGAGTATTTTTAAGACACAGATGATGCAGAGCCTTTAAATTGTTCTTCTCCCTCCCAAGTTTTTGGTGACCTGCCATTAAGGGAAGATCTCAATGTCCGTTTTCCATCTTAATGTAATATAATGGAATTATACCACTTCCCCATTAAGATTCAAAAACATGGTCTGGGGTATGAACAAAGAACTTCCAGTATGTTTATTAAATATTGTGAGGTAAGAGTCTAATTTTAGTACATGTGCTGCTGAAGCGAGCACGGTAATAGTCTATAAAAAGAAAAGTTCTTAATGACAGGAAGAAGGGTTTTTTAAATGTATTTTTCCCCAATATGTCCTACATGTTTGTAAGAATGTGTATAAGGCAAGAAACATGTGATATTTTTTCAGTGCATAAGGAGATTCAATAATAAATTTTCATGTTACAATATGAATGTATTTAGATTCAAATACAATGAGAAAATCTAAGCTGTAGCTGTTATCTTGAGATCTAGGCATTTTATCCCATTTTATTGTTTTATTTGAGATTTCTACCAAGGAACTAAGGCAGGAATGAATAAAAAAAGAAAATATAAACTAGGGAATTACGTCATGTTACTGCAAAGTAATTCAGGGTATAAAATACTGCAAATAATCTAAATGTTGAAGAAAAGAATACTAAATAAATTATTATATATGTTATAAATGTTACATAAACATTGAATTGAGGTTTAGCAGGCTCAACATTAAAAGTGTCTATTTAAAAAGAGGGAAAACAAAATTTGTATATGTCTAATGACACATTTCAAATGGTTTTAAGTAGTTGATGGTTTTGATTCATACAACAAACATATCTTTTATATATTGATATCTTGGTGAGTGAAATCTTTATGACAAGAGCAAAGAACCAGTGGCTTGGGTTGGAGGAATAGCACTGGTATCACGAATTCACCTAATTTTCTCCATAGGCAATGCTGTTGGTTCACAAGCTTTTATTCTTCTAATCAGTGATTTGGGTGACTCATGCTTGTGTCCATAGCCAGAGGGGAAGTTTAGCTGCTTTTGAAAAAAAAAAGCAGATAAAATAGAAACCATGCTTTTCTAGTTTTGCCTCCTTTCCATAAAGAAATAGGAATCTGCAAAGGACATGCTGCGTCTTATACTAATACTCATTCATTTTATTCATTTGGATGAAAAAGAATTTGTTGAATCATGGCCCTAGTATCCCTAGTATTTCCATTGAGTTTTAATCAATTGCATTACTGTTTTTCAGAGGAGGAGAACATATTTTAGCTTGACACCTCATTACTATTTAACTGATGGATATTCTTCTTGTATCAAAAAGTGTAAATATTAAAGAAATTAACCCCTAATGTAGTCATGCAATAAAATTCCTTGTTATGAAATCTTATGATATTCCTATATTTCTAAGCTCTAGTAAAGTAACCAATAAACATCTAATTCTCCTCCCTTGTGAAAATGTCACCCCAGACCTGAACATGTGCTGTCTTCTTTCTTTTAAAACTCATATTTGTACATGTTTATAACAGAATAATTTTGTTTGGTCATTTCTTTAATCTCACCTCTATCTCTCTAGAGAGATAATCTCTCTCTCTATCTCACCTCCTCTCCCTCCTTCCCTTATGTACTTCCACATCTTTAAAAGGTCTCATTCTTTCTGCCTCCTCCTAACTTTTATTTTATTCTTTAATTTATTTATATTTTGGATTTCTTATATAGGAGATACTGTGCCATATTTAAGTTTTTGAAGCTGACATACTCACTTAACACTATGTTCTCAAGACCCATCCACTATCCTGCACAATAACTGAATTTGTTCTTATGGCTAAGTAAAACTCAATTGTGCGCACACAGCACATTGTTTTCATTTTTCTGTTTATAGGTATCTACACTGTTTTCATAGTTTTACTGATGTGTAAATATGCATATATTATTATAATGAGATTTTTCAATTTTGAAGGGGAAAAATACCTAGGAGAGTTAAAACTGGATCAAATTGACTCTTTTGAGGACTCTCCACACTGGTTGCCATCCTGATGGTACTACTTTACATTCTTACCAACAATATAGAAGCTTCCCTTTCCCCCAAAACACCCTTACTGTTGTTTTGTGTGTGTGTGTGTGTGTGTGTGTGTGTGTGTGTGTGTGTGTGTGTTCTTGATAATAGTAATTCTGATTGGAGTTAAAAAAGTCAGTATTATTTTGATTTGTATTTTTCTACAGTTAATGTTTAAAGACATTAAACATTAACATACTTATTTGCATTTTGTACTTTTCCTTTTGAAAAGTGTCTACTCATTTGCCCATTAAATGACTGTTTTTGTTTGTTGGTTGGTTTGTTTTGAAGGCTCAATCTTTTTAATTCTTTAAATAATCTAGATTAATTTTGTATCAGGAGAATAGCTGGGAAAAGTACTTTTTCTAAAAATAAATATTCTGTGGGTTGTCTCTTCATGTTGTTTCTTATGCACTACAGATGAATTTTAGTTTAATAGAATTTTAATTTTGATTGTTGGCATTATTTCTTGAGCTATTGGGATTCTTTCCAGGAAGTCTTTGGACTTCTATGTTTTTGTCTTCAAGGTTTTTCCTACTTTGTCTCCCAGCAGTGTCAGTGTTCCTATTTTTATACCTAGGTATTTGATCCATTTTAATTTATCTTTAGTATGGACTGAGATATATAGGTCTAGTTTCTTTCTTCTATGTTTTCTAGCACAGTTTGCTGCAGAGGTTGTCTTTTCTCCAGAATATGATTTTAGCTTCCTCTCAAAGACCAGATAATGAAAGATGTATGTATGAGATTATTTTTGTTGCTTCTGTTTTATGCTATTTGTCTACATGTCTAATTTTGTGCCAGTACTATTCCTTTTCCATCACTATACTAATATCACTTAAAGAAATCACCATTGAAAAATAATTCAATAACAGGAATAAATAAATGCATTTCAATAATAGTATTCAATGTAAGTTGTATTAAAAGATATAGACTGACAGATTGGAAAAAAGCCAAAACTCTAATATATGTGGTCTGCAAGAGACACTCACCTACAAAGAAGTACATAGACTGAAAGCGAGAGGAAAAAACCAATGCTCCATTTTGCTGAAGCCTAAAAAGCAAACTGAAATAGCTATCCTAGTTCCTGAAAAAGTTGATGACAAACCAAAACTGATTAGAAGACTTAAAAAGGTCATTGTGTATTAGTAAAGAAAAAAATTCACCAAAAGATGACAATGGTGTACATATGAAAAAAAATTGGCATTTATGAGCCTAAAACAATTTCCTAAAACTAAACAAATTAGACAGAGAAGAAGAGATAGATACAAATACAGAGGTGTTTATTTCCATATTATTCTATATCCCAACTACTTTTGAGTTTTAATTACAGAAAATTTGACTCTGTGATTAATATGTTTCTTATAAATAATGGATGCATTGAAAATGGAAAAGTAAAGGTTGTGTTCATAAAGCATTGATTAGAAGATCAGATTTTTAATATGTTCAATACTTGCTTTCAAAGAAATAAGCAAAATTTACATCATTGTGAAGTTTTAACTCACCCACAAAGTACTGAAGTTGTGCAGGTATCCGTTGCTATTGCTTTTGATAAGTTAAGAAAATTAGTTTGCCAATTATTACAGTATTTAGTCAATCTTTATTACTTGTAGCATAGTAAAAATATAAGATGAAAAGTTATTTAATATTATCTTGAGAATAATTGGAGATCATTTCATTCTATCAGTTTAGTTATTCTAGTAGCATATCATAGGTCAAGTAACATATAAGTAGTTCAGAACTGACTGACTGAAAATTAACTAACTATAATATTCTTCTTTTCCTTTTTTTGAAACAGTCTCGCTCTGTTGTCAAGCCTGGTCCTGAACTCACTAGGTAGCCCAGACTAGCCTTTAACCACTATGCTATTCTTCCCTGATATTTTGAGGCAGTTTTTCACCACAGTGGTGAACTTGTTGAGAGCCATAACTGTGCCAGAGTCATTTTTGAATTTTTGGCAAATTTCAGTTCAGTATTCAGAAAGATGTATTACAATTAAAATTACAGTTAAATAAACAGCAGTGTTTCCATACTCGCTGAAGCTCTATGATACCTTCAGAACAATAGTCCAGCCCTTTTCAATTATGACTGAGTAGATTGCTAACCAACTTGAAAAAATATAAAACTAAGTTCTTTAGCATTTCCCTTTGAGTACAATGAAAATTTCCAAAATGAAGCTAAAAAATTCTATTGTGTGTGGTAGAATTTTTATTCTTTGAAAACCAGTGATTTTGCTGCTTCATTTAAGGGATGGACGGGAAACTAAAAGTTATTATTTGTCAGATGTCTTCTTTCTTCAAGAATAGGAGAGTTTCATAGTCACAAGGACTTTTTCTTGTTTGTTGCTATATTTTCATTGATTAGTCAATAGTCTGGAACATAATAGGTTGTTGAATAAATGATTCATATAGTAACTGTCTGATAAAATGTCTTTGGTAAGCACAATAAAACAACAAACAACAATGAGGAAGTTGTGAAGACTCATGTATCAGACTGCCAGTAATGGGACTTTGAAAATTGATGAGACTCGTGTAATTTGCCTCATTCAAATTAGAGCTCAATAGAGCACTCATAAATTCTATATAGTCAACAATCTTCTGAGCTCTTAATTCATAAGTTCAATGAGACAATTATGAAGAAGTGAAAAATAGTGCTCCTAAAACATCGCACCACTGAACATATATATTCTCTAACTGCCCCCTGCACAGCAGGAGCTGGATTCATGTACATGTGTGAAGAGTTGAAGTGGCCCCACAAGGGAGTCCCAATGGCTGTGTCTCCTGTCACCTCACCATGACTCACAGGTCAGCCCAGGCCTAGGGGATTTGCAGCAGCTGTCATGTGAGCTTCATCGTCCTGGCTCAGGTGGCCCTGGCATCCTTGGCCTAAGGATGGCTTCCTTCTGAGCTGGGCGTAATGGAAGCAGATCCTGCTGACTAGAGAGTCCCAAGGACAGGGGGCCAGGGCTAGTAGGGGATCTTCTCGTGTTTGATGCCTCTGATCTCCATTCTGGGGAGGAAGTCCAGGGAAGGAATTCACGAAACTAGTCCCTAAGGATCAGAGAAACTGGCATACATCACTTTAGACACTCCACAGCACTGCAGTGCTAATTTTAATCATGATAACATCTAGCAACAGAGATCTGCCATTCTGGGACCTCTAGAATCTGTATATGAAGACAATCAGTATCACATGTTGACAAGAATATCTCTTCAAGCATCTAATGGTTATTGTTCAGACAAGAATCATTCACTGTAACATTAACAGTCAAAGAAGTATTTGCTTGGACATATTGAAAGCCTATTGGAGCTCAGCCCTAGCCAAAGTTCTGCCATCTCTCTGTTTTGCACTTCTTGCAGACTAATGGTGCTGATTCTTTGGTGAGAGTGAAACACTGCCGGACAGCCAGGCTATGAAGCGAGAGATACACTACATGTTGATTTTTCACAATTCTTACATTATTTGCTGCAGAAGAGAGCTCTCATGATTGCAAAGTGTTGGGAGAGATGCGAGCAGGCAAGGAGTGGGGAATTTCTATAACAGGCATTACTCAGTCTTATTTTCAAAGATTTTTGTTGTAACTTAAGGTATCTTTCTATAGTAGACAAAGTTGGTAGTAGCAGCTTTTAGAACTGTTATTAGTTCTGTAACAGTAGCTGAAGTGTAACACAGAAGAGGGGGCACATTTAGACACTTGGGTTGCATTGCTTCTAGTCTGTAACTTTACAAGAACTTAATTTTGAGCAGGTTATATATGTGGTTGTTTATTTAAATTCCTAAACTACTATTTTTATTTAAAAAATGAATTTTTTTCTTCTTGAAAGAGAACACTGATGTTTAATTGATATATACAAGATAATCATGCACATACGATGCATATATGATCATCTTGTATAGATACATATATATGTGCATTAGACATGGATGTAGGAAATGAGTATTTTATTTAAAACATAAATGTAAAATGTAAAAACATAAAATGTATTTTATTTAAAACATAAATATACTTTAAGGGTTTGAATCAGGATCTGAGAAAACCATCGTGAAATACTTACAGCCATTCCATGTAAGGCATAGCATAAGAGTCACCGAGTGTATTGGCTAGTTGCTGTAGACTTCTTACATCTGCATTTGTTACTGTGCTAACAAACCATATTAAAAAAACATTCTCAAAGATTTATATCTGTGGATGAGAGTAAAAGCAGATTCAGATGATGATAATATACATAGAAGAAAATGAGTACTCTGCATAAGAATGTATTATTTCATGAAATGTTTAAACCTCCACAGGGGGCAGGGATAGGGAAGGGATTTATGTCCTGGAAATGCTACAGTCATGTCATTGACCGTCATCAATAGAATGTCTGCAAAGATGAAGTGGGTATTGATGACTAGAGCAACTCAGTGTATCTCAGACTAAGTTAAAAAATAAAAGCATAATTTGCAATAATATTATGTCAGAATGATACATCTTTGAACATCTGAAGGAAAAATCCTAGTCACCAAACTAGTAGACAGAACATAGTAGACTGAAATAATTTCACGTAGCTGAAGACTAAGCATAATCTGGGCATAACTAGCCACCCTGTCCTAAAATTGCAGTTTCCGAGGATTAGTTTTTGCACATTGAAAATGAAAGGAGATTATTAATATGTATGTTCCCATTCTATTAGTATGCATGATGCTGTTGGACTCTAATCTACAGAATTTCAAAGCAAAACTAAACAGCCAAATACAGGAGGGGTTTGTTTTTCTGATATAAGATCCATGTGATTTAGGGTGATGGTGAGATTGAGATTCTGCTTACCTTACTGAGAGCAGCTTTGAGTTTCTCTAGAATCTCGGATAAAACATGACTTTGAATGCTGACTGTAGCAGTTCTAGAAGAATGCCATCACTACGTACCCTTATACCAATGCACAAGCACATATAAGTCTTCTGAAATGGTATTTTTTGTTTTCCAAATTTTTCAAGGTGCTCTTTGTACAAAATTAAAATATAGTCCACAAGAAACAATATTCAGTTGCACTTTTTAAAACCAGTTGATTATTTACTGGTGTTGTATCATGGAACTGGTGTCATTGATTGTTTTTTTTTTTTTCAGTGCGCTACTTACAAACTCCTAAGCTGTAGTTTTTAAAATAGTTAATTTTAAAAATTCAGTTAGTTTGTCTACAGCAGATTTAATACTCTAAAAGCATACACTTTTGGGATCAACTTTATCCTATTTTAATTCTACCTGACTTCTGTGTAGAAACAGTAATTGTACAAACTAGATGGCTCAAATTCCAGGGGCTAGAGTCTATGTTGCTAGTTACTTTACAAGTAGATTTTGTTTGGGAAAAAAATGAGCATTAACTCAAAGGAAGGAGAAAGAAATGAAGACATCGCTTCTTCCCAAAGACAATTACTTCATTCATTAACAACAACAACAAAAAAAAAAAACACCCACATTTCAATCTCTAATTTAAGAGCAGCAAGATAAATCCATCAAGGGGCATAAAAAATGAATTAAATGATTAAAATACAATGCTTTAAGGTCATCCAAAATTATAGTCAACCAAAGTTATTTCTTCCCAGATTCTTCTTTATTATTGATAAACTCGTTCAAGCCTTATGCCCTTAATTCTATATTGGTAAAGTGGTTAATGTTAGCATCTAAGTCCTAAGTTATGAGTATTAAATGAAATAATACACTAAAATATTACTTGTAAAAGTACATAACACTTGGAAAATATTCCTAAACTATAACTTTTGGCTTAGTTGGTTTAACCACACCATTAACAAGATATATAAATTTCAACTAGTTAAAAAAAATCAAGGTTAATAACTCTTATCCTATGCCAGAGTCTACATTGATAATTCTATCTTAATTACATCAATATAAAGTTGAATTTGAAAAATAAACACAATTTCTCCTCTCAAGTACCCAGGTGTACAAAACTGAACCCCAAGAAATTAAGAGCTTGACCCTAGATGAAAGATCTGGTGTTACTGGCATCCCAAATATGAATGTGTATATTAAAGCCTGTATATTTGCCACAATATTCTTCATTTATTAAATAGTTTGAAATTAAAGGATGCCAGAAGCCGTGATTACTACTTCTAACATAAACAACAAAGAGATAGGGTTAGAAAATTCCTGAATGTGTATTCTGCAGGTGTTCAACAGTACTATAATTGGTTGACATACAGTTCTAAAAATATTATGCATACTTTTAAATTTAAGCTATTATACGATCATATAAAAGACATAAAAATAATTTTAAGCACCCATCTCAAGAAATAATTTATTTAAGGGCTCTGCTGGACTCAGAAAAGAGGCATCAAGATACGACCACTGGAGCCCATTCTAGGAATGCGAAGCTGAGCTCTTGTCAGCAGATTTAAGATGCCCTGAAATCTTTACCAGTGCATTCCTTACTCTTATTCTATAATACAAGTAACTAGTATTCAGAATTTAGTTTATATTTCCATCAAGTTTTTGTGCTTTGACTATATGTATTTATTCCAAACCATGTAAAGCAATGTTTGCTATATTTTATATTCATATGCAGCATAGTACTTTGTGTATTGTTTAGAAAATTACCTTTTCACTCAGATGTATTTTATGATGTTCATCTATTTTGATATGTGTTGCTCCAGCTTCTTCAGTATATTTATTATATACTTTTTAATTTGTATAAAACATCACATTTTATTTATCTGTTTGATTGTAAGAAAGCATCATCATTCAAACATTCATTTTTAATGGAATATTTTCCCCATTATGAAACTATTTTATATAATACCTACAAGTTACATGAGTGTCCAAGTTTAAGTGTGCAGAAATTTTCTCTAGAACATATTTGTAAAATCAAATCAGAGTGAACATTTCAGCCATACTAGTGATGGGCAAATGCTTCACTTCTTCAACTTTTTCAAGTTTATCTTCAAATGTTTTAAAGTAGGTTCGGTAATTATGAGAGTTTCTCTCAGCACACATGCTCTCTAATCAAATCTTGACAACTTTGAAAACCTGACAGATGCACATTGAACTTGAATTGGGTTTAAATTGACCTTTATGTCTTACCAATGAGGTGTGGTAATTGTTTCATATTTGCTTGGCATTCAAGTTTCTTCTGCCTCTACGTTTCTGTTGTTAAATTTGCAATTCTTTTGATCAGGCTTCTACGTCTTCTTTTTAAATTGTTGAAGTTCTTTTTCCTTTGGCCATTGTTTTGTTAGGTATTTGTAATGCTTTCTTTCAGCATTGAACACTTCTGCATTTAAACACTGTTTCTGATAAACTTTGGTGGTATTCAACATTATGACTCTTTACCTATGATTCTTGGTCATTTTGTCATATTTAAAGCCATTTTCCATTTAAAGATCATTTAAATTTCTTCCAATACAGTTTCCAAAAATATTAAAGTTTAGCTTTCTTAACTAAGACTTTTTTTCATATAGGATTCATTTGTGAATATAGTGTGGGGTTATTTACTTCCATGTTGATTTTTAAATTGTTACACTGCCCAAGGTGAGATCTGGGCATTAACTAGTGGCCAAATGTAGAAGAACACCATATTTATCACGCCAAGGAGACCATGTTTTATCCTAAGGCCAATGCAAATCATCACCGCATGATGTAAACAGACTAGTGAGTTTTACCAGATGGACAACAGAAAGCAAGGCAGGGAAGCCAGTGACACATACAGAGGCCTGACTCAGGGCAAGAACGTAAAAAACATCATTATTATTGCCACAGTTTAAACTGAAGAATTACAAGTTACTAGTGCTTTTAGAAAGACTCCAACTTTGGAGGCTTCCAGAGTGTTATACGTGAAAAGGAATTCTCCTACCTTGTTGACCGAACTGTAAAAGGTGAAATCACCATAGAAATCAGGATGGAGATTTCTTCAAATGCTAAAAATAGAAATTATTTTTGACCCAACAATATCTCTTCTAGATATCTTTCCAGAGGACTTAAAATGCAATATTAGGGTGATACATGCATTCCCGTGTTTATAGCAGCACAACTTATAAACCCTGAAATATGACAGCAGTCTGCATGCTCATCAACATAGGAATAGACAGGAAAATGTAGTATATATACACAAAGAAGTATTATTCTGTCATAAAGAAGGATAAATTTGAGTTATCTTAAGGCAATGTGGATGGCCCATTTGACCATAATGCTGACCAAAGTGAATCAGACACAGAAGGTTAAAATTAGCATAGCTCGTGTACATGAGAAACCCAAAATATAAATTTGAGAGCAAAACAAAGATGTTTAAAAATGTGGAGGCTGAGTTTATGGAGATGGGAACAGGACTTGTGGATGAAGGGGCTGTGAGCAGGAAGAGGAAAGAGATTCGAAACGGTGAGGACGCACGATGTGTATGCAGAAACTCCTCAAGGCGAACGCTATAATTAAGTATCACAAACACACAGTAACAAAGGTTATGGTCACCAGAAGAATCTGATTAGTCTAGCAGAAGGATGGTGGATGAAACTGAAGACATCGGTATTGAAAAAAAAACCCTGAAAATGAATTAACTTTGCCTTAACTTAAACAAATTATCCTGGTTTATTACAAAAGGCTTGCCAGTTAAATAAATAATAGATGACTATGACGCAGAGCTTTCACCCTTCTTTTTTCATGTTTGAAATATTGGGGTCATCATAGCAAACAAACAAGCCTATTAGGAAAAGATAAATATTGAAATTTTAACTGAGGAAATGAAAACTCTGTATTTAGGGCAATGAGACGCTGGGATCTCTTCCCCCGCCCGGATGATATAATTGTGAAATATGAAAGTTGGAGGAGGACGTAATGTGCAATTAGGCCGTGAGAGAAAAACATCAAATTCCAGAGAAAACAGCTAGAAAAGTAAAATTGGGGCTTACAGACAAAACAATTAATTATACACAATTATTTGGAAAGTAAACATATTCTTGTAAATAATATGCTTCCCACAGAACATTGTCATGTAAAGATAAAGGCTTTGTGTTTGTTTACTTATTTTGCAAAGATTCTTCTGAGGAATGATCAGAAAAGAAGAGAGAACCAGGAAGCTTAGTAATAAGTTCATCAAAGAAATGAGGTTAATGGAGGTTCCAGTACTGGCTTTAAGGAAAATATGTCTATTTTGTATTTCTGTATTATTGGTAGCAGCTTCTGTTAAGCTAGGATAAAAGCACTAACAGAAGGCTTCTGACTCCCTTCACTAGTCAGATATTTATTTCAGAGAGGATTTTGTTTTGTACAGCCTTTGTTTTCATTATCCTTTGCTAAACACAGACACTAAATAATTTTCCCCCATTTTTCCTGCTTGCTTAATCCCTGTTTCCACATAGATAAATCCCTTATAATTAGCTTGAGCTCCGGCAAATAATGTTGCCTAGCACACATGAAATGAAGTTTTATGCCACGCCAGAGGAAGTTACAGTCTGTTATGGGAATAGAAATGCTTTATTGGGAGTGCCTTGCCTATGGCTCTACATGAAATGAAGAAGAAACAGAAAATTTTTCAATCCTGAAAATTTTTCCCTAGCCAAGGAAAAAAATGAGTAAAGTATGTTATTTTTATATCTTTTCCTTGATATAACTAAACTATGATTTTGACTATGCTATAATTATGACAAAACCAATTATAAAAACTTAAAGAATCGGTTAAAACATCAAAACATACAATTTTGCTATGTCCCTTTAGAGCCTAGCACAAGGCCTGGTAGTCATAGATGACTATTTCTTTAGTAAAGGAAAAATAGTCTTTTCAACTCTTTGAGAGGGTTCAGAGGTAATACCTTTCCTGCCACCTCCTTCGTCCAGTCTCATAGCACACTATTTTATTATTGTGGCTTGTGTTGTTCTCTTCGTAGAACTCGTCTGCTGAGTGGATTCATTTTCCTGAGGATGCAAACTGAATTTTCGAAGAACAGGATAAAAGTTCAAAATACGCAACAGTAACACACACACACACACACACACACACACACACACACACACACACACACAAGATATGAAGCAACAAATCAAGGCCAGAAAGTGAACATTTGACTCATAACATAAAAAGGAACTGATACTAGGAAGGACTGTTCCCTTTTCATTACCTGAGCAGTGATCCTGCAATAACCTTGAGGATTTGCTTCAGAAACTCGAAAATCCATAGACACTCCAGTAATTTATATAAATGGCGCAATCTTTGTCGGTAACTTGTGCACTTTTTCCCAAATACTCTAAATCATCCCTAGATTATTTATAATACTAATACGAAGCAATGCTGTGTAAGCGATTGTTATTCTCTGGTGTTTAGAGAATCATGAGAAGACAAAAAGAAGAATTTGCACACGTTCAATACAGATGTAATTTTATTTTTTCATGGTTGGTTAAATCCACAGATGAGGAACCTTTGGGCACCTGGGGCTGATTGTTTGCAGCTTAAGAAAAACCTAAAAAAAAAATAAATTTCGGGATGGAAGTCTGCATCAGTTATTTGATTATGGACACCATGTGGGGGATCAGTCACTCTCAAGTGTGGTGCCTGCTCGCACTGCATCTGCATCAACTGGGAACTAGTGAAACAAAAAACTTCCTGAGCCACTTCGGGCTCCCTGAATCAGAAGCTCTGAACATGCACATAGTAATCTGCCTCACCAAATCCTCTAGGTGATCATAACGAGGGATCAAGTTTGAGAGCTTCTCGTCTCGCTAGTCTCCTGAATTACTTGATGTGTTACCACCTGTGCGGATTTTTGTTCCATAAAGCATACGTTATTTTACAACACAGAGAATAGAATATTTTCAGAGAAAACATTCTTACAAAAATAAAATGTTAAGCGGTGAGGCAAAGCACACTTTACTGAGTAGGTTGTTAAATTTACCTCTTTCTGGAGTAGAGCCCGCACATGCTACTTCTAGAGTATTCTGCAGTCTGATAATTTTCCTGCTACAAGGGCGAGTGATCTAAGTAAGACACATAAGGTTGCTGCCTAGCATTCTGTGAATGGGGACTGGAATATGACGCTGTCTTTCTTTGGGGATTTGCTGAACTTCAGGAACAAGAATTGATAATGGCCCTCGACCATGTTCTTTGTCATGAGGTTATTATTTGTCATGTAAGGAATTCTAAATCATCAGTTTCCAGGGCAGGCTCCATGTTACACACTGGCTCAGATGGCTACAGTCAACTTCTCACCTCTCCCTTTATGACTGATGAACATTTTCAGTTAGATTCTTGATTTCTCCTCAAGCCTACACCTCCTCCATTTTTCCATCTAAGAAAATGACACAACCAACCACCCATCTGCTCAGAGAAATCTTGTGAATTATATAGTTTATTTCTCTCTGAGCTCCCACATCCAATCCATCAGCAAGTTCCTTCAACTCTACTTTTAAAATATATCTTCAAAAGAATAATTTCTTGTCAACTTTACAGCTTTTATGTGTTCAAATCACTGTGATTTTTCTCTAGGACTGAAGAGTTCACCTTCTTGCTAACTTCCTTCTACTCTTGACCTCTTACCTCTTCATTAGATATTTTTTCCTAAACTCCATTCTTTTAGTCCTTTCAGTCTCTGCTTAAAATACTCCATTGACTCTCTTAGAGCTAAAATCACATCTATAATAGGTCCTTGTCTATTTAAAGTAGCAATCAGCCTACCACTTTCTTATAGATTGCTGAGCTCTACTCTCAAAAAAAAGATTTTACCCCTTACATAATCTGAGATCATGGTTGTTTTAGGATCTCTAGATGTCCTTGCACAGCCTTACTTCTGGAAATGCCTTAGCTCCAGTCTTTGAGTAATCACTCCTGTGATGTCCTCTCGGTCTCAACTGAACTAACATATCTCCAGAGATACCTCCAACTGTGCTATTTAGAGGAATGCATGAACTTCCTTTAGTCATAGTTTATTAGTCTGTCATTTCTTTTGTAATAAAATGTTTATTGTCTGAAATTAGTTCATGTATGCTTTAGTTACTTTCCCATTGCTGTGACTCAATACCCGCAATCCACGAATTGAAGGGAAGAAAGGTTTATTTTAGCTCTCACTTTCAGAAGGTCACATGTCCATTCAGGGGGTGGCTGGCAACAGTCAAAGTACATGGCAGAGGCAGAGGTGGAGATAGCTGCTCACGACAACACACACAGGAAGCCAACTCAAAGCAAGTTGAGACCAGTCCTCCAAGGAAGGCAGGAAGCACCTTATATGTCCTGCCAGATCTCCTCCCAGTGACCAGCCCCTCCTGCATCCAGGTGTGGAAGGTGTGGTGAACCTTCACTACACAACTGTAATTCAATTTACACCCCTCCAGACTAGGCCCTAATCTCTTGACAGCACACAGTTCCACAGAAAATCCATAACATTCAAATGCATGAAACTTTTGAGAGACATTTCAGATACAAACCATACAAATGTAGACATTTATTTAACAAATAAATGGTTTAAGTTATGGTTCAGAAAAATGGTTCATAAAATTGGGCCAAGGCTTTGGTGCTCCTTATGGTCATAAGGAGCTAATCTGACCTAATTGCTATTCTGCATTTGGAATACATACATAAAGTGGTCAATGCATTCTTATAGAATTGACTTGAAAAATTAAGTAAGGGGTGAATCTAAACATTACAGAAAGAATCACATCTTTTTTATAGGTAGAGAAAAGTGAAATTGCCCATGTTCTTGTATCTGTTCTGCCCAAAGCCTTTCCTGTTTTTCTTTTAACTCCTTTCTCATGTGAACCAGTAAATAAAAAACGCATGATTTATTTACACTTGTCTTTCCACTTCTAACAATAGAAAAATTAAGGATGACATAATTGCTTGCCCACTGAGCATTTTAAGAAAAAAGATACATATATTTGTCCCTTTTTGCATGGGAAATTTTCCTTGGGAACTTCTCATATCCTATAAATTGATGAACATAAATTTTGTTTACATATCACTAGAGCAACACTTGTCTGAAGCAGCAGAGAGATGTTCAGCCCTGGGTCTGCCTGCATGATGAATGTTGAAAAAGTAGCTCTGCTCTGCTTTGTGGGGCCAGCAACCTGAAGCCAAATTCAACCTTGTATGAAACAATTGGTTATTGAAGTTTACAGAGGAATATTGCCCAAAACAAGTAGAGTGAATAAATATTAACTTCACTTGGCTACATATAGTCAACGTTATTGTTGCCTTTTCAAAAGTAACATGTTTTGTTCTGTCATAAATGTATTAGATGTATTGAATTAATAGCAATCTTATTCTGTATTATTGGAATTATCAAACCAAAGCAATATCTAAGTTGCTTCAGACTAATTCACTTTGTATTGTAATATTCTTTTGCAAAATTCTCAGAAATTCTTAACTCATTATCCTGGCTGTTGCCTCAAAACCAAAGTTCCGAAGTCTCAGCCCCTTTCCCACCTGCTGCCCTTACTATACAAAATGTTCTTTTTTCCCCGTTTATTCATGGAAATTTCCTGCTCAACATTCCAGATATTGGATTAAATTTCATTTCTTTCCATGGTCTTGCTTATTGGCCTTGATTCCATCCGGTTTGTTATTGTCTGTTTTAGCTGTCTCATTCTTTTCTTCATAACACAAATTATGATTATTCTACTTATTTTTTGTGTACCTATATACTTTTCATGATCTTTCATATTCTACTAGAAAGAAAGCTCACCTGGAAAAGAAGGAATTGGTTCCATTTTACTGTCTACCCAACACCTATTTTATGATAAGAACACTAGAAATGAAGAAACGTTCCCAGCCACAAGAGGTAACTGACATCAGAGAATGAATCATGTGCTGTAGTATGAGCTGCTCGCTACGCTCCCCCTTCAGATCAGTGCTGCTGCCTGCGAGGCTGGCCTCAGGGTGTTGTAAGCACAGACGGAAGCCACGATCAGCAAGGTCCACAGGGCTGTCATAAAACCCCCTCTCTGCTGGCTAACGACTGCGAGAACATCAGAATTGCATGATAGAAGAGTTTTCCTTTTCTGAGATAAACTCTCCTACTACTTTCTTGTCCTGTTAAAGTACAGTGTCCGTTAAAACAGCTGCTACTAATCATTTTCTTTAACCATTTACGTTAGTTTATTTTCTCATCCAAGTGCTGAATTTTAAAATTTATCAATAAAATTCTGTGGTCACTTCCCGCTCCTAGCCATTTCTCCTGGTAACCTGGTCCTTCTGAGGTCACTGACGGTGGCGCCGGTTGCCGCTGGGGCGCTGGGGATCCCCACTTAGAACGTTTCTTAGTACATCTGAGGGCTCTTCATTTTGTCTAAGCCCTCCTCCTCTTGAGAACGAAGCCCTGTTATTTCTAGCAAAGTGGACGGAACTGGAGGATGTTTTCTAGGTGAAATAAACCAAACTCAGAATGACAAGGGCAGCGATTCTCTTTCATACGTGGAAGCTAAAAATTAATTGACCTGGAAACAGAAGAGTCAAGTCTAAAGACGGTAAAAGGAAAGAGAAGAGAGGAAGGAAAGAGAGGTAGGCCTTGATCTGTGCTTTGCTTTATGCTTGTGTATAAATAATACATTGAACCCCATCAACATGTTCAATTAATACATGCTAACAAAACACTGAACCTCTTTCCCATCAGTTCCAGGCACTAATGTCATCTCTGTGTGGATAATGCCCTGACCTACCCCCCCCCCCCCCATCTCCATGTATGCATGCCCCTTGCTAGGCCATCTCAGAGTTCACGTTTTCAAAAATGAATTGTTAACTGCTCATCAAAACAAATGGCAATTTCATCTTTTTGTTTTGTTTTGTTTTCCAGTTCAAAAATTTTGTCTTTGCCTCTTACTCCTGTATCTCACTCCCAGTATACACTTTCTTGGACAACCCTGTTGATTTTTCCTTTGAAATGCGTCCGGAGTCTGAACACTTCTCTCTGCCTTCTTCACTCTTGCTACTGTATAAGACTCTACCAATTTTACTTTGTATTAGCACTACCTGTCTTTTAATTGATTTACTGTTAACATTGATATCCTCTCTAAATCGTTCTCCAGGGAATATAGAATGATGCTCTTTATGTATAAACTCAATCTTATAAATGTGTGCAAAGACTTCACAACCCTATGATCTCCAATCCTACTACAGTCAAGGTCTCTCCTCTTTCAGTCCATCAACTGACCTCTCTGTTCTGAAAACAGTGCCATCTCCTGACTCGGGACTATTGTCCTTGCCCTTCCTGATCTGGTGACCTTTCTGTACCACTCCCCACATCTTTCTTCATCCTGTGCCTCAGCCCAGTATCAGAAAAGCTTTCTCTGCCCTCCTGGTGTATGCTGGTTCTGTTTACACTCAATTCCTCCCTAGTTTTCTTCATAGCATTTATTGCTACACAGAGAATTTTATATTTGTCCTGTATTTCCTGACTTTCATCCTACTAATGCAAAAGTCACAAGAGTAAGGATTTACAGTTTTGTGTACTGTAATTTCCTGAATACCTAGAACAGTGCTCAGTATATTATAGAAACAAAATAAACAACTATTCAATACAAATGAAAAAGATATATATATATATATATATATATATATATATATATATATATATATAGTTACATAATACTTCTTGTATTACTTATAGGTACTGCAAACATCAGAAAGTACAAGAGGAAGGTATTATGAGGAAATGCAGAGTCTCTGTGCAATTCTGAAATAACACTTAAAAAGTTATCTGTCCTGATTTGTTTTGGTACTGTCTACTTGCAATTGCTTATATTCAAATTCTCAAAACATTAAGGTAACGTGGAACTACACACCACGCACATTCACGAACATGAACTCACATGCCCACCCACACACAAAGAAACACATATAATACTGGTGAAAATTAAATCAAAGTCTATAGGTTGGAACAAAGTCAAGGTCCTGGATTGATATTTTGCCATAGTCATGCAGGTTGTTACCACTGGGAAACGCTGTGTACAGTCTACACAATGCCATCAACATCATCCTGTACATTCCCATCTTCCTATGAGTATGTCAAAAAAAAGAATTGATTGATGAAAGACTCCTTGGTTGTCAGTGGCAAGTAGCAATCATTGGCTACTAAGCTCCCAGCGTATACTTAGATGTTATAGACGAGAACAGAAAGCTACACTTAAAGCTCAAAAGTCACCTACTTATGGAAATGATCAAAGAACAACAGATACGCCCATCTGAAATTTGAGCTAATTAAAATCAACTTGAAAAATACTAAGCTTAGTGAAGCAAACAAGCACGAATTTTTCCCCCATGTTATTGATCTGTATACATGCAAAATTTAAGGTTTACAATGGAGTTGAGCCTTTTATGTACATATGTATCTTGTCAAGGTGACAAGGGCTTTCCACTCTCCTTTTGTCCCTCCCCCTACCCTACCCTCCCTCCCTCCTCCCCCACCTTACCCCCGTGTTTCACTTTGTTTTTTGTTTTACGTTCCATAGGTGTTGTGATCTGGGTTTCTCATATCAGAGATACCATTCGATGTTTCACCTTCTGCTTCTGACTCACTTCACTAAGCATGATGTTGTCAAGTTTCTTCCATTTGCCTGTAAAAGCCTCCACATTGGACAAATTTTAGGAATGAATTTAATTACTGTCAGGAGTGTACTGCTCAGTGTCTCCGTGTCTGTTCTGAGAGGCATAAATATTCCACAAGAGTCTGAGAGTAATGAGCGGATCCAGAGCACAGCATAGCTTTGGTTTTAGAATGAATTGGGCCATTTGTGTTTTCTCTTTCCTTTTTTTCTTTATATCATTTCTATTTGCACGTGCTTGTGGTATGTACTTATTTAAATATTGATTACATACAGCTTGAGAAACCGGTGTACATACATACTGTATTTTGATTTTTTTAAAAATTGTTTTTCTATTCCACATCCTGTTTCCCCTTTCTCTTGTTCTCGGGTCATCCTATAATCTCCACAGTCTTCCTCCTTATTTCCCATATTGTCCCTTGTATTCTACTTTTTCATTCATTTATAGTTTAGATCTTTCATGTAAGTGAAATCATGAACTATTTATTCTTTCACAGGTTCACATGGTGCTACCACAACAAAGGCTCAGAGAACTCTTCAATCAAACCATTTATCCCAGACTCACTCAGCCACTGGAGACCTGGAGACGAGGGTATCTTTTATATCTCATCTCAGAAAATAGAAGTTTCTATAATAAAAGAAGTGGCATGATTAATTATGATGTATTAAAGTTCACATCATTTTAACAGATTTGGGGAAAATGGCATTTCTGGAGTCTGAAACTCTTCAGAGAGGTTGCTGTTCTTCTGATAGCTAGTTCCAGGCTACCTCAACGAAGACTGAGCACAAAAAGGGAAAGTATTTGAGGACATGGGACCTTGGTTTTTTTTTTTTTTAAAACTAGGAGAACTGAGCTGATGCCTCTAAACTGAACTACATCTTCAGCCACTGTTGTTTTTTTATTTTAATGCAGGATGTCACTGCCTAGCCTTACCTAGCTTAAAACTGGGATCCTCCTGCCTCTTCTCTCAGGAGTTACAGGATTACAGGTATACACACAGTGCCATGACTTGGAGGAACTTAATTTTTAAAATGCAGGTTTTTTTTTCTTTCAGTTCCTCATGCAGCAGCCTGACTTCCTGACACTTGTGTGCTTTCTGGAGTACCCCGGAGGGAGGGATTCTATTCAGATGAATTATACTTACCTTGCTAGTAAACACTTCTCAACATAACTTGGGCAAATAAATCATTACTTTGTGAGTTACATCAATGTGTTTTCCTGGATCTTAATCACTTTTTGATGAATTTATAAAGTTTAATTTCTGAGTGTGTCAATGCTAAAGGGAATAAGACTAGAAAATTATAACTCTGCCCTCCCTTACCCCATCAACCATACTAATGACACATTTATCAAAGTCCTCAATTTCAAGTGATCGTGCCTTTGGCATTTAGCTAAAATTTTGAATAAAGAATGCTCAAATGAGTATGTCATTTCTCCTCCTGGTGATTTATCTACATTTAAAGTGATTACCTATTATAACAAGAATTCAACATTCATGTAAGTTCAGCTGCCCCAAGAAGTGACTTGACTGATTTAAATCCTACTTGACTTCTATAATGTGTCTCAGAAACCAAAATGTGATATTTAGGCATGCAAAGCAGCTGAATGAACTTCTCTATGTATTGTTTAATGTGCTTAATCTGGCCCGACTACCTAGGAAAACTTTTTCTTATAGAGCGTGGACTAAGTTACATTTATTACAGCAAATAGCAGCTTACTTTTCCAGAAGGTTTTTTTTTTACTTTTTATTTATTTATTTATTTATTTATTTATTTATTTATTCATTTATTTATTTTACCAGCTTCTCTGTGGAAGCGTGCCCCTTGTTTCCATTGTGTCTAGAGCCCAATGCTTCTGCCAGAAGTTGGACAATGATTTCAAGGCCTGATTTCTTTGGTTGATTGTGACAATTACATTTATGCAGTTTGTTATCATTCTGTGAGCAATAAGCTCACGCATCCTAGCTACTTGATTCGTAAAGTTTCACAGTTAATACTGGTATGCTGACAAACTTCATATCACTGGGGCCATTTTTAAATTCTTTATATTTGGGTGTTGGAGGAATGGCTCAGAGGTTAAAGAGATTACCTAGCAAATGCTACTACAATTGCTGGGTACCTGAGTTCAATTCCCCAGCACCACATAAGTTGGACGTGGTAGAGCATGCCTGTAATTCCAGTACTCAGGATGCTGAGACAGGAGGATTGCCCTGAGGCCAAGGCCAGCCTGGGCTACATCAGTGAATTTAGGACCAGCCTGGACTGTACAGAGAGATTTTGTCTCAAAAAACAAAAACAAATTTGTATTTGAAGTCAGGCTACACATATTAGTAACAGAAGTACCATAATAGAAATAGCATTTTATTTTGTAAAATAAAATTATCTGTTCCTATGAATTATTATGAAATAATTTAAAATTAAATTCATTGAGGAGAAATAAGCCATTTTAATTAAGGACAATGCCAACAGTTTAAGGATTGGCAATATTCTGAAAAGACAGTATGAATTGACATAAATAATTTTTGAAGTTTCAATATTTGCTTTAATAATACAAATTTTTTTCTTAAAGTGATTAAGAAATTTGTACAAAATTTTGTTTAGCCTTATCAAAAGCTGAGAGAAGTTTACTTTTGTCTAAAATAATTGGCTTTGACCTTAACAGTTCTACTCGGATTTATATTAGGGCATATAAATGCATTCATGAGGTAGTATTCTTAAGTAAGACTCAAAAGGCTTAAGTGGAGAGCAGAGTGAGGAGTGAGAGCTCCTGTGCGCTCTACCACTTGCTGCGTCTCGGTCAGTTAACATCACTACCAGAACTATAAGCACCGTCAGCCATCTTTGCTGACTAACCCTCCGATGTCCGTACCTGCCCGCTCTTCCTCTCTCCTGACACGATCTCTTCTGGCCGCCTTCACTCTCATCTCGTCTCGGTGGGTATACTGACTTCCCAGACACACAGTAAATATTCACAAAGCTTTCCTTCTGTGCCCGGCTTCAGCCCAGACCTAAATTTCCACTGGGGACACAGGTTGTGTGGTATCTCCTGAGACCTTCGCAGGAGAGAACTACTCATTTCCTCACACCCCTCAGACCACAAAGTAGGGGGAGTGGAACTTCTTCTTCACTAACCTCCGACTCTTGGGCCAATGTTCCAGCTCTCTAGAGGCTCAAATCACAATGGCACCACCCTCTGCATTGTCCCCATCAAAGTTCCTCTGACCTCCTGGTATGTCTACAATGTCCCTGGAAAATGTATCCACAGGGAAAACCAAGCTAGCTAAAAGCAGCATGGAGGGGAGCAGCAGCCTCAAGAATACTTCAGTTTTGTTTATCACTTCACCGCTAAATCTCCACTCTGCCATTCTTGGTGGTAAATGCTTTGCCTTATTTGTCCTATTTTTCTAGTGACTGGTAAGGGGTCTAATACTGCAAATGCACTAAACAAAGGTTGTTAGAAGGAAACGTGATGACAGAAAAACATGACTGTTTGTATATGTCTTACTAGCTGACTTTTGGGAGTTCCTAGTATATGACAGCACTTCCCGTAAGTAATTTGTAACCATTCCCTCCTTTGAGTCCCTAAAATAGCCATAAGTCATTGTTAGCTATTACAGATTAGACAATTCTGTGGTTAGGCAACTTCACTCAGATCACATGGTTCAAATACAGTAGAGCTAGTATTTGAACAAGGCTATCTGCCTCTAGATCTAGCAAGCTTAGCCACTGCCCTAAAACACTTGATGTGACCAGCGTGTGAATAGGACTAGGTCCTTACCTAATGGTTCTGCCTCTTCCTTAGTTGTTAGGGTGAGCCTATTTTCACCTTATAATCATATGCTTTCTTAAAACGTTTTCCCTAGTCTCAGAGAGTAGAAACTGGCCTGCTTTGGAGCAAATATTCTGGTCCCAAGTGAAGGAATCCCAAGAGCCTTCAAGATCAGAGGACAGACCAGCTAGCATAAAGGTGCATAAGACTTCTGCAGTTCAGTAAATCCTGAAAAAGAAGAAGGAATAGGAGATGAAAGAGAAAAGAAATACATGAAAAATGTTCAACATCTTGAGCCGTTAGAGAAACGTAAATCAAAACAGCTCTAAGATATCATCTAACCCAGAGAGAATGGCATATATCAAGAACACAAACAGCAATCAGTGCTGGTGAGGCTGTGTGGAAAAACAAGCCCTCCTGCACTGCTGGTGGGAAGGTGAACTGGTACAATCACTATGGAAAGTAGTATGGAGGTTTCTCAAAAGACTGGAAATAAATATCCCCTTCAATCCAGCAGCATCTCTTCTGGGAATTTCCCCAAAAGAGTTAAAAATAACATATAACAGAGGCACATGTATACCCATGTTCATAGCACAACCAACAATAGCTAAGACACCAAAACTCCCATCAATAGACCAATGGATACATAAATTGTGGTATTTATACAGAAAGGAATACTAGTCATCTATAAAGTCAAGTAAATGGACGCAACATGAGACCATCATGCTTAATGAAGTGAGTCAGAAGCAGAAGGTGAAATATTGAATGGTTTCTCTGATATAAAAAACCCAGATCACAACCATTTCATAGAACTTATTGTGGAGAATAATGGGAACTGGAGGGAAGGCAAAGAAAGGGAGGGTCAAAAAGGAAGAGAGGAAGAATTTGTAATTTTGCCACAATATGTATGCGCACAAAATACTGAAGATCGATGTAAACTTTATTGTTGCACACATATATATATATCAATAAATTGGGAGGGGGGAGAATCTGGAAAAAAAGAAATCAAAAGAACCAAACACCAGAAGAAAATAGTACAACTAATATTTACATGTAAAAAAAATGAACTAAGAGGTTCATATTACGAATATTTGGCATTTTCAGTAACCTCATGTGAAGAGATCAAAGACGCAAGGACCAAAGTGAAAGGGAGGAGATTCTGGCCAGGCCAGCGACGCAGAGTAGGCGGACCTCGGTGAACACCTACAGGCGTTGCACACATCAGTGGCTAGGAACGCAGTGCTGCAAAGTCTTCTGTGTGAGTGTTAGAGTTCCAAACTCAGCCCAGAAGCAAATGTAGCTGAGGACAATTTCATCTTTGAAAATTCCTGGAAATTCTTCACAAATACATTTAGCACAATAATTTTATCCTATACTATGAGATCACATGCCATAGGGTCTATAAAGTGATAATAAATCCCTGCAGCATCTATAAAATATAATAAAGCATTTGTATAAACTATTTTCCAATTTTGTATAGTGTGAAGTACCTGCAGTTTGATGTATGTTAAATGTTTTTTGTTTTGTTTTGTTTTGAGAGAGAGTCTGGCGCTGCACTCCAGGCTGGGCCTATATTCCCCACGTAGTCCAAGCTGGCCTTGAATTCAATGCAACCCTTCTGTCTCAGCTTCCTGAGTGCTAGATTTACAGCTGTGTATCACCATACTGGGTTAATTTTTCTATGGTGCCGAGGCGTTGCACCTGCTATACAAGAGCTTTAAGTGCTGAACTATATCCTCCTGCCCTGTATGCTATTTGCCTAATGACAGTTTATCACATTTATTAAAGCTTGTCTTCCAGAAACTCAAAATACTTATATTGAGTGAACTGCCATTTGAAAATTCTGATGCCTCCTGAAATATACCTCATTACGGGGAGATGGCTTACACAAAATTTGCTTAAATTTTGCTCTGCTCCTGAGTCACTGTGTAGTAGGAGTTTGCCACCTGTTATAGAATTAATTTTCTGAGCAGAGATCCAATTTGAGGTAAGTGATAAATCCATTCAAAGGAAGACTAGAATTTATAATATGCTTTGAATGACATACAATTTGTATCAAGAATTATCAAATTCTGAAGTTTGTAAGCTTAGGCACTGATATTGTTCCACACTGAAAGCCAGAACCCAACTTAAAAGAAATATATAGACTACTAAAGTAGTATTTGATTTTTTCTTTTTTTGCAAATCTCTTTCAATACCAGCTTGTTTATTGAAAATTCCTGGAAGCTACAAAGTGCCATCTGTTTCCTTATCAAATTTTACCCTCACAATCACAGACAAGCACTGTTGCTTTTTTTATTTGTGAGGTTGCTTAGGAACAATGTGGCTGAATTATTCACAGGTCTTTTCTGATGGAATTGCTGATAATCGGCCAGATGCAAGTATAAAAAAAAAAAAAGAAAAAACTTGCCTACATTCTGGAAATCAATTTTCAGCCCCTAAACATATCCCTGAGATAACTTTCCAAAGGAAGCATCTCACACAGACACACATAATCAGAGTGATGTCTTCTTTAGAATCTGCCATCAACAGCCATGTGACTTTCTGAAGTATTTTCATATCCGTGGGGAAATTTGTAGCGGGCTGTCTTTGCAGGTGATCTTCAAGGAATGTTAGCCTTACAGATGATGGAACTAACTGAGGAATCTCCCTGAAAAGCCCTTCCAAATATGGATTTATCCAGCTGAAAATGGTTAGAGCATCCCTGTGCCAACCCACCAGGGGAATCCGACCTTCCAATTCTATCAGCTTCACAGCAAATGAACAGGATGTGGGCAAACAGTCCAGATCACTGGGGCACAGCCTCTGGATGAAAGGTGGCCCCTCGGGGGAAGGAAAAATCAGGAAGAAGCAAAGTAAAACACTTCCTGCTATGCCTGTGTTTATTCAGAGAGTAATAACAGTTTGGGGAAAAAAGTCAACCAGGTGGCTTTCCTGTAGCATTGTTTTATAAAAGAGTTGATCAGACAAACGTACTCAGCTAAAGACAGACAATAAAATTTCTTGCAATTCTCCAAAATAGGAAACAATCGATTTCACGCACTGTTTTGAAAGTGCTATGCCAGACCTATGTTAACATAAACCCTATTTCAAGTGTTCGACACTGAGCTGAAATAGAAGCAACTGATGTGGTATTTCATCTGTTCTGAACAATTGGATATATTAAATTGCACGTTAAAATAGTGATTCGGATGTACACACTTTGGAGCCAATTATGTCCTTTAAAACATCAAGTCTGTATAGCTTAATCATGCCATCCTCTTTATTCTATGCTTTTGGTAATGTCTCTTTCCACGTGAAAATCTTTTAGAAGCTCCTTTGGGCATCTACTCTACGCCACTCACTGTGCTAGATATTCCTGTGAATTCATTCTTCTCAGGGGCTCAAAAGTACCCATCCTGGATCTTAGTCATTTATCTATGGGTGTTTGGTTACAACTAATTGAGATGAATAATTGGAACTAGTGGAAGTGGGACAGGGTGGGAGGGTCAAAAAGGGTAAAGGGAAGGACTTGTAGTTTATCCATGGTATATATGCACACAAAATACTCAAGATCAATGCAAACATTGTGGATTGCATATATACATATCAATAAAATTGGGGGGGTGGATATTCCTTCTGCGACATTACAGAACAATCCTTTCCTCCAAATGCTTGTTGGAAAAAAAAATGAAATCCCGTGCCATCTGCTTGTCACAGCATGAGGCTCTGGTGTTTCAGTAGAGTGGTACAGCCTGCACAAGTCGGTCAGGATGGATTACAGCTCACCATCAAGACACAAAAGCTCGCCCACTGCGTATGTCCTGGGAATATTTTGGAGCTATGGCAGGTTGCTAGGGAATTGAAATCAGATGAGAGACCTCTTGGGAACTTGTGACTTCTCGGACAGTTAAATGAGGAGGTATGGAGCCATGTAGGTTAGCTTGCACATGCTAAAATGCTGAATATTCTAAGGTTTATATTTGTCGCCCACTGTGTTTATTGCTTGTCTAGAAGTTACTGGCAAGAACAGAGTGCCAGTAATACAAGAAAGAAAGTTACTTAATATTAAACTGTTATTTTTAACATAAATATTAACTCATGTTAGTTGTCCAAGGCAGTGATTTCACTGCGGCATTATAATGCTCTCACATATCACCAGTCATTCTTCTCATCCTTTCTTCCCTTCTTTTCTTCTTCCTTTGGCCTCTTGGACCTTTCTCTTTCCCAATATTCCTTCTTGTATTTTTAGCTTTCTATTTTATTTTGCTCTGTTTTCTATGTGTCCCACTATGACAGAAAACCACGATAGTTGCCTTTCTGAGTCTGATTTATTTTTTCTTAGCATAGTGAACTCTGGTTCCAACCATTTTCCTAGAAATGAAAAAAAAATCATTTTGATGCATAATATTCTGTCATGCATATTTTCTTTACCTGTTCTTTTGCTGACAACCATATTAGCTGATTCCATAGCTCAGGTATTATGAATAGTGCCACATTAAACACAGGAGTGCAGTTGCCTCTTTTGTACGCTGACTTAACTTTCTTCCAGTATATGCACAGAAGTGGGGCATCTGAATCAAATGGTATCTCTAAATTAGGTTTTGTTGAGGACTTTCCATATTGTTTTCCATAGTGGCTATAGTATTTTATATTTTCACCAATAGTTACGGTGATATTTAAAACCCTCCACTCATGAGGTAACTCATCTCAATTCTCTGTTTTCGTTTTTCTTCATGTGTTCCTTATGGGATTTGGGGGCAGAGAAATGCCCATTTCTCACTTGTAGTTGTTGAAGTTTGTCATGCCAGAATTCAAGGAGCCTTTATTTTTAATGTTTTAATCATCCTGTTCAGCTAAGAAGCAAACACGTTTTTCTTTTCCAAAGAATTGTAAACAGAGGGCTTGGTCAACAGCCTTCATAACTTCTTCATGCCTCTCCAAACCTGAGAATTTTGTTAATGGAGAAACTAGATAGTTATTATCAACACACAAGTGACTTAACTTTTCCAGTAGTCAAAGATTTCAAAAAAGGTCTGGATATCTAGATTGTGGTATGCCATTATAAATTATAACCTGTAATGTCTAAAATATAAAAAATAAAAAAACAGAATTTCGTACCAGATTTTGCCATCTGCAAAGAAGCACATACTTGCTTCTCAAGAGATTTTTAAAAGAAAGTTACTCTTCAAGCTAGATCATAGTTTGATGTGAAGTTGTCATTACATGATATACGGAGGGAGGAGCTGGGGTCCCCTTCAACTTTATTTTTGCCACTTTGTCATTTCTGCCATCATCTCATTGTGGTCCTGCTAGGTGCTATTTTGTTTAAAGGACCAAAATGCCATTAGCATTGAGTCTTCTCATTCTTTAGAATGGAGACTTTCCAACACACACACATACACACACACACACACACACACACACACACACACACACACACACCCCTTTGGTAGAAATGATTGCCTCTCTTACAATGAATGAATCTTCCCTTCCAGGAGTAAAAGAGAATTCAGGAAAACTAAGGACAGTGTTTGCTATCTTATCTCATGTCCTCAGACTCAGGGTGCTGACCTTGTGAGGAGCATGATTTCAGAAATGCCTTCCCAGACACAGGCCAAATAAAGGAGTCATTGGCAATGGAAAAGAATTAATCTATGTCCTCTGGTAGCTTTGCCTGAGGGCTGCATGTAATAATTATATTATACATTCATTTATCCATTATTTTAAATAGCCATTCAATGGAACAGTATTAAGGTAAAGACCCAAACGCCAGAGAAACAATATTAAGCTAGAATAAATACAAAGATACAAGAAGGTGAACGCACTGGAAACTCAGCAACCCTTTACATATTTAACAGAGAAGTGAATTCACATGGAGAAGTGCCATCCTGAAAAGTAGAGAGGAACAAGTAGCTGCTTATCATCACATCACAAAGCAGAAAGCTCACAGCAACCATGCCGTGATGGGAGGACATGGACCTGAACTGGTGAATTGCTACAGGCTCTGTGAGCACAGATTTGATTTCTAGAAACTCCAGAGTTACATGATAGGAGTGGAGGGAATGGTTCTGTGCGCTTTATCTTCACAAACCCTGTCAGATCCTCATGTCGCAAATCAGGAAATATCATCCTCTCATAACTCCAGCAGAAGGAAGGGAGAAAAGAATCATTTGGATATATTTTTGATCATTGTTTTCTTCTTAACAAGACTTTCCTCAAGACACTATTTTTTTTCAGATCCTATTCTAATATATATATATATATATATATATATATATATATATATATATATATATATATTAGCCTGATCTACCTAGGAAACCCTACTGGAGTTCCCAAAAGCAGGTCTATTTTACCTCAGAAAGGGAGGGGCAAAAACATTTCTCAAGTTCACAGTTCAGGGTTAGAGGTGTCCCAAACACTAAAGACTGAATATTCGTCTATAGCACATTAGCCCCACTCCCCTTACTACTAAACTGCTAACATCCTATCTGTGACTGTTCCCTTCTCTCAGAACTGTCCACCTTTCCAAAAGAAAATGGCAAAAGAAAAAAATACTAAAGGAAAAAATAGTTTGAATAAGTATCAGAATTAGAGTCAGAGATGGCAGGAATATTGAAATTTCCAGATTAGATGTTTTTAGAAAAACAATTGATATATTTTCCCATCATTTATATATATATATATATATATATATATATATATATATATATATAATTTCTATTAATATATAGAGTGATATGATACATAATGTTTACAATGAACTTGTGTATTTTGTGCACATATGCATATCACATCAATATTACTATTTCTTGTCCCCCCATTTTTAGCCCTCCTATATCCTCCATAACTCCCACCATCCCACCCATTTGTTTCTATAGAATGCCTGTATTCTGAGTTTCCCAAATCAGTGAAACCATGTGATATTTAATCTACTGCATCTGACTTATTTCCAATTGAGTCTTAATAGAAGCTGAAAACAATAATATGAAAGAACTGAAGGATAGTGTAAGCTGAAAGATGCAAATTTTCAGAAAAAGTAAATATTGGTAAAGATTGAGTGGTGTAATACAGATGAAGATGCCTTCAATGGACCCATTACTAGATGGCATACAGCTAGGAAAGGGATTTCTAAGCTCAAAGCTAAGACAATAAGATCCTCTAAAACTAAAAAAAAAAAAAAAAAATAGAAAAACGCTAGAATAACAAGACAAAAGGGCATAGCCAACGACTTTCAAACAGCATCAGTGAAAAGCGGGAGAACGCAGGAAGAGAAGCTATATTCGAAATAATAATCATCGAGAATGCTCCCAAATTAATGTCAGTAAAACATAAATCCAGGAAGCAGAGTGTATTCTAAGCAGTTTAAATCTAAAAACAAATAAGCAAAATCCACACCTATATCATGCGCAAACTTTCGAAAACCAAACAAAAAAATAATGTGAAAGATTCCAGAGAATGGAGTGGGACAACTTCCCTCATCACACAGGAGCAAATGCAGGAAAGAGACAAAACGCAACCAATTTCTCATGAGAAACCAGGAAAGTAAGAAGTTAAGTGGAATGTTTAAAGTGTTGAGAAGAAAAATTCTGCCAAATACAATTCTGTGCCTCTCATTTTTGTTGCTAAGTGAAGGAGAATGAAAGCATTCTCAGAAAAACAAATACGAGTCTATTTGTTGCCAGTAGAGCCACTTTAGGAAAAATATTAAATGTATTTTTTAAGAGAAGGAAAATTAGGTAGGCCAAATTTCAGATTTACATACATAAAGATAGAAAAGAAAAAAATAACAAATGCATAAACAAATACTTAGTACAAATGAATTTACAAATGTACTATGGTCTCTCTGCAGTTTTGTACCTTGATGCAAAAAAAAAAAAAAAAGCTGAAAATCAAGTTCAAAGTGGCTGGGCATGCTCCGTCACTCCCGGCCTTTTCTAGAAAATAAATGGAAATGCTCTCCAGAGGATCCATCTTCAGTCAAGCACTGAAGAATTTTGTAAATAAAATTTCATGAATGATGATCATGGTTGAAAGCTATAAAACTTGCAATGAAATAAGGCATTGTAGGAACCAATGAAAACAACAGACACAAAATCCAGTCCTAGCCAGACAGAGTGTTAGAGTCATTAGATAGGAACAATGTGTTTAGTAGGGTAATATAAAAAAAAAAAAACTTAACTATGGAGACAATATAAAATGGCCATCTCAACATAAATGAAAGAAACAAAAAGCAAATATAGTTTCTTGGTATTGAACTCATATAACTAAAATTTCTATGAGGTTACAATCAAGTTTTTTTTCAGAATGCAAAACTCTTACAAGTTAGACATGAGGAACTAACCAAAAGTTCAGCACCAAGGACAGATGTCAAAAAGTTAAAAGTAATTTGAGATATAAGGAATAGACATGCAGAATCTAATATACATGATATTAGAATTCCAGCAGAAGAATAAACACAGCAGCAGAGCAAATGCATAGTAATGTTGCTTGTAGGGTTTAGGAGTGTTCCTGATCTAGACTTCAGTTATCCTTCCCCCTATAGTGTTTATAGATTACAAACCACAGAATGGTGAAAAGACCAATCCTGTTTGATAAAAGTGGGTGACCAGATCAGCTGGTTTTGTCTGTATCAGGACACCAGTAAACAGAATTCTTTATGAAAGAGTAAGCAATAAACTGCCATAAAGATGACAGTTTATTTATACTCTTCAGGACTGTGATTTAGGCAGATTAAAATCTTCTTTTGTGGTGAAAGTTATGAATTGAGTTGTAAGGTAATGTGACCATTGGAGAGATTGTGTCAACTTGAGGCAAGCAATTAGGAACCATACCTAGATTAGGCAGTTAGGAACCAGCCTGGATTGAGTGTGAGTGATTTTTGGGCCAGCGAATAAGGGAAGAACACCTACCGGGATGTGGGAGGCCCAACTGGAAACTTGAACTGTATAAAAGGAAGGAAGAAGAAAGATTGTTACAGCTTTTTCCTCTGGGGAAGAGACTATAATTTACGATACTTGGCTTCTAATTGTGATGTTGTGAGGAGCTGCCTCCACCTCTACCTCTGCCATGTACTTCCATTGATAATGGCTGCTCCTGGGTGGACTGTGACCCTCTGAAACTGAATGGAAGCAAAACTTTCCTCTCCTAAATTTATGGATGTTCGGTATTGAGTCACAGCAACAAAAAGTAACTAAAACAGATACCTACTTTTTAACTTGGTTGCAGTGAAAACTAAAAGGGAACAAGACATTTACTTTTACAACAGGACTTCTGTATGATTCCCTTTCATAAATATACCTATTTTGCAGCTGTGGACCTGAACTCATACTTGTCAATGATTCAGCCGTAAATTTTTCTACCACTAGAGCCTGAAATATCTGTGCGTTGTCTTCAGGAGGAACATGGGAAAACCACCATCTGGGGCAGTTAGTGCTGATCTTGCTTCTAGAGACATACAAGAATCAGGAAAAGTTTCTAAAATCACAGTGGTCTAAGGTCTTCATAAACAAGAAGGGAAATTTCTGAAGTAAAACCATAAATATCCTCACTTTAGCCTTCATTGTAGCTGATGCTATTTTACATGTATGCACACACTCATATGTCTAAAACGGTTCTGAAGGTTTCAATGTGACATTGATAATATTATAGAATTTATTTAAGGTTGACAATTTGTTATTAAGTTGTCATATCTCGTAATCACTCTACCCTTTTCATGCTTTTCTTTGTCTACTTTGACATGACAGTTTTGCAGAAGATCGTGTGATGAAAAACTAATAAATAAAATAAAAATACTCGTGGATCTCTTGGGTGAAATATACGATTTAGTTCCTTATCTTACAACAAAATTCTAAGAGACATCAAAGACAATTAATCAAATGTGACTTAAACACACATACAACATGCTTCCTGTAATTACTAACAATTCCAGCCACTAAAGTCACAGAGAAGGAGACAAAAGCAGAGTGGGGGTTCTCCTGGATGCCCCTGTCAGCTAAAAGACACTTTTCTAATAAAGGAAAATAAAATCTTTCAGTCTAAGGAAGATGATGAAAAACCCTAAAAAAAAGTACAGGAAGCAACCAAAGTAACACTTGGAAATGTAGTAAGAACAAGGACTCTAGTTTCAGATCCTAGTACCTGAAGAAACACACAACAGCACACATCACTCATACTTACAGACCTCTACCAACAGAAAAAAGCAACCCAGACGCAGCCTCCTCCAATCCCCAACCCACCGACTGCAGAAAATCCGCTAGCCTCATTCCTCTATTGGATTAAACACCAGAGCTTCTGGCATCTGGCAAGATTGAAGAGATCTGTAAACAATGAATGACCAGCAAAACCAATCTGCATCTATTTGAGGCCTGCAACTTCCTCTTGGTAGGCTACACCAGCAAAGGATTTCAAGCGTAAAAAAGCTTGGTTCACAAAATCTCTTCCGTCCAGTTTCCCTAGCACCGTTTGTTGAAAAGCTCCCCCTCCTCTACTGAATGGCTTCACTACGTTTGCCAAGTCTGTTGAGAATATTTACTTGGGACTATTTCTGAGAGTTTTGTTTGTCCTTCCATCAATAACACATTGCCTCTATTACCATAACCGCATAGTAACATAATAACATAAAACATAAAACAAATAAAAACATAAAACATAATAACAAATAAACGGACTTCAGGCTCTTTATTCTTCTTTCTCAATATTCTTTAATATAATCTAGGAAAGAAAGTTTTCCATATAAGTTGTAGCATAAGTTTTTCTATGAGCAGAGAACTCTTATAGCATCTCAGTGTGTTTGTATTTTATAAATTGTAATTGCATAGTGATGTCAGTACTATTATGTGCTTATTTGTCATTTGAATCTAGCCAATGGCCACCATCAATGTAATATGATTTAAAAAATGGGCAAAAGAACTGAAGAGTTAACCTCACCAACAAACATATGTAAATATGGAGATGGCACAAAAGTATATCATGAAAAGTTTAACAATATACACATTTGGATATTTGTAAGTTAAAACAAGAATGCGATACTACTACATACCTATTAGAAAAGCCTAAATCTAACACACTCAGAAAACCAAATTTTGGAAAAAACTATGGTGCAACAGGAATTGTCATTCTTTATTGGTTGTGGGTATAAATTGATACAGCAGTTTGAAGGTAGCTGACCAATTTCTCAAAAAATAAAATTAACTAGGGTTGGGGGTATAGCTCAATGGGTAGAGCCCTTGCTCAGGAATCGTGTGGCCCTGAGTTAGATGCCCCAGCATCACATGCTCATTGGGATTGGTGACACGAACCTATAATCTTTGGCACCTGAGAGGGTCAGGCAGGATGATTGCATGAGCTCCAGGCCAGCCTGGGCTATACAGTGAGTTCAAGACCAGCTTTGTCTACAAAGCAAATCCTGTCTTAAAACAAGAATGTATAAGTAAGTAAAATAGCTAAATAAGAGAAATAGTAGGAAGCAGGGAGAAAGACTTGTGAAAAGGAACAGGGGATGTGGGAAAAGAGAAGATGAGGAGGAAAAATGAGAAACATTTGAATTTGATGCAATACGTACACTCAACAATTTATCAATTTTAATGTAACTATCGCATGTTGCAAATACATACTAATAAAAGTAGTAACTGTTGAGGAAAAAGTCTATTCGTAGTTTTACCAAATGATGCAAAAATTATACTCCTTGGTAATTACTCAAATGAATTGGAAAATTATGTTTATCCAAAAACTTGCATATAAATGTTTATAGCAGACAGTTTTGTTCATGTTTATTTAAATTTAGAAGCAACCAGAATGTTCTTCAGTAGGTAAATGGATAAACAAACTGAGATATACCCAAACAATAGAACATGATTCCATGCTGAAAAGAAATGAGCTATCAGACCATGAAAATACATGACAAAAATATTACTACACACTATTAAGTGAAAGAAGCTCATGTTAAAAGGAAACATAACATTTCATATGATTCCAGCTTTATGACATTTCGGAAAGCAAAACTGCAGACGCAATAAATAGATCACTGGTTAGCGAGATTAGAAAGAAAGAAGGATTGAATAGAGATGCCACAAATGATTTTTTAGAAGGTGAGACTATTCTACACCACACGACAATCATTAATATATGTCATTATATATCTGTCCAAATCATTATGATGATATAAGCCAAGAGTAAATCTGAATGCAAGTTAGTCTTTGGGTAATAATAACATGTTAATATAGTTTCACTAATTTTAACAAACATGCTATCATGGTGCAAGAGAGAGGCTGGAGAGGCTGTGGGTGAGTGTATTTCCCTCAGTTTTTCGGTACTTCCTTGTATGTTCCATTTAGTTTTTCTAGGAACACAAACATACCCCAAAATAAAATTTGTTAATTTAAGACATTCAAAAGTTATAAAAAAGAATCAAGCATTCTGAATAGATTATGAGGCATTATTTAAAAAACTAGTATTACCCTAGAAGACTGAATATAGTTATCAAATAAGCATATGAAAAGAGATTCAGCCTCCTTGGCCTTTAGTAAAATTGCTAATTAAAATATTCGTTTTGCTAGACATTTATTCCAGAAAATTACTTGCATGTATCACACAAGAAATTGTACATTATTTTTCAGGGTGATGTTATTTGCACCCCACAACCCCCAATTAACTGAAATCAGATCAATGATATAATGATCATCAATAATATAATAGTTTGATCAAATTATTGTATTCTCATACTGCACAATATGAATAATCAATAATATAATGGAAAAACTGTCAATGCACGCAATCTAAATAGAGGTCCAAAGAATTGTGTTGAATATGAAAAGTCTAACTATAATATGCTGCATGATTACATTTATGTAACTTTCTTAAAATTGAAAAATTTAAATATGGAGATCATAATAATGTTTATTATTGTCTAGGAGTAAAACTCCTGGCCTTGGATGAGTGTGGTATGATGATAAGTGGTCATATGAAAGATCCTCATGATAATGAAATCATCAGGCAACATTCTAACTCAGGTGGTGAAGGTGATAAAAGATATCAGTATGGATTATATTTTAATTAACAAAAATTAGAAGAAATATTCTAATTCCAACATTTTTCTAATCTAAATTTTAGAAAGGGAAAAGGGGGAGTAAAAAAAAAAATAGGTACTTGTTGACAAAGATATTGGCTGAACTTTTTCCAGAATTTCTGAAAGAAATGATCCTTAGATCAAAAGAAAAAATCTCGATATCCAAAATATAAAGAACAAACCCCCCAAACTCTGATATAATGAAGCAAAATTTGCGAATACTAACAAGAAACCGCAACCACCAAGAAAGATCGCAGTGAGGTACTAAAAACCAAAGCACATCAACTGTCAAGAGAGGAAAAATCTTAATTAAGGGCATGTTAAGTAACCACTAAAATAATAACTATAAAGTACTTATTTTCCAGATGAGTAGAAAGAAAAAATAGGAAGCACTCATTTCTTCAGAGGCAAACAGAGAGCGTACGATTTTGAGCTATCGGATTTTTGGAGGACCGCTTGGGTCATACATACCCTTCTCTCTCAGCCCCCTTTGGGAAGGTATGAGGCAGAGTACAGGCCCACAACAATGGCAGAACAACCTGAAAGGCAAAATTCCCTCTAGAAAGTCTTTCTGGGCCATCTGGAGCTTTGTCAGTATTGTCTGCAGTTCAGTACTTAATACTCCTCCCCTCTTTCATTCCAAAGGTATTGATTCATTAACAATTTTACTCCACACCGGATTCCAGCATCTGGGATAAGAAAACTTATATGGTGGCTGCTGGTTCTGGGGAAAAAAAAGTATAACAAAATGAGATCATGTGTCACCAAGCTGACAATGAAGACCCATCACTGCTGATGGCTGAAATATAGACAGGTCTGCCACTAGGTTGTAAAGCATGGAGAAAACTTTTCCAAATAGTGAAATGTAAAGGTGCAGTGGTGGAAGGAAATGTGCTAGCAAATTGTGCACAATTTTTAAGAGGTTTGAAAAATATAATATCTTTAATGACAGTTGAATTGGCTTGATGATTGGTAAGCACCATTATAGCCACACAGAAAGCAGGGAAGTCTCGACTGTAGTATAGATAGGTTCTGATTTATGAGGTTGTGTTGGTTGCCTCAAGACTTGCTTTCATTTTCCCTTCTGGCTGGAGTTAGTCACAGCTGGTGGGCTGAGACTGATAGATAACAGAGGATTGAAAGGCTTAGTGAGGTATGCATACTGAAATAGAGTAAAAGACACACCCAACAACTGAGTTTCACAGGAAGGCCCAGGGGACATACCCGTCACCAAAGCCATCAGGAAAAGTCCAGGTAGGAGTTGCATGAAGATCACTTGGATTCCAACAGTGACCCTATTCCAAGTGTAGAATTAGCTGTCAGGGAGGCAACCACAGAAGTTAATGTTTTCATAGAAATAAACTTAAGATCTCAATCCTGCAAAAGTAAGGTGGTGCCACATAATGAAATTAGAAACCAGGGTCACACTTACTATCATGAGAAGCGATGTCAGGTTGATAGCCAAGGGCAGTGGACCAACAGTAAATTTTGCAGATAGTTAATAGACTTCAGCATTTCAAAGAGTAGAAGAGACAACGAGAAAACAGTGTATTGGTGTATTTGTGCAAAAAATTTCAATTCAGCCTTTATGAATATCTTTCTAAAGAGGTCACAGAATAAAGAGAAGAAGACCTTAAAAGCCTCATTTTATCACTTTACTTGATGAAAAATTTGGGGGACAATTTAATAGAGTTGACTCTTCAAACACTGCGATGTTCTATTTCTGAGATCGTGATGAATATTAATAAGGCCTTAAATGAATTGTCAGAAAAAATGGAAAAAAAGGCAACAGATTGCAGTATTGTGAATATTGAAATTTAAAATAGAATTATATCAGTTTTGTATTCAATTATAAACTGGTCAAAAGTACTATCTTCTATAATTTTTTTTCTTATGCAAAACAGAAGAGTTTAACCCACCAACTCCCATCAAGTAGGGTTTGGGGCTTGATACTCCTAGACAGATGCACATAGTGTTTTCTGTCTCCCTCCCTCCCTCCTTCTCTTTCTGTTTCTCAGCACCATCTTCTTAAATGTGTGTCCCTTCCAGCAGTCCTCTTTCCACAAGATGAAGACGGTTGTTAGTACGTCAATAATACCCTAGTTCTTTGTAAATCCATTTGGTAATAAACAATCTGATTTCCTACGGTTTAAATAAATAATTTTAATTGAATCTCACTGATATTGAATGGCCTTCTTTGGACTTTGTGCCCAAGTCCAAGGCTATCACTGCTGCTGGGTCTTCAACATATGTTGGTCAACTTAAGAACATTGGGTCCAAACCAGGAAACTGGGGATAAAATCAACTCCATCGTCTTCATGGCTGGAGAGTGTGCAACGCTTCTGGCAAGAGAGAAAAGGAGGCTAAGGATAGAGGAAGATATCAAAGAATTCTTGGAATGTTATTTAGAAAATTAAGCAAAATGAGTCAATCAATGCTATATCATTTTGGGCTCGTCTATGCTGTCCATAAAGAGGATTCTATGTCTGAAGTTAGCACAATAGAACAGAACCGGAAAACCTGGTTTCTAGTCACACTGCCTTCCTCGGAAATCAGGAGATTTCCTTAGCTTCGCTTCAGTTGACTTCCTAATTTTGATTGAGTTCAGTTATTTGTTATTTATTTCCCACCAATAAACTTAATGGAAGTAAAATATAATTTTCCTGTTCTTAGATTTTTTTTATCAGATCCTCTATTTAGAAGCCTTGTGATCAGGTAAAACGTGGCTTTTTCAGGTCTACATTGAATTGTATGTATCAGGTAATTATGTAGGAAAAAAGCCCTGATGTAATGCTGGTATTGATTCTGAGTGCCTTGGTGTCAAATAAACAGTCACATACCTAATGCCTGTTCATGAAAAGCTCCCTTAGTATGAAATTTCCTTTACTCTTAGCTAATCCCCTTGTAATTCAATAAAAACTAAATTTGTCTGTACTTGGAATGTGGTGATTAAACGCAAAAGACAATAACTCAATGCTCCATCCCTGCTGAACTGAATACCTTCTAAGATCATTCTTAATTACTAGGAAAGTAATATTTCTCAAGATAGTGGCAACTGTTCTTCTAGCTCAAATTTCTGAAGTTTAGTTATGGCCAACTTGTTCATGTTACGATTATGGACACTGAATTCAAAATGTTTGATGATGCTTCCTTTGATTCTACTTTCTTCATTAGAATCAGTAAAAATTCCTTAGCCATAGTAAATCCTTCTTTTAAAAAAATAAGACATTATTGCAAAGCAGGGGAACAGCCAAGTAAACACACATTACAGAGAAAGTGTTCAGCAAATGTAAGATACTATTGTAATATTTATTATAAGCATTGTTTATTTGATGATTAACTATATTTCTCAGTTTGTTACAGCAAAAGGATGGGCAGAGGGCTGGTAAATGCAAGAGATAACGTTGGTCCTCCACTCAGATCTTTGCGTTTTTCTTTTTCTTCATTTTTTCTTCTTTCTTTCTAAGACAGGGTCTCCCTCTGTAGTCCCAGCTTGCTCAGAACTTTTTCTTGGCTCACTTTCTCCTTATTACCTGCAAAACTCACAGTGTTATGTTTCTGTATCTTTAAAAATAAAAAATAAACAATAACCTCTAACTTGGCTTTGATTTGACCTTTCCAGCTGTGAAATATAATTCAGAATAGATCAAAATGTATCCAAAATATAACTTATAATTCTGTGGAAGCTTCCACGGAATTGTGCACTTCTCTGTGACATTCAAAGAAAGTAAAACTTGAAGACAGCAAATCCCCAATGCACAGCTTGAATATACACCTGAGCTGACAGCTAGAAAACAAATTTTCTGTATGTTTCTTCTGAGACACAGCAAATTCACATTTGTTTAATTCTAGGAAATTCATATATGAGGTATTTAAAAATGGTTTGCTGAGACACAACTATGTGAATTGTATGGTCCATGTGCACAGAACACTTGCTTCCTTTTTCTGTCCAGAGATCGCGCTGTGAATCTCTTTGGAATGTAAGAAACCAAAGGCAATTGCTTCACCTAAGTCAAACCATAGCACTTACTTTTTCCAGATGTCACCTGGTAGGAGGCATGGGCTCAAAAAGCCTAGGACACTACGTATGCAACTAGGTAAGACAAATTTAGCCGTAAGTTACAAAAAACTCAACCGAGGCAAGCTTCACACTGTGGAAGTCAACCAATCAAAAGCCTAGAAAAACTGGTGGAAGGTTTGCTTCATCAACAAATTCATTTATGATTTCTGAATGAATTTTCCTCTTAGTCTTTTGGCAATATCTTCTTCAATGGGGTATCTTCTTGCTGCGTCCGTTGGTAAGACAAAGAGCCGTGCTTACAAGTATGATAGTCACTACTTTTTGTCTGCAAGTATTTCTGGTTTCTTTGACACATGCGGTTTTACATATCCTTGTTCCTTTGGAGTTAGATGTGGTCTTATGATTCACCTTGGACAAATTATGGGTGGATACAATGCAAATCACTATTGTATGGGAGCTTTAAAGGCCACTTTCCTCTCCTACAGACATAAGCAATGTTCTAGCTAGTGATTTCCCTGCTGGTCCATGTCATCAGGAGTGGACAGCCCAAAGGGAATCCTTCATCTTGCTTTTGATAGAAATTAATGTGTAACGTATATAAATCTTTGTCAGTGTAACGCAATGACAACTCAGCCTATTCTGATTAACAAAAATACATTCCTCAATGTTTTCTCAGAAAAGCAAAGCGACCATAATATGAGTTATTTCAAGTTCTTTCATTATAACTCATTGTTGTAAATTCCTGTTACACAGTCAATCACCATCAAAGGGAATCATTGACCTAAGATCAGGATGATATGTATAGATGTTGGATGATGGATTCAACTCCCTTTGAGGGTTGGAGAGTTGTGATATTGTCTGGGTGTATAAAATCCTGAATAAAGCAAGGTTCTCTGAGGTAAGAGCATGAAAAGCTGTATCTGCAAGTAAATGCAATTTTAAAACTAATTTCAATTGGAAACAATAACACGTCCCCTAAACATCATAGAGATGACCTTCCATACATTTCTCATATTGTCAGCTGGACCTTTGACAGCAGAAAAAATCAGTCTTGAACAATGCACTTATGTACATTTACTTCTTTGTTTGGGGATAAGATATGGAAGGAAAGACAAGAGCAGTTAATTACAAAAATGACTTTTGGACTAGTAGAGCATAGGTAATACAATAAATGCAAAATAATGAATTTTAAGTAACTGGTAAAGTATAACTTCCTTACTAGATTCACCAGCCTATTATCAGTACAGAATGTCAGCAAATGGCAGAGTTCATCTCTGCCCTTACTATTATTAGCTATTGATTATTACTTGACTATATGGTCTCCTCATACATGTTCTAATAACTAAAGAGAATATTCTCACTATACACATCTTAGGAAGCAATATTTTCTAGAAAAAGCTACTATAGAAGTTTTTGATCCTTGAAAATCATGTGTGTTAACTCATCTTGTATTTTAACAGAATGAATTACCTGGGAAACAAGTAGCTGGGTAGCTGCTCCCGACAGCCTTATCCAAACCTGTTATCAGGGGCTAGCAGCCTATGGATTTATTGTTCTTAGAACAAAAAAAAAGAACAATTAATAGCAAAATCTGCAAAACACCACTACTCGATAATGTAAAGATATTTTAAAATAAAGTTGTGTGCAATGATAAATATAGAAGGTAAGTTACCCCGACTTGCCTTTTCATTCTGACTCTGATATTCAGGAAGCAACAGCTCCCGTTATGCTGATTGATTTTCGAACTGCTGAAAAGGCCCTGTTTAAAATATGACTGAAGTTCCTTATGCCACTCACAATTTAGAGATTGCTGTGCTTTTGTTCCCCGTGTCTTCGTTTTAGTTGACAGAATATTTTCCAAAATTGTTCCATCAACCATGAATCTCCATTACATTTTCTCATTTATTCATACTTGAATTCAGTTATGATGGCAAAAGAAGCCAAGAGATTGGTTAAGAAGACAGTTAGTTCGCTAAGCAGCATCATCCCCAGTGTGTGCAAAAAGGCTTTTGCCAAAGAGCTTCCTGAGTAGTGTCTTTGGGCAATATTGCTTGTTTTATTTCTTAAGATATTTTCAAAATGATTCAGCAATTTTGAAAGATGTAAATGCTTGCAGCCTCATAAGTAATACTGGGTCAAGAAGAAAAGTCTATAAAAATTCAGGGCATCCAACAAATGATTCATTTCCCGACTCATTTCATGTGTTATAGTAAGAAATAAAGTCTTGCCATCAAAAAACTACCCTCTCTGGAAAAAAAAGTCAAGAGGAGTAATGATTTAAAATTTTAGATAATGCAGCAATCTAAGACCAGCAATAACTATGCTTAACTATAAGTCAACAGGAGAAACCTTGAGAATCAGAAGGAACTCTGGATGTCACTTTCTCCGACTCCCTAGAAACACTGCAATCCTGTCCCCAGAAGCCCCCCTATCAGGGGCATTTACAAATGTATTCCAGGCATGAAGATTTACTTCATGACATTGCTGATGCTATGGTCACACATTTCTCATCATTAGATAAATATGTATCAAGTTGCAGATGAAATTTCTTTCCTGTCACTTAGCTATAGTTTTCCATTTCAAAAGAGAAAAGAAATGTCTTTCCCAAATGAGTATGATAGTCCAATTTTAGATAGAGGTGAGAAGAGAGAAAAAATAACTTATTGCAAATAAACAAAAATCAATATTTAAATTACACAATCAATTTTCTTGAGTGTGCTGTGTAGTTTGTGTATGTGTACTAGTGAATCATCACACCTTCTGTGGGAAAACTGAACTCAAATTTAATCATTTTACTTCTCTGTTTAAAATACTTCAAGAGATTTTTATGTTTTCATGGGATCATGTCCAAACTTCTCTGAAGTCTCCTAAGTCCTGATATCCTCTGGCCTTTTGCTTTTTCTGCAAACTTTTCAATTTTTACGTTCGCCTGGAAATCCACCATCCGTTCACACTAGATACATTTCATCACCTGGAAGCCAGATTTATGTCATCTCTTTTATCTGTTTCTCTGTCTTTTTTTTCCTCCCACTTCCTGAGAGTCTCACTGTTCTTGCAGCAGAGAACATTCTTTCATGCTTCTTGTTCTGCATAACTAAATTTGATCTCATTTCAGACATCTGTCAGGAAGTCTTCTCTGATCATCCAAATTTGAATATAGTGCCTCTCCCACAAGTTCTCCTGGCATTCCCGGGTCTCATCACACAGCTCTTGGTGTATGTATCATAAGTGACTGGAACCATCATACTCAACAAATTGACTGCTTCAGTTTTTGTTTCTTTTATAGCACTGGAAGTGCAGATAGTGCTCCATGAATATTTGCTGGGTTTAGGCATAAATAAATGATAAAATATGAACAATAAATGTAATTCAGAGAATGCCACCCATCCAAGAACAATGAAATTATTTTCAGTATGTTAAGCTGATTAAAACTGAGAGTAAACTAATTTATTTTGGAAGGCTTCCAACAACTAAAGATGATAACAGAAAAAAGATTCCTAACTGAGCTGTGAAATTCTTATAGTTAAAGTCCATAGCATGTATTGAATTTTGCTATTGCTTAACACAGGGTAGCTGCCCCACTACATCTTACAGGTAGATCTAGATCTTGCTTTCTAATGATTCAATTCTGGAGACATGTTTATGAAGAGATATGGTTTCGTGACTTTTTTTTTTTAATTTGAAGATCAAACCAAAATCTTCTCACATGCTGAAAAGGACAGGCTTTAACAGTGAGCTATGAATTACAAACAGTGAACAGTTAACTAAGAATAGGCTTTAACAGTGAACTATACCCGAGACTAGATCTATAGTCATAACAATTTTTAAACAGTTATTTAAAGGTTCTGTATAGAAACAATGACTATCGTCAATACAATTAGTAAAGGGGTATGATAATTCCAATTTAGTGCTTTTACTCCTATGACAGTGATTGACTTTGGTCAATGATGAAAAAAGGTTTTTAAATGTCACACCATTAAGTTTCTTCGTGTTACCTCTTACTGATAGGAACATGAGAAAAAAAAAAACTAACAGAAAAGACACAGATGCCCAATAGATGAGTGCTCTGCCTTGTAAACCTTACATACATACCCAGCTCTTTTTGTTCTCTTCCTCCCCAGTTGTGAACCCACAGATGAGTCAAGAAGGAATCCTGGAGCTACATTGCATGTAATCAACTCTGAGTTACTTCCTGACCCCATTGCACAAAGGTTGTTTCAACCTTGAACGTGGCCTTTTGTTTGAATATATTACCGTATGGTCCCAAATTGCTATGCAAAGACAGATTGTTCCACAGTCTCCTATTAATATTAGGCCTGGGCATAATGTTCACTTCTATTTGTCTAAGATGTTTCAAATTGCCAAGTGATTTTTAAAGTAGTTGTTAAAGTTTGTAACTAAAATCTGCGATTCTGACTAAATTGCACTGCTGAAAAACATGAAAGAATCATGATCTGAGCTCTGATGGCAGAAGAAGGTGTAAGTGACAGTTCTCACTTTTCAGCGGGAAGAGCTGGGACAGGGATCGAGGAAATCGTCTTCAAATGTGACTTTGTTCTTCTTTCCGTTGCCCTGCTGTTCGTATTCAGCTCATTAGTCTTGAAATAACACAGTCGAATGATCTTTCAGGGAATTTAAATCACTCGAACAATACTCATTCCAGAGTTTCTGGAAAGGGTAACATATGTCTCTAGTAAAATTGTCAATATTAATGGTCTCAGTTCCTCCGTTGTTTTCTTCAAGGACACAACTGGTTTCGCTCCAGATGGTGGGGGATCCAGTGTGGGAAGAAAGCTTCCATTCTCCTCACCCCAGATCAGGCCCTCGGTCCCCTGCTCTTTCCACTACCCTTCACCAAAATGCAGCGCCCAGACGTCTGCAAGAGATGAGACCCAACAAAAGCCGCACAGAGCGGCAAACTGTGACAATGTAGAAGAGCGACAACGCAAGTTTTTTCTCGTTCATTTACTCTACATCTTATTTTATAATATCCTGTAGGTGGATTATGAGATCAAAGCACAGATTGGATTGAAAGAAGCACAATGATCCCTTAGTTACCTTTTTTGTCACTGTGACTCAATAGCCAATTTCCAAAAGTTTTTGGAAGAGAAGTTTATTTCAGCTCATGGTTTCAGATGGTCCATTTCAGAAGGTCACAGATGGCCAGCAACAGCAGCAGGACAAGGCCGAGGTGGGGTTGTGGCTGTTCCTCACAGCACTGCAATCAGGAAGCCAAGTCATGTGAAGTCAGGTCAAGTTCCCAAAGAAAGGGAAAAAATTGCACTTATCCTCCTTGGTCCTGTCCCAGTGAGCTGCCCCTCCTGGGTCCAGGCTCAGTGTCCTGCCGCTTCCTGTTGTGAACGGTGCAGAAAGCCCCCACCACCGCCCATAATCCAATCCATATTCCTGTAAACCAATCTGCCTGCCACATGTCTGTCCTTTGCCCATAAACCACCGCTTCAGATGAAGCCTTCGTCTCCCAACAGCACACAGTTCTGTAGACAATCCGTAACACTCAAATACATGTGAGTATGAGAGGCTATTCAACATTCATATCACAATAATCTCAAACACAAAGAATTAGAAGAAATAAAAATATTATTCTGAATAGATCATTACATATCATGTGTATCAAATTATCACACTCCACCCCTTAAATATTGTACTATTAAATTAATAGTAGTTAATTTTTGAAAATATGAACTTTCAAATCAGCCTCACATGGGTATGAAACCTTCATATGACACTTGAAGTCTGGTGATCACAATTTTCTGCACCTACAGAGGAACATGCACCTCCACCTTAGGTGTCCAATGAGAGTTAAATGACATTTTCACATAAATTGTGGCTCTTCTAGTTAACGCTTAAGATCAGTAAGAGAAAGTTATGAGAGCAACAATGATAATGGCTTTTTTTCTGACTTAGAACATATTGGTAAATTCTAAGGTATATTTTTTATTTTATTTCCTAAATAAAAATGCTATGTGCTTGGCTTTATGCATAGCTTGAGATACTTACTGTATTATTCAAAATATAATATCTAATAAAAAGTAGAGTTTAGATTTAAATCAAAATCTGTTTGCCTTCATAGTCTGTTCTTGATTGATCTGCCATGATACCACCAGGGACCTGTGCATGCTGAGGACATGAACAAATCTCTCATGACAGCTTGAAGAATGCTCCCTGTAGATCTTCACCTCAGATCCTGGCATCTGTGCTTGAAATGTGTATATCTTATTGCTAAATATTAACCATGTAATCTGAAGCATAATTCACCCCTGTTGTCTCAGGTCGGCTATTTTATAATGGTTAACACTATACTCACCAGGCAATTACTACTAACATGATCAACAATGTTACTTGAATGATGAAATTGAAAGGCTTATAAAATACTTAAAAGATAGTATGGTAACAGAGAGACAACTCGAACTGAGTTGAGAAAACACTGATACAACTTTTTCTCATCTTTAAATTTTCTTATGCCACAAGCTTTCACAGAAGTGTGGAAACGGGCTTCGGTTCTGTTTGTTCTCTTTCTTAGTTCTGTTTCTGTGGCTCAGTGGCATCCTTGAAAGATCAAAATTGTTTTCATTTTATTCCACTGCATTTGGTATGCTGCCCATGTCATTATTTCAAGATATTTGCTACAGATCCAGGTCCACATTTGTACTAAAGCAACAAAGACGAGTGTGCAAAGGGAAACGGTGCAGTGCAACTGATGACCATCTCTTTCAGCAACCAGAAGGCCGTCGATATATTTTGCTTGACATTCACTTATATTTTCTTGACAAAACTATGTCAGCAACTGGAGGCTGATGGGAGATGTTAGCATATTTAGACTCTAATTAAAGATGAAAAATATAAACAATCTGATAATAGACGTAGCTTTGGGCAACCAAATCTGCCTTTTGTATTCACGCAGAGTAATTTGGAAGTCTTGAAACAGGAAATGAGTTGGGGGTGAAAGTGTCAGCAATCCTCATCCAACTTCAGACTTTTCTTTCGAAGTATTGAATAGAATCCAAGGAAATCCATTAGTCGGAATAGTGCTCCAATTTGTGGCAGTGTGTTTGAGCCAGAAGTGAGTATTTGGACACTCTTATGTTTTGGGGACTTATCTCCACTGATAATCCTGAAGCCAGCTTGGAAGCAAAGACTGCCATAAAGAAAATCCACAAACATACACCATATGTGGTTTCTCTTGACACATACAACCAGCCTCTGATAAGCTGGCTGTGAAGCTGAAATGTCACAGAGACCAAACTGAAACCAGAAAACTGGATCTCACTTGACTTGTTAGACTTTTCCCCCCAAAATACAGTTTAAGATATCCAAAAGCATATAAGAGCAACAATGAAATTGGATGATAGCATGAGAGCAGCGTTCACCGCATCAATAAATTAAATTTGAGTTAAAATTTATATGACCATTTTCAGTGGAAGTACTCTCTGATTTGTGGATTTAAACATTCTATTGTTTCTGTCAAAAATTATGTAACTTAACACAGTCTATACAGCATGTACTTATATCTTAGGCAGACAGACATTATTAAAAGGTTTAAACCTAATGCCTACAATTTTAGGGGGTCCTTTGCTAAATATATATTTGAAACTAAAATTTAGTAACAAAGAATGATCATTATGTCTATGAACAAACACCTGTGGTATGATCAAAAACTACGGTGAATGTTTACATTTTAAATTATTGCAGTAAAAAAATCTTATTTCTTTTCATCCTCCTCAATCACTCCCTTCACCTCAAGCACACTTATCTTTCCATTTGTGACACTTTCTGAGGCAGTTCGGTGAGTTGTCTTTTCGGAGTGTCTTTAGCTGCAGGCAGTGTTGTGGCTGTTCCCATACCCTAAATCAACTAGAATATTTATATTTTATGGTGATCTTGATTTTGGGGAAGGTTTCGCAGTGCTAGATCTGGTGAGGAAGGTAGACGAGGGCACACTGCAATCTTACTGCAAGCCTGTCCTTCTTTTGGATGACAACGTGAGAGCCTCATTCTCCTTACTTTTTTCACACATTGTAAAGACATTATATTGTCAAACAGTGACCAAAGTAACATAGCAGAGAAAATTTTTTTGGAAAAGATAAATGAGAGAAATCAACTGCAGCATCGCTAATTGCCATTATGTGCTTTGTGCTTATTTATAGTGGAGTCCAAATCTCTGTCCACGTGGGTCGTTTCCACTTGGATCTCTGATAACTTGCCATCAAAGCATTGCTGTCAGTAATAAGCACAATGAAGATAAGTATCCCCACCACCGTCATGCCATAGCATGTGTGCCAATGGGCCACTGGTGGAGGAAGGTAACAAGTACCTTCTCTAATATCCACCTGGCTTTGGCATCTGACTTGACCACTTTCCAACTGTAGGAACATTTTACAAGTTACATTTTGCCTTTTGTTCTTCATAAGTACATTAACCATGATAGTTAATGTCTACTAAGAGTTCTAGAAAACTGAAACATGGGCATATGGATAAAACACCTTCATAATGCTTAGCCAGGAGAAAGTCTTTGATACCTTTCCAGAAAAGGGAAAAAGAAGCAGGTATTCGGTGTCACAAGCCAATTTTTAACTGTCACGGGAAAGTTAAAAGTTATTTCATTTCCTTGCACTTTTGTTTCTCATTTGCAAATAAGAGATAAAATGGTACTTGTTTCATAAAGTTTTACTTTAGGAGTAATGGAACTACATGTCGTCACCTTCATTTATCATCGTGAGTGTTGGTTTGGAGTGACATTATAACATGAACAAGCCTCAACCGATAGGCTGAAGGTTTGACTAGGAATGAAGGAAGAGCCACCAGAGCAAGGGGTGCTTTATAGCAAAGTGGCTTCAATTTCTTTACTATCAAGTCCCCCGTTTCTCCAACCAGCCTGCCTCTGGGTGGAGACATCATTGGCTTCTCCGGGTCTCTGGCATGTGGACCCAACGCATGGAGTTTGAACTTTCCTGCCTCATAATTACACAAGTCATTTTCTTAGAATTAATAGAAAAACAAATATCCCACAACCTATTGATTCTGGCCACTTGCATTGTCTGTCTCTTTTTTCTTTCTCTTTCCTTTTGTTTTGCCCTTTTTCTTTCTTTTTTTTTCTCTCAGGTGTTTTTGGTTTTGAAGAAACAAGTTAGTATGACTTCTGCAGTCTTACGGGAATGAACTCTACCAAAAGCCAGAGGGAGCTTGGAGGCAGATTACTTCTGTTTGGGCTGCCAGGTACCTTATAGACAGTGCCTAGCTCAGCCATTCCTGTTCTCTACATCCCAAAAACTCTGAGGTAATGTGTGTACTTTGATGAGATGAGTATGGCTGTGGTGATTTTTAATGTATTACAGTAATAGAAAACTATTATTCATAACCTTGGCTTGTCATCAAGCATAATAAACTTTGAGAATTCTTTTCTCGTATAATAATTCTAGCTTTGTTTTCTGCCATTCTAGTGCTTTTAATTTCCAAAGGTTCAGGTCAATCTAATATACTGAATTTCTGACTAGAAGGCAAGGAAAACGTGAAATGAGATTTGAAAAAAATTTGAATATGAATCAGGTAAGCAGTTCAGAAATAAGAACCCGAATAGTTTTGTCAGTTTTTCTTTTCATTTCATGTTAGCACATTTCCACACATTTATAGATTCTTTTTATTCAATCTCTTTGTCTGTGCTACATTAATATAAATTTGTCACTGGTACTCCATTTCATTGTTCAGTGTTTGAGTAACAAAATATCAAAGCTCGAGTGGAAGTCAAATAGAACCCTGAGTTTCTAGAGATGGTTCAAGCCCATGAAGCGGATGCTCCCCTGTTAAGGGAGAGATTAATTTGGTTTTGGTTACATGTAGATTGTATTCAGTTACATATAGGATAATGTCACTATATCCAAGAGAATATCATTTGTGTTTTGAACTTGCATATGAGTAAAGGGTCTTCAATGAAGATGCTGACTTGAAAGATGGTACTGTGTCAGAATAGACCCTGTCAACCTGGCATCATCACTACCGCTCACTTCTGAATGATTCAGGATTGTCTAGAGATGTGAGCCAATAGCAAAGAGCTATTATGAGAGATTGGATAATGCAAGGATAGGAAATGAGATGGGTTATGACTTCCATCTGAAAGCTGGTGCAGCCCAGGAAAGCCTGCAATGTAGGTCCCAGAGCAAACCTGCAGGCCTAATGAGCAGCAGAGACCATGATATGAGTCCCAGATCCAAGAGTGCTCATCTCTGAAATCATGAGAAGATGGGTGGCTTAGCTCAAGAAGAGGGGAGAGAAAGGATAGAAAGAGGGGTACTTCCATAGGATACTATTTTATTTGGAGGAAGTAAAACCTCTTGACATTTTTTTTTTTTTCTACTCAAGCCAAAACAGATTGGATGATGTCTGCCCAAGTCAGGCAGGGCAATCTTCAGCGCTCAGGATACTAATAAGAATGCTAATCACTTCAGGAACACTTTACAGACACACTCAGAAACAATATTTTCACTAGCAATTTTGCCATATTTTAACTCATTTGACACATAAAATGAAAGCTAGCAATTGTGTTTCCTAGAGTACTTTTCATCATATAGTTTGGTTTAGATGTTTTTTTTAACTTTTTCTTTTATTTAAATCAGAATTTATTGCCTGGAGTAACTGTAGTTTTTCTGAGTAAAACCATTATTTTTCTTTTATTTTTAACTAAAATTATAAGAACAAATTAAAATCCTTGGTGGCATTGGACACTGAGTTTTCTAACCGGAAGAAATCACATGTCATTTGGAAGGCAAAGTGAGGTCAAAGCCGGCATTGTTTGAGACTCAAGAGTAGTAGGATTTGAAATTATCCACAAGCACCCTTCATGAAGAATTTGCAAATTTGCTCAGAACTTGTCACTTTATTCTCCAAATCCAGTGCTTAAGGCCATGCAGTTGTCATTTCTCCAGCCCTACAGATGTGGGTGTCAATGTCTTCATGTTCCCAGACACATATACGTGAATCATAAATTCCAATTCAACCTCTCAGTGCCTATGACCATTCATTTGGATTAAGAAACATCTGGTAGATTAGTACAGTGTGCTCCTGAATGTGTCGCATGAGTCGTGAAAGCGTGGCTTTGAGTGCCGTGCCTGCTCCCTAGCCCATTCCTTACCTGCACTGCTCCTTTCTGTCTCCACTTCCTAGTAGCCATGAAGTGATCGGCTTTTCTCCACCACAGCCTTCCACCATAATATGCGTGCCTCAGACTCAGCTGGACATAAAATAAATCCTCAGAATTTTGAACTGAATTAAACCCTTCCTCCTTTAATACGTAGGTGTTGGGGATGGTGTCCAGCAACAAGAAAAGAGAGAAAGAAAAAATTGTTTATAAATTGGTGCACAAGATGCTAAACTTCATTGTCAACCTTAAATTTTGCACTTATACATTTCAATAAAATGGGTAAAAATATTAATGAATAGTTTTAAAGCAAAAAAAAATTGCTTATAAACTAAACAATTGGAATGGTTTGTTATTTTGCTAACAGGAAAAAAAAGTTAACTATATATGCACAAGGCTTCATGACAAGAAACTCTGTGACCTTTTCTGAGGGACACTGATAAGCTTTCTGGATCCAAGGAAACCCCTGGATTCTTCCATGAGGCTGAGTCCTGGCAAAATGATACTTTATGTGCCTTCAAGTATTGACTGCCATGCTTAGCATTCAGGAAACTGACTAACACACAGTTTCATGTTATTATAGTGGCCTTTTTTTTTTCTAATGAAGCCTACTGATGCAATATATAAAATGTGGTACATTTTACATTGGGGGTAACTCTTACTATTTCCAAGTATTACATCTTTGGGTAAATGCATCTTACTTTCAATCTGTCCTGAGAACAGTAATGCCTTATTCAATAGAACATCAAACTCTGTACCAAAGTGAGATTTCTTTTCTATTAAAGGCAAAATAATTAGAAAGAGTCATGATTTGGCTTGCTCTTGAAAAGATGATTTGTTGTTCACGAGTATAATGGAATGTCATCGACAGAGAAAGCAGACACTTTGAGTGACAGGTGAAGATTTGTCAAACTGAAGTTTCTATTCCATGATAAATCACGTTGGACTATGATAAAAGTGTGTATTCATTTGTTTTATTCTAGACAAGTTGTTTCAATAGGAGTTGAGCTCAGCCCGAGAAAGTACATCTCAAATTGATCAAGTATGCCAAGGGTCCTTGCCAAGTCCTTCCTTGACAGTCACGGGCCAATGATGTTTGTTACATCAGTGCTTCCTCCTCTCCTATTCAGGTGGTTGTGGTGTATTGGAATTAGGAAGGTAGAATTTTGTATAAATTATGCCATTACATATTCATATCATCGGAATAACCCAAAACTTGATGTGGAATGGAAATCCAAAGTATTTTTACAGCCTACTTTCTAGCTTGAGAACTTTGCACTTGGCTTTATTGTAATTCCCACTTGAAAATATTGTCATTGAAAAAGAAGGTAGTCTGTTTCTGAGTATTCAAAATTAGAAAAAGAAACTTCAACTGAAATGTCATTATTGAAATCATCGTGTGTTTAAAAAATAGAAAAGGACTCTTAAGAAGAGGAGGTCATATAGCTAGACATCAGCAGCTGATGTTTGTCTGGCTCTCCTATGGTAGATACAACTACACTCATCACATTTTTAAGTACTTTAAGGAGGGAAATCTCACAAGTTAAAGTCATATGCTTAATAACTAAATACTATGCAATATTAAAACCAATCTTCTCTTAAAATAATGCTGTACCTATCAATATACCACAGTTACAAATGTACAGTCTGTTGAATTCTCACAAAATGATCCATTCCTATAACCATGCCTGGACTGAAAAGTAAAATGTTACCAATATCCTCATGTCCCCATCAGCCTTTTAATGCACTAGCCTCTCATTCTTCCTTAAAAGTAGCTCTGATCCTAACTTCTCATACTATTCCATCTCCTAGTGTTACAGGTTAGTTTGACCACAGCAGAGCCAGATTTTATGTGTTCTTCTGTGTCGGACTTCTTTGCTCAATATTATTTTTACAGGATTTACTTACATTATTATACTCAATAGTACCTTATTTTTAATTGCTGCAAATATTTCATTGTATAAATCTATTGAGTATTATTTATCTATTTTATTCTTTATATGAAATAAGGTTGTTCCTAATTTGCAATATTGTAAATAATGTTCCTATCCTAAACAGTGACAGAATTCATTGCCTGCATGCTAAGCATGGCTGCGAATATTTTAAGGCACATAAAGTATCATTTTGCCAGGACTCAGCCTCACAGAAGAATCCAGGGGTTTCCTTGGATTCAGAAAGCTTATCAGTGACCCTCAGAAAATGTCACAAAGCTTCTTGTCATGGAGCCTTGTGCATATATAGTTAACTTTATTTTTTCCTGTTAACAAAATAACAAAACACTCCAATTGTTTAGTTTATAAGCACTTTTTGCTTTAAAGCTATTCATTAATATTTTTACCCATTTTATTGGTATGCATAAGTGCAAAATTTAAGGTTGACAATGAAGTTTAGCATTTTGTGCACCTACCTATGAACAATTTTTAAAAATTGGCTTCACAGACAGAGAATTGGAGGAAAGCATCCTTTGTAAAAATATCTGCAATATTATCGCTCATCAAGGTTCCTCTCTACTTTTTACTTTATCTACAAGTCAATTTTAATAATAATCATCTATGAAGTGACTATCCAGTACAAAAGATAAAATAGGGGTAATAATTTGCACTTATCTATAAGGTCTGCCTCATGAATATTGAAACTCTATTCTTTCTATGCGAACTAACCAACATCCTATACCTTTACATGTAATTTGCTCTATAGGTAGGTTCCAAGGAAATGTCTTGGTTGAAATTTTTATAAAATATTCCAGGTATAATTTTATGTCTTGAGTCTTTACTCAGAAGATTAAGTATCAATTGTTTTCTCCAATATGAGAAACACAGGGTATAAATAAATAACCAAGTCAAGTAAGTGTCACGTGGGGACCCAGGAGGGTGAGGGAGAGGGGAGGAAGCAGAGAAAGGGAGCTGGGAAGGGAGCGTAAAGTTGGTGCCACCTCTATGTGTACAACGTCCTCAGGTTTAATGTAGACATTGTGTATCTTGCAGACATGCTAATAAAAATAGGGAAAAATGGTAACTTATCAAATGTGAATTGCTACTCTTGTACTTCTCGCCATGATGGAATACACAGGCCTGGACTAGTACCATTGTTTAAACATGTTTGAAAAAAATGGAAGAAACTGTTTATAAGCACACAACAACAAAGAGCACATAACATCCATTTACCTACAATAGCCTCAAATCTTGAGACTATCATGCTCAGTGAAATAAGTCAGAAATGAAAAGATAAATGTTGAATTGTTTCTCTAATATGAGAAACCTAGATCACAATCATTTCATAGATCTAATTGAGGGGAATAATGAGAACTGGTGGGAAAGGGAAGGATGTGGGAGGGTCAAAAAGGGAGCGGGAAGGATTTGTAATTTTGCCAAGATATGTATATGTACAAAATACTCAAGATCAGTGTACACATTATGTCTTGCATATATACATATCAATAAAATGGGAAAAAACAAATAGCACAGAACAGCAGTTGCTGAGGGAAAAGTCATAGAGTACGCCTCCTTTCTGTCTCATTTTTCTGCCTTGAGGTTTCCAGCATACTACGGAGGGCAGTAGAACAGGAACAGAGCACAGAGCTTCTACTGAACTGAGCCTACAGAGAGCAGAATTCTGTGAGCTGAAATACCATGCACTGTGGAGCAGGGTCCTGGAGAGAGGAGAGTTGCAGAGAGAAAGCATCCTAGAAGTTTGAGAGAGAAAAAGATCAAGGCAATTATTAGGTTGAGACTTCGAATTCATTATGTACTGGGTTCCAGTTTTGAGGCTTATCTTGGTTAGTTCAGAGTTAAGGCAAAAGAAACAAAAAATGTTGAAAAATGGTGCAGTTCTGGACCATCTGAATAGAGTTAACACCCTCTAGCTAAGATACCAAATAGATCACACCGAAGAGATTCAAGACCACGCCCTTTGAGTTAGGTTTATTTTTAACATGTACTAACATAGACCAAAAAAAGAAGTCTCAGTAAGTAAAGTGTGGTCACCAGACTTGAAAGTTGAGTCTTGGGAGCAGAGGAATGACACAGCAATTAAAGCGCTTGCCTTGCAAGAACAAGACTGAGTGATTCCCCAGCACCACACCAAGCTGGGCGTGGTGGTGCACACCTGTAATCCCAGCACTCAGGAAACCGAGGCAAGGAGATTGTCCTGAGTCCAAGGCCAGCCTGGGCTACACCAGTGAGTTCAGGATCAGCCTGGGCTACCGAGTGAGACAACTGCCTCAATATATATATATATAATATATATATATGAAAGTTGAGTCTTGCCAAGTTTTAGGAGTTCGGAAATCCATTGAACCTATGTCTTCAATATTTGCTAGTGAGTTGGAGTCAATAAAAACAAATTACAGCTTTAATATCTCTTATGGATGCATTGCTTAAAAATCACTAAATAAATAGTGGATAGAATGCTTTTTTGACTTATTTTCCATTAACTGTTTGCATTGTTCTAGTAGCAGTTTCCTGAAATCTTTTTGAATATTTTCAAAATTGCTGCTGGTAATTTAGGCAGGATTACCAAGTGAGGTACCTTCTTGGCCCTGGATAAGTGTGTATAGTCTCAGTTAAGTGAGCCTACTTGTGCTGTTTCTCTCCCAAAGCCTTGAAACTCAAGTAACATAAGTGTGGTCTGTTGATACAGACACTATCACAATGAATCCATGCCAGCCCTAAGGTCCCAATGTCATAGTTCATTATTTATGGTAATCTATGCTTTTACAAATAATTTAACTAAATTTAACTATCTTTTTTTTTTCTTTCTCACTCTGATTCTTTGTATTTTCATTTCTTCTTAGGTCTACTTATGTCTGGGGAGTGTGGGGTGTTGGCCAGTAATTACAGTGCTTGCCTAGGAAGCATGAGGCCTTGGGTATTGTCCCCTAGCACTGCATAGTAGATGGTCGTGGTGGCTTACACTTATAATCTTAGCACTTGGGAGGCTGAGCAAAAAGAATTGCCATGAATTGTAGACCATCTTGCACTACATAATGTGTTTAAGACCAGCTTGGACTACAGAATAAAACCCTGCCAAAAGTAATAACAATAACAATAATAATAATAATTATGATTATTATTATTATAGCTTACATATTTACAGCAAGTTCAGATTTTTTAAAAAGCTAAATAAAAATAGCTTCTATAGCACTGATTCTCTTTCTTTTGCTTATAGCCAATGAACCTTAGCTAATGAGATCTAGTGAGAGCAGAAGTCTTCAGAGTTCTCTACCAACATCTCACCATCATGAGTTGTTGGCACCAGTTCTTTAGATTTAAAGGAACCTCCCTCACCATGCATCTGGATTCAAGCAGCTAGGTAGTTTACTTGATAACCACTTGATGTAGTAGGATTTGAATTACTCCAGCAGAACATGAGAGAGAGACTGCTTTACATGACCCAGAAGTCTCTTAGCAACAGATTCTATTCACTTTCTTCAGGTTCCCTTTGGACAAGCTTGCTTTAGGCTTCCCAGTCTGGCCAAGCAGCCTCAGCAAGTTAAAAAATATAACCATGGCAGTGAGTAGAGGTAGTGATTTTACATATCCTCAAAAGTGAATTAAGAATTTAGGCATTTTCTCACTCACAAACTAAAGACAAAATCTATTTGTAATTTTTCTATGCCTCATAGTCTGCAGTTTAGAAAACATTTTTTTTCAAGGCTATAATTGAATTTGGACAGAATTACTAGATAACACAATTACTCTTAGTTGTCTTTTTAAAGGTAAAAATTTGTAATTGTATGAACAATTCTGGGCTCAAAATACAGCAAGAGAGGATGATTATGAAAGGATACTCACCATAGACTCCAGCCAAACTCTTGAGAGGAAGCCCAGAAACATGAGAGGAATGTTTTAACCTTGTATATTACTTTCTCAAGGTAGAATTTGTCCTTGCCTTCCTATGTTTACAGTTTTCTTTCAACATTTTTATTATACAAAGTTACAGTGATATATACACATGAGAGAAAGAAGAGAGAGAAGCCTTCAAAGCAGAAAATGCAAGAAAGAATGATTTTTCATCAAATGCTCTCATTATTTATATATAATACTAAATTTTCTTCCACTAGGCAGTGAAACAGGCCATCTCTTTTTCTGAAGAAGAGAAAGCTGCTATATGTAAATTCGAAAAATGGATATGATCTTTTACTACTCCCTCTTCTTTTCAGGGGCCAGGGGGAAAATCCATACAAGTCTCAGATTTGGAGGGTGGGCCTATTTGTCTCTCAAACATCATGATGGTCCATGATGACTATTGTTTTTTTAGTATTTCCTCTCCTTTGCTTTTTACATCATATGTGGGGAAAAAGAACACAACCAACCCTTCATGGGTCTTACTGCCTTTTATGTCAAAATCTCCATCCAGTTTAGATGCATGGTGTAGTCCAGCTGTTGTACTAGCTGTTTAGTTATTATGCTGCAGTACGGTGTAGTCAATTAGATATAGTTACTCTGTAAGAAACTGGCTGTGCCTATGACAATTGTTCGATACAACTCACTTAAATTGTTTGATTTTGTTTGGAGACAGGGTCTCAGCCTGTAGTCCAGGCTGGTCCTGAACTCACTGTGTAGACCAGTTGGCCATGAACCCTCTTGTGTAAACCTCCCAAGTTCTGGGTTGACTGGCGTGAGCCGCCACACATGGATCATACGGTGCTGGGAAATCAAACCCAGGGTCCTGTGCTCTTGCACTTGCTAAGCAATCACTTTCCCTGCTGCCCATTTTCCCAAGCCTGCAATTAACATTGATTGGAATCCAAGTGGAAGCACAGAGACCCAAATATTGAAAGCAAAAGTTTTAGTAATCCACAGATAAATGTTTCAGTTAAAGAAAATCTGGTATTACTCAGCACCCACATTTATCAGATATACGGCAACTGCCTACTACGTTTTATGTTTCCTCTGTACATAACTGAATTACAGACAGAAACATTTATTTTCTGTGACTCAACTGGAGTATTTTATCTCAGAAACCCTACTGGGGCTTCTTAAAAGTGTCTGCTCGGAGTGTTGTAAGAGAACATGCATGTTTTTAAAAAGTACACAGCTAGGAATCAACAAATTCTGAAATATAGACAAGTGACTAGACCTACAGATTTTTCTGTACATCAACATAACAATTTAGTAGATGGATGCGCCTATAGAAAAGGAGTCTCATGTATTCATGCCTGGATGGGCCCCAGCAATTCACGTACCCCTCCTGTGTGTGATCAATGCCTTTCTAGGGCTGTACATTCAGCAAGTTCTTTGTCTTCCACACATAATACTTTTGTGCACACAGTTCATATCATTCCACAAGTTACAAGTGACTCAGTGGGAATATTTCCTTAATGCTGTACTGTTACCATGGCAATATTTTATTACTATGGGACTATATCTTTAATAATACTTTAAACAAGAGAGTCATTTTTCTAATGGACTACCTAGAGGGCTGTTTTGATTATTTCAGTTCTGCTTTTGTGCTTAATACTAATACAATCCATAATTTTTTTATATTTAAATACAGAATAGAGAGAAGCCCTAAAAGAGAATGTGGGGTCATTTCACAATTTGAGTATGTTGACTCTGTTTTATGTGCTGGAAGGGTGGTGTTAACTACAAGTGCAGTCAAGCTAATCCCATGTACAAATTTATTTTAGTGCCAAAGTCTTAGAATAATAGGTATTGAGAGAAATGAGTGTTTCTGAAAGTAGCAGTGTTTTTTTGCACATATGCTGGGATTAACTATTTTAAGTGTTTTAAAACTAATTAATACTTAAAATAACTTTATGAAATCGATACTACCTCATTAAAATTTTTACAGATAGTGTAAAAAAAAGAATAAGGCAGGAGGCCAACTCCTGACCTCGGACTCTGTAATCTGAGCTCCTCACTGCTCATGCCTTGATCACAGAAAACCACCACGACGGAATACAAAACAGAGAATTGCATTTGTTTGTAAAACTTATGGGCTGGCTGCCTGTCATGGTGGAAAAAAAAAGTTATTAATGGGTCTTCTTGGGAGGAAATAAGCATCACCAAGCCTTCCAAACATGATTTTCTATAAATTATGAAATGCCCTTCATTTTTTAAAATTTATATAGCTTAGAAGGCCAGATCTAAATGTAGTAGAGATAGTCTATCTTTTTCCTGTGGGAGAGAGCTGAGGGCATGATTAGCTTCTGCAATGTTATCTGCACATAAGAAATGAGAACATTAACTATCTCCCCGACCCACTCCTAAGGCGCAGGCATGCTGTGCGCTAACCGCAGCTGGAAGATGCCTCCTGCTTTATTATAAAGATTTCTTTGGTGAATCATCTCAAGACTAGGAAGGAGGGAGGAAGGAAGAAAGAAGAAAAAAAAATTTTTTTCAAAAACCCTTGCGTCCTCGTCTTTCCAGCCACCTTTTCCTTGGTTCAATCCACAAAATCCAGAAGAGAAGGTCATTTTTTCTTTGTTGGAGTTATTGTTGCTCTTTTCTAAAATTCCTACAAGCACAAATTCATAGTACATTGCAAATAAAATGAATAAAATGCTTCATAATATATATTTTCCCATTTAACTAGAATTGATGTTTTTAATGGCACTGCAAAAAGATTAAGACATGAAAACCAATTGTGTCCCCCTGTTCTTCAGGCATCCCTTATCCTCCCAAGGCGAGAGGACACAGGGCTCAGCGGTGGCCACTTGTGCAGCACGCTGTGTCCAAGGTCCAGGTGCCATCCCCAACACTGCAAACAAGCAAAACTCTCCATATCCCAAATCCCAATGAACAGTTCTAAAGATTTCAAGAAGCTTTATTATTTTTTCTCACTTCCTAAAAATTTCCAGGTAAGGCAATCCATCTTTTGAGTAATTCTGCTACTCTTGAAAGGATTTTTCATTTTTTGCCATTTATGAATCATTTTTACAACAAAAATTCTGATGACATGATTAAATATTCCTTATTTTACTAGAATAAAACCTGACATTTTAGTGTCATTTTAAAGAAAAGATCTAAACCGAATTATTCTCTCCCTTAATTTTTTACATCTGCTGATTTGTCTGTGTATTTTTATTTTGTTCAATTAAGTTTAATTGCAACATAAATCCCAGTGAACTTTAAAATGAAATTAGGCACATACATGAAATATATGTGATTCTGCAAAACATGTCTCCTGAAAATATTCTTTAAACCAGAAGGGAATCTTTGAAATCTTAAGAATATTTAAGGCATATTTATGAAAGTATTTAATTAAGATTCAGTTCATACTTTTCCTTATCTACTGAAAACATTAATAAGTTTCTCTCTACACACTCATTCTTCAATATGTATCTATAGTATTTATGTAAACATCTCTATAAAATGATGTTTAGTGTTTCACCCTACTTAATTAAAATATTTGCATATTGGAGAAAAATGTTTTTAATTTCTTTGTTTATTCCTTAGCACAAAATTGACTTTTCAAAGAATAAATATATTCAAATATTCTCCGCAGTGATAACGGTCTCACTACGTTGTGAGCTCTATGTATGCAAAGCCAGCCACTCTTTAGGAAATTTTTCCAATATTTTCAAAACTTTATATTCAAAGATCTAGCACATTCTTAGTGTAGATAAGATACCCTTATAAATTAGATACTCTTCATAAATTATAGTTTATGTATTTAATAAAGTAGAGAAATAGTCACAGGAACCGATGATGATCCAAGGTTTATGATGAAGCTAGTGGGATGCTGGTGAGAGGCAGTGTGTACAGTTATCAGGTGAGACCTGGACCGAGGCTGGCTGGCAGGCTCGCCCTCCATAATTTCCTATCTGTGTCGCTGGGTAGGTTGCAACCTCTGTGATCTTCAGTTTCTTCATCTGCAAAATATAGATCGAGCTAATACTTACTTCGTAAGAATTTGAAGAGGATCAATTGACATGAGGTTTTTTTCAATACTTACAACAGTTCTAACTCAATCAATGCTGAATAATGGTAGTTTTAATCAATAGTGCTATTATTAGATCATCCATGTGCATTAATCACCTGTCAGAAAATTGAGAAACATCCTAGCTATTTCTTTAAGCATTTATTTACACTTAAATCTTTTTATTAGCACAAAATCAGAATGAAAACAGTGCAGAAATACTAAAAAAATAAAGACAAGTAGCAATGCCAAAAGCAGTAACAATTAGAAATCATCAAACTTCTACCACCTCAAGTAAGGGAATAATTTCTTCAGCTTGCTTGCCTCAATATTTTCTGTATAGGAGCAGGCTGTGTACACATCACATGCACATGCACACACACACACACACACACACACACACTTTTTTTTTTTTTTGCTAAAGTGAAGTCACATCGTTCATAATATTCTACAACCTCTAACTTATCCGTTAAATTCAACCTTTACTTTGGCAAGTGTTTATCTTCCTGATATTTAGATAACATTTGATTTTTCCTTAGTGGAGACACATAATACTTTATGTCTATATTTTTAAACCAATGTCTAATCTTACACCAGAAATTTGATATGTCCCTCATCACTCTTCAAATTAAGTAAAATCTATTTGCAAAATGAGATTGAAACTTTGCAACAATCAGGTAATTTTTGACTATTTAAATTACTATTTTCTTTTTAAAAACAGCTTAATTTAGTAGCCCTGGCCTCAAAAGGGTATGTAATAATATTAAGAGAACCCTGAATTTCTTTGCCATTCTCAAAAAGGGTATTTCGTCTGATTCCACCACTTCTGTAGTGTTATCATATATAATTATAACGTGGTTATACTGAGTTTATAACTGTTTTTGACTGTTAGAGTGAGATAGGGACTTTGACTACTTCTGATTCAGAAAAACAAAAATCCATCCGTTTTTACAAATGCCAGTCACACCTACAGATGTTTACAAACACCTCTCATAGTCTCTACATTTTAATTGCTCTCACATTAATGTTCAGTACAAAGATGTAAACATGTAAGTGTCCAATTCCCATCTCATTTCAGGTTTTTAAATTATCCAAGATCAGATAATCAATAATCCTTCTCCATTAAAAAAATTCTAAATTATTTATATATTTATGCATGAAACCCTAATAGAAATACTATATTCCTGAATTAAAATATATGTTTATGTAGGTCTAAGCTTTTCAGCTAAGATAATTTCTGCCCTTAGAAATATTCTATTGTATTACCTAACACAAGAAGTGAGAAGTCATAAATATTTATGTAATAACTATGGTCCCAGCTCCTTAGAAGCTGATGCATGAGAATCTCTTAATCCTAGAATTTGAATGGCCCCTTAAGCAATGCAATGATACAGCTCCACATCACAATAAGTATATAATAAATAAAATAAAAATAAAGTCGCAATGAAAATGATATCCATACAACGAAGTGATGATGTCCCATCATCACTAATGTGTCAATAATATAGAGGTACCGTGTAAAGAGCAGGAAGACAAATTTTTCTTATTTCTCTAAGGTCTTTCCCATTTATGTCATATTAAAGGGAAGAAGATTGAATGATTCTTTCGTCCATTTGGCTTTGCTATTAGACAACACCCAGGCTTGGGTACCATTTAAAGGTTGGAGTCTTACCTTTGCCTCCTAGTCGTGGACACCACATGAAACAACTGCATCCTGTGGGAGGCTTGTGCTGTATCATAACACGGTGAATGACACCACACAGGAAAAGCAAGAAGTGAGCAACACTTACAGAAGAAAAGTCCAGAGGAGGGGCCGCCGTCATTTGCGACAATTCTAATCTTGCGACAGAACTAATCTTGTCCCAAGAGAGTTAGAAATTCCTATGAGATGACATTAGTTCCATTCAAATATGCTGCCTCTATTGACCCAATTGCCTGACGCTAGGCCACACCCAACTCTTAAAGATTCTGCTGTCAATGGGGCTAAGTTGGGGACTATGATTTCTGCACAGGAACTTTTGATGTACCAACATATCAAACCCATTTCAGTAATGTGATGGCATGTTTTCTGGGTGTTGACTACCTTATTTCTCAGGAGGTGTTGCAGTTTTATAGAATGATATCCTCTCAACAGCCCACGTGCAAGAACCAACCTGATTTATCTGTAGGGATCAACATAACTACATTAAATATCTTTGGGAAACAGATCTCTCATTAATCTAGGGGGACCAATAGGCTAGAAACAATAAGAGTGATATCCTAACCACTTCTCAGCATTCTTATTGTAAATGTTAGCTGGCCCACAAGTACCCTAAATCAAACTTGCCTTATATCATTCCTAATTTTATTGTACTGCACTCCCAATTCAAGCATAAGTCAATCAATAATCAAAAAAAGATAAAAGTAAAAAGGTAGTATCTACAAAATTTTTATAGCAAAACTGTACCTTTATGACTCAGCAATTTTACAGCTAATTATAAACTCAACAGAAATATCTAGGAAAGTGGAATGAAGATGGCATTAGAATACGTACTCTAGGAAGACCGCTTCCAAAGAAATCAACTAGGGTGCCGATAGCCAAAGGAAAGTGCATTTCAGGACTATAAAGAGTCTTAGGTTTAGAGGTGAAACCAAGTTGGATGATCATGGGCTGGAAAGGGTGTGAGTGGGGTCCTCCTCAGCCTTGCAGAACTTTGAATATGCAGTACCAGAGATAAACAATCTCTTTGCTGCTTCCAAGTGCACCTGGAAACAGGAGATGGTCTCTGCATGGTCTCTGAGACTTTTATAGGTCTATAGACTTTTATAGCTGGCTTCTCCATTGTGGAAGACACAAGGAAGCTGGAGAATCAAGGAAGCCGAGGAGCAGTGGCTCTAAAAACCACATTGTCACAAGTCACATTGTTAAAGAGGGCATAGTGGCTGGATGTAATCAGGTAGGCAACCTGTGGTGGTTTGGTTTAGCCTAGTTAAGCAATATAGAGCTCCATTATCTCAATGATTCTGCTATACTACTGATGTTAATAAAACATTTTGATAAGTCAATATTATGCTTAGTTAAATATATTGTGAAGGTATACCACACCTATTAATGTTGTGGGAAGAATAGTTAAAACATTAAATTACCTGCTGGGTTCTTCCAATAAGGTATTTCTATTAGTCAGTAATGTAGATGTAAATTTTTGTTCAAAGTGAGGGTGGTGACATAGGTAATGGTCTTCATATGCAGGATAGGCTAATAAATATAATATCTGTAGACTATATATAGTCCTGTATTCTGTTCCTTTTTCACAAAAGTGTTGGGTAGATTAAGGACTTAGCAGTAGGTTTGACATTGAGAATACCTCCAAATTCATAGCTAAATAAATTGAAGACAGTCATAATTCTAAAACCTGAAAAATTCAAGAAGACACTTAAGGTGAAAAAAATCTAATAAAAGAATCTCTGAAAATAGAGACATAGTCCATCAACAATATCTGAACTTCAACTCTCTGTAATAGAATCATAGGGAAACAAGGTAATAAGTAACGTACAAAATTGCCTGACACTCCCAAAAATGATATCAGGGATTCTGAAGGAGCAGAACCTACAGAAAATAAAATTTAAAAAGAAGTTGACATACTGGCCCAAAAGCTAACACAGGGCATAAAAGAGATGGACAGGCAGTTCAGAGTGGACATAACTAAAGAAACAACAGCCAGTAATAAGAAGTTAGAGGGTTGTAGAGAAAAAACAAATACAATCATTCTATAGAGCAAAATGGAGTGATGGCGGGAGTTAGAGGGAATGGGGAGGGTGAGGGAGGGTCAAAATGCAAGAGGATGGGATTATACTTTTGATACAATATACGTGTGCAAAAATTACTCAGGCTCAATATAAACATTGTGCATTGCATGCATACATGTTAATAAAATGGGGAAAATAGCAGAATGCCTATTTAAGCTCCCTAAACACAGTATACATGAATCATGTTGAGACGAGAGCTACTTGCAGAACAATAATTTCTTTGTAGATTTCAAGCATAAAATTTCCCAAATGGAATTCAACAGTTAAATATTAAATATAAATTATTCAAATAATGAAATACACTGTGGCACTAAGAATAGATAACCATAACTATATATAATATTGATGCACTTCCTGATCATTATATTGAGTAAAAATAAGCAAAAATATTCATACTGTCTGTTTTCATTTATATAAAGTACAAAATAGATAAAATCAATCTATCATTTAGAAGTCAAAGTATCACCATCCTATTTGCACTAGAAATTTCTCCCTACAGCAAATGATAAATGTTTATGGTGATGGATATACTAATTACCCTGATTTGATAATTACACAATGTGTTAATGCATTAAATTATAACATTATAATCTGTAAGTAGATATAATTATTATGTGTCAATCAAAAATAAAAATGAACTAAGAAAAACAAAAAAGACGGCAAGATGCTCTATCCTCGAGGAGGAAGTTAGGGTTTTGAATGTCTGAAGGCCTTGGGCTTGATTCCAGGACAACACACACACACACACACACACACACACACACACACACACAGAGAGAGAGAGAGAGAGAGAGAGAGAGAGAGAGAGAGAGAGCAGTTCTGACACAGAAAATAGAACAGATTTTTGATTTCAGGACACCTAGATTCTTACATTAGATTTTGGGAGGTGATGTCTCCAAACATCAGATTTTTTATCTATACAGTGGAACAGATAACCTATAAGGTTGACATGAGTAGTAAATATTGTAATACCTGCCAAAGTTCTTGGTAACATATAAAATCAACATAAATACATATTGCTAAGACAGAAAAAGCCACTGAAGAAATGGTTTAGATGAATTTAATAATATTGACATAATTATTAGCCCAGTAAAAAATTCTTGGTCCTTTTTGTGCAACTAACATATGTTGCTAAGCTTTATAGTATTAATCTACACGCCTCAGAGCTTCAGAACTGAGCTACAGGTGCAGTGTGAGCGTTACAACAACAACAACAACAACAAAATTATCACCTACACGTCGGACAGGGAGGCTAATACTGAGAATATACAAAGAAATGTTCAAAAATATTCCCCTCAAAGTAAAAGACTGGATTAAAAATGGGTAATTTAAATGAATAGATAGTTCTCAGAAAAAAGACAAATGTCCAACATGCTCAGCCATTGGGAAAATGTAAATTATAACAACACTATCTTACTCCAGTGAGAATGGTTCTTCTCATGAACTCTAAAAGCAACATATGCTGGCAAGGATATTGTGGGGTCAAGGGACGGAGGGAAAGAGCACTTTCGTATTGCTGGTGGAATTGTAAAGTAGTACAACTATTATGGAAAGCAGAATGGAGATTTCCCCCCAAAATGAAAGTAAATATCCCATCCTACCCAGCGATGCCTCTTCTGGGTGGGTATCTTTCCAAAAGAGTTATGAACACTATATAGCGGGCATACATGCATATTCATATATTTATAGTAGCACAACTAATAATAACCAGATTATGGAGGATGAGATGATATTAACTAATAGATCAATGAACAAAGAAAATGTGGTGTATATGCACAATGGAATACTACTCTGATAGAAAGAGACAGATTTGAATTATTTATAAAAATGGATACAACTTAAGACCATTACCCCTAGCAAAGGGAATCAGCCTCAGATGATTAACTATCACATGGTCCCTCTAATATGAGAAACTATGAATACAAATGAGCAACAAAGTCAAACAGTTACGCTGTTTGAAGGTGGGAAGACGGGTATGTAGAGAGGGGCGATGAGGGTGGGGATGGAACCATTAGGAAGGAGGAGGGGGAGGAATGTGAAGTCGATGCAATATGCATGTGCACAAATTTCTCGAGTTTAATGTAACCATTGTGCATTGCAAATACATTTTAATAAAAAATGGGAAAAATGCATAATACCGTGGAGGTGTTTATTTAATAGAGCCTCTCCACTGGTGAGTGATGCGTTCTACAGAGGAGAGAGATCAGGCGATTACCCACACCTCAGCTGCATCAAGTACTGCCCATGTAACTTTGGCAAATGACTTTCCTTCTCCGAACATTAGTGCCCTGACCTTTTCATAGGAAATTACAGTCACATACACCTCAAGAGCAAAAAAATGTTCTCAGTGCCCTGAGCACGAATGACCACCAAAATACTCGCCATCCGTGACTCATCCTTCCACAAATGAATGCTAAATGTTGTTCTGAGTACTAGGGGCATGGAATCCACTGAGTCACAACGAAATGAGCCCATTGTCATTGTAAAAGGAATGTCCCATTTCTTCTTTAGTCTGTTTTGATATTATGATTTAATCCAAAATCTACAGAAAAAAATTATATTGATGTTTTAACAAGTGTGGGTTTTCCAGAATTTTCTGCTCCTGGCAATACTCTATGAATTCAAACTATAAAATACATATTACATGCATCATAAGTACTGCATCCCAGCTGTTTTCTTTGCCTTCATTTCATTATCTGCCAATTATTTTTGCATATTTTCTTCACAGCGATAAATTCAAAATTAAATCTTGCAATGTCATTTCTATCTTCCACCCTTCAAAATCCCACATCTCCTACAAGTCAGTCTCAGCTCTGTAAGACATCACCCAATGTCAATAATGTTCTGGCTGCCGCTCAGCCACTAAAATTTGAACAATAATTTTATCATAATAAAATCCACATAACATGTAATTTAACATTTTGTAAATATATTAATTCCAAATTCTGTGGCGCATTAGAACCATGGGATTTGGGTGATCAGTGAATGTCTATGTCCAACCCCTTTTTCAGAGGTTCATCCCTTTCCTAGCTGCTCATTACCTCTCCTTCTCCTCTGTAATTCATGTTGGGGCCTTTTTTTGAGACAGGGCCTCGCTCTATGGTCCAGGCTGGTCCTGAATTCACTTCAGAGCCCAGGCTGGTCTTGGACTCACGGCAATCCTCCTGTCTCAGCCTCCTGAGTGCTAGGATTACAGGCGTGCGCCACCACGCCCAGCTTATGTGGTGCTGGGGAATCGAACTCAGGTACTTAGCACTTGGCTTAGTGCTTGCTCAAGCGCTTTAACCGCTGAGCCATTCCTCCAGCCTCACTTCAGTTCTTGTGTGGTTAAAAAGAAAAAGCCAGAAACAATATGTAAAGAACTAAGTATGATTGTGTTTTCATAATGCTTTATTTTATTAAAATGGATTATTACCTGGATTCAGCTTTGTGGCATAGTTTGCTCACCCCTAGTTTAGATGGCAGTAACAGCGATGCTGGCAATGAAGCCCTTAACCAAACTTTTTGGCTATTTAACGTATGGTAAGTGTATGGCTCAGTATAATCAACACAATGATCGCTATGACATTGTACAAACAAATGTTGTTGTTTTACACACAAAAAAACTAGAGGTCAGAAAAGCTAAATCTCTTTCCCAATATTCTACAGGTGTGACACAGCACTTTTTTATCCACCTCTCCTTAGTAAGTATAGAATTTCCTCAGGCTACCTGCCTTGTAGTGTTGTGTCAATCCTTGACAGCTATTGTAGAAATGAATTTGCAGCAAGTAGTCCCTTCAAATACACTTTGCCAAGTACTCATCCTATTATCAGAGCTATAAATACAAATGGAAGGCTCAAGAACCCTCTCAGTTTTCTGATGCTGACATTAGCAGACGCCCTTTTACAATCTCCGAGGCAAGACACGCAAGTTCATGCACTTAGTTGCATAGGAAAACCCACTGAGTCTCTGACACAGGGATGAGAAGTCATTCTGTCTGACCAGGTCCAAAGCAACCATCACATTAAGAATTAGTTATTCTATAAAATTAAGTGTTTGAAAAATATAGCAGCCAATTTAAGTTGGTAATTTTGTATGCTTTTGAATGATGTCTGAAGTTTCAAAATGGCCCTTGGCAGAAAAAAAGGTTCCCAACCCCTTGTATCACGAGATGGAACCTCTTACATTTTTGTCCAAGAGTGAGTCATGTGACTTGGGAAGTGCCTTTGAAAATCACTCTTTGAGCCAGAATTATTAGATATGGATAAGGTGCACGTTCTCCCTGAGTTTCCCCATTTAAACTAGCAATAAAAACAGTGTCTCGTTATTGTGACATTCCTTGACACTGACCAAACAGGCAGTGCCTGACTTGGATTTTTTCTTCAGTTACTGTCAAGAGAGACTGAAGATAGCTGTCGCCCAGGACTTTGGGCTCCCACCACTTGACAAATGCAGCCAATGGGAGGCTCCTCAGAGGCCAAGGCGCCACCACTCTGCAGCTCCAGGCCAACTTTGTTATCTACCCCTGTTTCTCACTGAGTAGTGGATTTGGTTGACTGTCAACTTTTAGTGTTCCTCAATTCTCTGAGATCGGTTCAGAAGAATTAATGGCAGCAGAAAATGGGAATAGAAATCTATGTATATAGATTGTCATCCATAATAAGTGCATTTCTAAACTTCAAAATCCAGGCTTTCCAGAAATATGGGGTTTCTCTTTTCCACACTTGCTCTTCTTTTTACAGGGAATTCTCAACACACAATAATTGCATCCGTCGTGAGGAATTGGCACATCCAAAAACTTGATCATTTTTACTTTTCTTCCTCTTCCTAGCCTTCTTGTTCTCTTTCCATGAATTCCCTTTTCTTCTCTATAAAATCTATATCTTTGTTTTCTACCAACACTCCTTTATTTGCACTTCTACTTATTTATCCTTTGTTTCTGATATTAGATAAATTATGGGATATTGAACCTTTTATATTTGATTGACTTCACTAAGCATGCTAGTCTCAGAATACATCATTTTCCTATGAACGACTCAAATTTACTTATTTTTTTAAATGTAGAGTGGTACTCCATTGTACCAGATTTCACCTTGGGCTGTTCTCATCTGTGCACCTCCCTATTTCTGAGTAATATGGTAGAACTGCTGGTAGGAAGCATAGCAATTGGGTACTGGGACTTTGAGCTGCAAGAATTGGTTTGAGCACTAGTTTAGTCTCTTACCCATCATATGACTGGACAAAAATTACTTTTGTTCTCTGATTCCAAACATTTCTTTTATAAACTGAGGATGACAATAGTGCCTATAATAGTGGATTTTTAAGGAAGTTAAATGACATTACACGTGTAAACTCTTCAGAACAGCACCTGGAATAGAGAACATAATCAACCAATAAATATTAGCTATTATTTGTATTATCATAAAGTCAGAAGCTCGTATAAAAGCAGTCACCTAAACATGAGCTCAGAACAGTATATATCAAGGTATATTCTTAGTTTCTGAGTACAAGAATCGCGTAGTCACCTAGGGCAGAGACTTCAGGAAAATTTCTAAGATGGTGGGTTTTCCTGCAACTGGATACCCAGCTTCTATCATTTATAAGTAAGTATTGTTGAGTCCCAGAAGAAAAATAGTTGTAATCTACTCCAAGGAAGAATACTCCAAGTGAATGTGTCAGCTTCGGGAGCAGTTCTCTGCTTCAAAAGTAGATCCTGAGCACATCCAAAAATAGGGCATGGCTCTTTGTTCTACGCAGGTATAATTTTAAACTCACAAGGATTTACACATTCCATTGTAATGCAAAAGCCATTGTATTCCCCTGTAGCCAATAATGGTTCAAGAGACCAAGAAAAAGAGCTGTGAACCTAAAATGAAAATTGGGATGATAACAAGAGACATCTCCTTGCTGACACATGAAGATGATTAACCTCAAACCATTGCTCCCTACATGCCAGTAGAGAGAGATAAAACTAAATACCAGATGCACAAGACCCTGCCACGTTAATGCCTTGACAATATCTAGTACAGTGGTTAAATGCGCGTTCCGATTTCAGAGTGTCTGGGTTTACAGCCTAAATAAAAGTTATTCAAATCTCTAATATTTATATTTGTCATGTGTAAAATACAAAAATTTCTAACATGTACGTGCCTCATATGAGTGGTCAAATATATGCTTGATGATGTTAATGATAATAAGAACTACTTCAAGAGAAAGGGCAAAGGTCAAGTTGACTTAAATTTAGCCACAACTTCAGACTACAAAGAGAATGTAGTCAAGTTATTTGAAGAAATAAACATGTCGTGTATTCTTTATCTGTATATTAAAATTCTTCATTGCAGTCTCAGTATAGAGTGGCAGTATCAAGGAATATATTCCAAAAATAGAAGATATTAAATGTGAATGGAGATCTAATAAATAAGTACTTAAATTTTTACATCAAATCTGAGAAAGCATACATAAATTAAGAAGGACAACACTTGTGAAGGTTTAAAAGCAAAAGACAGAAAAGTATATCACCAGAACATAAACAAATTTTGGTATAGATGGAGTAAGACATAAAAATCTAAGCAAAAAAAAAAAAAAACAGGGATTATGGAGAGATTACCTTAACAATCCACTTGAGTATTCCCCCAACAATAGACAGACAATTCGGTAGATAGATAGACAGGCAGATAAATGGAAAATAGATCTCTCTCACAAATCTGTATATCTTCAGGACCAATAAAGATGGACATATGACTAAAGTGAAGTATAGTCACATGCAGGTTTGAGGGAAATATCTCTCTAACTTGTCTCACTTGTGGATTCCAATTCCCCAGTCTTTGAGTTTCTAAGATGAACCTCGTCTGCCTTGAGGATTCTATAGTGTACTTAGCAGCAATTAAAAATCCACGAAGCCTGTGTGTCATGTGAGATTTAATGATAAGTAGCAATTCTCTGCTCTACTTTGCTTATTTCTACGGTAGTAAAAAAAGCATAAACTAGAATAATCACTTTGTTGACTTTTTATACAATATACAACAATTTAAGCTTTACTAAAAAGATAAGTTTGTCTTCATTATTAAGCTGTTGATTAGGCATAACTTTGGACTACGAAAATCCAAAGGAGAAGAAAGCTAAGTTTTCCTGCAAAACATTTAAAATATTGGCTATGTAAGAGTAAATTTGTGTGTGTATGTGATAGATTGTCATTCTGTAAATCAAAACAACCTCAAACAAATCCATACGACATATACTGTTCATGACAAACAGAGAGAATAGTTTTGCACGACTTATTCCCACTTGGTGACTAGATGCACAGAAAAGGATATCACTATTCTATTACCATGTATTATTTATATTGCTTTGAGCAACAGGTACTGTCTTTTAGCAAATGGAGCTACAGCTTTTTTCAATAGTCAAAGTTCAAATGATAAAAACATGTATGATAACAAAGCCATGTTAGAATTTGGCTACTTGAGATATTCTACCAGAAATACACAAGACGAAGTAATTCTATATAGGAAAAGAAACATATTACATAGTAAAATACTTTAGAGTTAATGAACTCACAATATCTCATTGGTCCTTATGTTTGAATAATTAAAGCCCTGAGCAAACCTGCCTTTTTAATACAATTCTCTGAACCATGACTTTACTTCAGATTTGGCATGAATGAAGCCTTTCCAAAAACATATAAAATTCTAAAACCGTATGCATATCTCAGAATCATGAATGTCCTTTGGCGTTTCTGGAGACCGGTAACAAGCCTGCACTCGTACCACAGAAGAATAAGAAACTCAAACGGGGTATATATTACATACTGACTAATAGTGCTTGACCATCATAGTCAGATTGTATCAGAGAGTCGTGGATATAGATAAAAATTAATTAGAATAATCACAATAAAAATGTAAGAAAATTAAATTTAGGTAGTGATTTATTCACAGTAAAATTCAAATGATAGCAACCACATGTAAAGTAGCTACCATAATAAATTCTCAAATTTCAGAATTATTAAATGTACTTTAAAATGAAAACTCCACTGGAGAAGAGTTAGTAAGAGTATTCTTGTTGAGAATAAGGCTAAAATATATAGAGCTGTAAGTTGGTGCTAAATCTACTGCAATTATATAAGATTAAAATGTAGAAACTTTTCTTTAGATTGTCAACTATGTGTCTTCTGAAATATACAATGCTATCAAGGTTTTTCTTTTAAGATTACACTTGTATCTATATGCGACATATAATTAATCACTCTAATGAAAGATTGTACATATATGTCTTATTTATGAATTTTTCTTAACTGAATAAAGAGGTGAAGGCACGAATCAGTGCAGCCAGAGCGGTGAGGGCACAGGCGATGCTCACAGAAAAATGGGTTGTGTCCTGAATGAAGAGAAACTCATACCGCACTCATGGTAAAAATCACTTTTTTTCATGAATATGGTAGGTAGAACAAAATTCCGGAGCCTCTCTCCTCAGTGTGAGAGTGAGAGCCGCAGAGGCAAGAAGACCTCCCTAGATCCAGAGTTCATGTATGGCAGGACTGGGACGAAGGCTGCTGATGTTTATTTAGTCGGAAGCAATTTACCAAGCACCAAATCACCGATCGACTGAAATACCACAAAGAAAAAAATGATTGGTTTATTCAGGAACAAGCTGAGTGTCTGAAAGTGGAATATTCACGCCATTGTAAGGTATGAATGGGATTCGGGAAGGCAATAGGAGATTAGGGTGTTTTAAAGTCAAATGAGAAGTTCACATAAGTCGTTTTGAGCCTAGAATATTGTTCACAAGGGCTTCTTGCAGGGGTTGGTGCTAGGTCAGCAGTGAAGCCTACGTGTAGTAGTTATACCCTCTTGTAAGACCAGCTAGTTATCCTTGCAACTCATGTCACAAGCTGCAGTTTTAAAGGTCCTTAATAAATGTTCTTATTACAGGCATATCTACATAAGAGCCCTTCAGAGATTCAACTTTTTCTTTTCAATTGTATTACATTTCATCTTTTACAAAGAACATCCGCAGAAGTTCTTCATTTGAACTTCTTGGCAATGCTGCAAGGTAAAGAAACAAATGAGGAATTCTAGGCAAAAAATCTAAAAACAAGGTCAAGTTTGAGGATTGACCTCTAAAGCCGGCATAGCTCATAGGTATCAGGGAGACTCTTGGGAATAGTGGAAATGCAAATCACTGAAGGGATGGGGTTAGACTGTGAGAGGCCCTGAAACCAACAAAAAGGTGTTTATATCCTTGTTATTTCTGTATCAAATACGTATTACTTTCTGAATCAAGATGTGTGCATGAATTAGACCTCATTGCTAGCAGGCAGTTCCAATTCTAGATCAAACATGTAGATCTACGAAAGAAAGGGAATGAAAAGGCAATCTTACAGATATTCTGTAAAGGGAGATGGAAGTTGTCACTCGAGGCAGGAAATCACTGAATTTCCAGTGTTTTGAAGAGACATTTGAGCAAAAGCAGAAATAAATTGGTAATACCTAAACTTAAGTTTCAATTCACATTTCATTACACGAGATAGTAAAAAACATTTGAACACCATTTTGTCATATATTTGTATTTTCTAATTTTGATTTCTCTAACTATCCTCAAAAGATAAAGAACAAACATTATATCCTCTAATAATCAGACAATATCCTCACTAATTAGCTGCCTTTCAATGTCATATAATTCGGGTCTACTAACCCTTAATTGACTAGCGTATCTACTACACTTCAGCCTCATCTTGTGAGCATCAGAGACAGAATAATGCTTACCTCCATCATATCTCCAAATAACCTGCTCTGGCTGTGGGCTGTTCAAAGGATACCTCTAGGTCTCATGTGGCAATACTACAGAAGTGCTGGTGTTTAGCCGGAAGAAATTTGCCAAACACCAAATCATTGATCTACTGAAAATCTTTGATTCTGGACCTTACTGATTTTCCCCATGTCCATTCCTATTTTGACAATACATTTCACATTTTTTTGGAAATCCCAATTTACTGTTAGAAGTCTTTGGCATCTCACAGAGATTAGAATATGAGCCTTTGGCCACTGTACTTGTTTGTTTCCAATTATATATCTTTGTAAATTCTCTAATCTTTATCTTTCACGGACTCTTTCTATAGTCCCTAGGCCTTTATTCAGTAAGAGATTCTATACCTTTTCAAATGGACATAAAGTGTCCTACATAGTCCTCAGCTACTGATGATTAAGTTCAGGAGGGATTTCTGGGGCACAATCTCCATCCAGTAGTCACGGAGCAACTAGCTATCCTGCATGTCAGTGCTTCTCCAAAAACCAGATTCTCCTGACTTAATCCCCACAGCCTTCTACTCCTATGTGTTTATGAAAATCCTCTTTAGCTAGAAAAACAACAATGGCTCACTCTGTGTCTTTCTCAACTAGGCTTAAAAATATACCACACTAGAGGCTAAAGAAATAGGATTAGAGCTCTTGCCTAGTAAGTGCAAGACCCTGGTTTTGATTCCTCAACACCACATAAACTGGACATGGAGGTGCAGGCTTGTAACCCCAGAATTTGGGAGGCTGAAGTAGGATATCAGAGAGTTTGAATCCTGTCTGGGGGGATACAACGTGAGTTTAGAACCAACCTGGACTAAAGTGTGAGACCCTGCCTTGGAAAAGGAGAAGGATGAAGAAGAAGAAGAAGAAGTAAGAGAGATCACACTAGGCTGGAGAAGTGGTGACTATCACAGACTTCCCTGATTATGGTTGTCATAGGCATTTTGTCCTGGAAATCTTTTCTTTTCTGTTATGTTTTATTTTTCTGTCCTTTGAAAAATGTGATCAGGTGTTCCTCAGTGACTGAATTATATTAGTAACCTGAAGCAATGATGTAAGCCTCAGAAAAGTAGACACAGGGCAAGGTACCAGCCAATCACTCTTCACATCCTGATAGAATTATTCAAATCATGTTATTCAGCAAGACACAATCTACTCAGATGTACTGAGTTATACATGTAATTATCAAAATAGTGCCAAGTAAGTTCAGTAGGCGTGTGAGAAAGCATGTGCAGGCTCTGGCATAATCACCTTGCTGGAGTTGGAAAATACATTAAAATAGGGTCAAGGGTGAAATGTCTTCATATGTTGGTATGTTATTCAGGCTTTCTACAAACAACGAAATTGTATTTTAAAAGCAGACATATGCCTCCACCTGGGCCTCAAAGGTCAAAGTAGACACTGGGAAGAAAAATAGAAGCCAATAGTGTCTGAGGCAGCCATGTATCCTGGGTTCAGAAGACTAAATAAATAATAATTTTGTGATGTTTAAATAATAAATATGTAATTATAATTTATAGTGTGAAAATTACACACAATTATATGTAATGTGTAGGTAATATTTCTATACAAAAAAGGTAAAAAGTCAACTTGGCACTTGTTCTTGCTTTGCTTTCTCTGATCCAATTTGATCCCAACCTTGGACGTAGCCTGAGTCTCTCTTCTCAATTAGGACGTCTGCTTTGGCCGCCATTGTACAAGTGGCTATACTGTTCAGTGGTTTCCAGCTGGATATTTAACATTCCTGATTTTTTCAACTTATATTTTCTACTTAAGAAGAGCTGTTAACCCTATATTTGCTAAGTTATAGAGATAAAAGAATCTGTGATTCTCTGACTGAAAATGTGCGCTTGAGAAATCTGTCTAGTTGATATTAAGAATTAAATGGAAGACAATAGTTCAAGTAAATGGGAGTTATTCAGCTTTCAAAATGGTTAGGGTTCTTCTGGATTCTAGGGGAAAACTAACATGAATCTGGTTGAGAGTTAGAAAGAAAAATACTATATTAAAAAAATCTTGATTATTTTCTTTTTTGTTTCATATTACTAAGGAATGAGCCCAGAGCCTTTACACTTTACACTGAGCTATGTTCCCAGCTCCTTTTTAATTCCTGATTTTGACAAAAGATCACATTAATTTGAGAAATAGCTCTGGTTGAACTCAAATTTTCAATCCTCCTACCTCATCTTTCCAGAGTGCCAGTATTCTAGGCTAGAACCAGTAGGTCTGGATATATTTTCCAAATGTAAAATATGACTATCTTCATAAAAGTGATTATATATCAGGAGTACAAATAAACTTATGCCTGTCTTCATGTTAGACATCACTAACTAATCATTGCGCATTTTGCCTCCGAGCTCCGGTAGCCCCATGCAAAGAATCAGCAAGTGTTTCAGGGAGTCACTGGCAGTCAGGGTTGGCACTTGAGTGGGAACTCTCCTTCTTCCGCACTCTGAGACTGTAATCTTCAGCCAGCGTACTAAGTTAACATCACTTGTATTTGTTTAATAAGTGAATGTATTCAGCATCATTCTCCCAATGAGTACACCCACCATCTCCTCCTATTATTAGTAGTAGTTATTATTTCCTCCCTCTTACATTTTGCTTTAATGTTAATTTTTTTGTTCTCTGGTGATGAAGTGTAGGCATCTGTAACAACCATATTCCTTCAAAATAGCCTTCCTAATAACCTACAAGCCACTTGCATTAGAATGCCTTAGTGCATGTTTTAACAACAGAGGTCCTACTGTAGACTTACAAAATCAAAGCTTAGGATATGGGACTAAAGAGTGAATGAGTCTGTGTGTGTGCGCGCGTGCGTGTGTGTGTGTGTGTGTGTGTGTGTGTGTGTGTGTGTGGTTTAAAAATCTCCATGTGATTCTGGTTTGAGCATCACTGCCCCTGCCATGCCACCAAGGATCCCATTGCTTTCTTCTCTCTTCTCCTTAGGAGCAGTGGGATATGAGAAAACTACTCACTGTGGTATGAAGACATCCAACAGATGGAACCATTTCTGAATCTTCATTTTTTTCTTACTACCATACCCACAGACACTGTGTAAAATCTTACAAGTTTTATTTTTCTCCTGTATATATGACCTTTAAAAGCATATGTTCTTTACCTGAGGTGGAACTCTGCATTTAGAACATGGCATCATGTGGGAAAAAGCAGAGTTCTCTGTTCATGAGCTACTGATTGAAATTATTTTGATTTTTAAAAGTGAAGTCTTTGACTTTAGATGGACACAGGAGTAAAAAATGTAGCATTCTTTTTCTCCACCTCCAAGTCAATGCTTCTGTTTATAACATAGTCTTACATGGACTGTTTCTGGTTTATCAATGGTTCACAATATAGCAATGCTAGCAACTAAAAGCTGAATGCAACTGGTCATGTGCTTAGTGTATGACCTAAGAGAAATTTTGAAGAATTGATTTGCATGATGTTTTAAATAAAGCTGGGACCACTATATTATGTTTCTAATTCAAATTATTCTCCTATGAACCGACCAATTTACACATTCTTTGATTTCGTCTCTGTGTTTGATTTCATGGCCATTAATCTAAATAGCAAACTGAACCAGCTTTCCAGTAATTATCTAAGAGTTTTATGGGCATAAGCCAAGAACTGGTAATTTTAGGAGTAAGAAATGAAGCTGCTAGATAATTTTCTTTTTTATTGCTTTTGGGGTCTTCACACTGAACTACATCTTCAGCTTTAATACTCCTTTTTATTTTGCTAAATCACTGTTTCCAAGGCTACACTTGAACCTGTTATGCTCCAACCTCAGCCTCCCAGAATTCTGGAATTATGTATGCATGTCACTGTATCTGGCTAAAATTTTGTTTCCAAATTTTGATTTGACCAATTTGAATTTATTGCATATTTCAATTTTGTTCAAACTTAATTCTACACAGTAAAATATTCAAAGTCATACACAAGCAATTGCATGGGCCATATCTTAAGAATCAGAGTTTGAGTGTTTCTTGGACATTATTTTATAATTATCTTTTCCACAGGTCATTCATTGGAGAAATGAGAAAACTTATTCACAAATTATAATTTCAAGAGGGAGAGAAAGAAATGCATTTCTTCCCCAAAGTATAGGCCATTTATTTTATTTCAAAATGCTCACTGGAGTTGGTTGTGGGAGAGATGTCTTCTGGACGGGGTGGTCGATTCCCACAATCCTTAATGAACAATTTTCACAGGCAGCAGAGTTTTACTTAAAAAAGTGTTGATTAACCCCAATTCATCAAACAAATATTTACTGGGTACATATTATGTATCATATATACTTTGGGTGGTTGAAAAAGAATCTTTGGACTGTATAAACATCCTAGTTTTACTGAGTTAACTGTTTAGGCTGAAAGATAGAAAAAAGTCCTTTTCTTTAAGCAATGACAGATTCTGAGATATTTTTTCATGTTAATTCCTTGAATGGTATCAACATCAGAGAGATAAAAGCAAATAAAAATCTTTAGTGGATAAATATTGCAACCTGTCTGGCATATGCTATGCCTGTCCTAGACCCTTGTATGATGATAATGTTTAAAATATGTACACAAAGAAGAGAGCGAGAGAAGATATGAGGAACGAATGTGCCTGGTGAAAATCCTAAGCACAAGAGAAATTTTGCATAATAGTTTTTAATAAGTGCCTATGTTAGTTTTAGAGCAGCTGATTTCCAGCATAATAAGACCCATCAAGAGCAAGTCATGTCACTGTCCCAACAATGCAAATAGACATTTGTGTTATCTGGAATACAGCAGATAGATGTTGCCATTGTGAGGAAAAGAGAAAAGGTGACAAGGACATCCCCGTTCTTGGTGTCGTCTGGTCACATTCCATTTTAATGTGATCAAGGTCCACTTGACACTTTAATCAGGGTGATGTCTCAGACGCCTTGAGCACTTAGCCGGAGACAGAAGACCAACATAGACAGTTGGGTTTTTTCCCGTGTGCCGTGGATCACTGTCACTTCAATCTCAGAGGTTTCAACAGGTGTGGGAAAAGATTATGGCTAAAACATTTTAGTGAATTCTCCTTGGTCAAAGTTCGGGTGACAAATACAGCAAATCTTTAATAGCGGGACCACTTAATGATTGAGCTGACCCACTCTGCTATCCGGTGAGGGTGGTCCCTGTACTGAAGGAGTACCCCTGACTGAGCCTGGGGCCTGCTTTTTAAGTTGCTCATCCCTCTCTACTCGAACTGAAGTCAATCTTGGCTAACATGACTTGATGATGCTGATTATCGGTATAATAATGCTTGTGTAATATTGCATTTAGTCCTCATCCCTTTGAAAGAGAACTACTTTAATCCCATTTCACAAATGACACTCAAATACACTGAAGTGCAAATCTGAACTCACAGCTTATATGTGGTATGGAAACTACATCTTTCATTGTATGTCCTATACCGCTAAGAAAATGAACGAATTGATGAGAGTGCTGTTACACATGCCCTTCCTACGGCTCCCCACCCTACTCCTTCAGCATAGTTTTTCAAAAATTAACCTCTATAACACCACAAATATTTTATTCACCATTTTTTCTCATTTATATGCAAATATCACTCCCATTTTCCAGTCCTCTCCTTGTCCAATTTCTCTTGTTAGCTTCCAGCCCATTTCGTTGGTGTCTTCTGGAAGTTCTTCCATAAAAATGAGTCTGCTTGCTGTTTCCGACTACTCTTCCCATGTTCTCTTCTAAAACTGTTCTTCAGAGAACCCTTTTGACTGGAATATCAAAGCTACATGGGCCTTTATGGCACTAAAGATTGTTTTCATTGAAGGCACTTTATTTCCATCCACCGGTGGGGAGAGGTCGTTCCCAGAAAATTCAAGTACACAGCATTGCTGTGCAGGTTTTTTCTATTTTTATTGCATTGTTATGTGTAGCAAAACAATTCTATGACTCATCATACTGAAGAATCAGTAGGAGCTCTGAGCTTGTCTTTCTACAATTAGACAGTCCCTTCCTGGGGTGCTGGGAGTCAAAGCTCTCTGCAACTGCTATTCTGTACTTGCAACCGCTCCCCAGTACTGGCAACACTGTCTCAGCTCTACTTCAGATCTTCAGGCGTCAGATTCTCACAGGGAGCCCACAACCGAGACTCCTAGCCTCCCTTGCCAGGTTTGCAGTAGGGTTCACATTCCTATGAGAGTCTCATGCCACGGCTGACCTTCCAGGAGGCAGAGCTCAGGTGGCAGCAGCAGCCGTGCACAAGGACTGTAGCTACAGATGAAGATCTGCTAGCTCACCTGCCTGCTGGTCACTCTCTACTGTGCTTCCTAGTATCACGGCTTGGGCTCGGGGTGACTTCAAGAAACCCCTGTCTTTCTTGACTCAGTAGCAGCACTTTATACAGCTTAATTTTCTCCCCCTTGTTATATTTTCTTCTGTCACACTTTGGAAACAACACACTGTCTTTTGCAATCTGTTTTCTTTTATCTTCTGTCCACAAACACACTATGTAGATTTACGTGCTACTTCCTCTTTTATCCAAATCTCCCAATACTGAACTGGCTCAGAGGCCAGTGGATGATTTTTTTTTAAATTTCATTCCTTGTGATCCTACTCATGCAAATTCTAGACTGACATATAAAACTGTCTAGTAAACATCAGCATTTGAATGTCTAGTAACCATTGCAATTTGACATGATCAGAACCACCTTCATGGCCATTGTCAGTGATGAAGTGTGTTTTTTTTTCATTGACTGTCACAAACACTTAGAGTAGAATGCTTAGAGAGCATTCAACACGTATTTGTTGTCCAAATTAATGAATGAATTAATGCCTGCTGCCTAGCATAGCTACCAGAATAAAATTTAGAATTCTAGCTAATACTGTCTGGATAAATGAATGAGTGTACAAAGGAATCAAATAATATCAGGATATGGATCAAATCCTACTTCATTTCTTCTCCTTCAAACTTAATCTATTTAAATGAAAACATAAGAATATAACAACAAGAATTATCATAAAACAGTTATTCAGAAATCTGCTGTCTCATAGAGAAATTTCTGAACATAATATCTAAATTAGCCAATAACCTTCCATTTCAAACACCTGGTTCCTCTTTGTTTTAACTGTCATATTTCCTTATAAAAGTTATTGTGATTATCATCATGTTCACTTAGCGAGTTTCTTTTTGTTTTTAGTGTTTCCGGCCCATGAGTAAAGGACCTTGCCTGTTCATCATTGCATCGGTAAAAGCGCACAGCATGTGTTCAAGGAAACTTGTGAAACGAATGGGCGAATTACATGAAGGACATAATTTGTAAGCTAAATTGGATATTTAAAGTCATGAGAGTGGAAAAAAGAAATAAGAGCTGGGGCTAACAATCTAAAGTCTTTTATAAAATAGTCATAACCTATTTTTATAAAAAGGAAAAAATCTATAGAATTGTGTATAGCATTTAATTTCTCTACATAAAAATCTATTTGCAGGCAGTACAATCTTGAACAATGGAGAAATATGGGAGGCATCACAATCCTGGACATAAAGCATTACATGTTGCATTACAAAGTAACAGTGATGAAAAAATAGCATGACACCACACAAATAAGTGGGCCAATGGAAGAGATTTACAGATTCAGAGGAAACCCCAGACGTCTTTAGTTACCTGATCTTTAACAAGGGGCCCAAAACATGTGCTGGGATAGAGATAACTTCTTTTAAGTTCCATAAGAGTTGTGATCTTGGACTCTCATATCAGAGAGACCATTCGATGTTTCACCTTCTGCTTCTGACTCACTTCACTAAGCATGATGTTCTCAAGTTTCCATTTGCCTGTAAAAGCCTCCATGCTGTTGGACTTTGTAGATGCATAGTATTCCATTGTGTATAAATACCACAGTTTGTGTATCCATTGGTCTGTTGATGGGCATTTTGGTGACTTCCATATTTTAGCTATTGTTAGTTGTGCAGCTATGAACATGGGTATACATATATCTCTGTTGTGTGTTGTTTTGGCTTCTTTTGGATATATTCCCAGGAGGGGTGTCGCTGGATAAAAGGGGATATTTAAAACAAAAAACAGAGTGAAACAAGTGGGTAGGGTGAGGGAGTCGGGAGCGGGAGGGACACAAAGAGAGTGGAAAAGCCCTTGTCACCTTGACAAGATACATATGTACACAAAATGCTCAATTCCATTGTAAACCTTAAATTTTTCATGTATACATATTAGTAAAATGGGGAAAAAAGAATGAAAAAATAAAGATAACTTCTTTTAAAAATGGTTCTTGGGAAACTAGTTTTCTACCTGCAGAAGAAGGAATTTAGACCCATATCTTGACTCTCATTGAAATAAAACAGCAATGAATATCTAGATATTAAAATAGAGACAGTGAGCCTGCTAGAAGACAAAATAGCCCAAACACCTTAAGTCATAGGCACAGACAAGGACTTTCTCAACAAAACACCTGTTATATAAGAGATAACACCAAAAACCATCAAATGAGGTTATATTAAACTAAAGAGCTTCTGAGTAGCAAAAACACAAACAAAACAAAACAAAAAATCAAATAGGGAAAAAATGTCTGCTTTTGTTTCTAGAGAACTAATACAAATAACATACAAAGAATTTTTTAAAAATATTGATTCCCCCAAATGAATTGCCATCCAAAAGTGGGCAACTGAAGTGAATAGACAGTTTGTATAATAAGAAACACGAATGTTAAATAAATACATAAAGAATGTTCAACAGCTTTAGCCATTACAGAAATGCAATCAAAATTAGGCAATTAGTGAATCTACAGAGCTTCCATCCCATTCCATTACAAATGACCATTAATAAGTATTCAAGAAGCAATAAATGTTGGTGAGACTGGGATAAAAAAGGAATGGTTCTACATCACGGTTGGGACTATAAAATGTTGGCAACCATTATAAAAATTAGTACAGTTATTCCTCAAAAAATGAAAAATAAATATTCCATTTGGCCATAGTGTACCTCTTTAAATATCTTTCCAAAAGAGTTAAAGGCATCATATTACAATGACAGCAAGTTTATAAAATCACAATTCATAATAGCTGAATCTTGCAAGTAGCCAATATATTGTTCAGTGGGTGGATAGGTGAAGAAAACGGAGTTATACACAGCACAGCATTACTCTACCATAAAGAAAGGTAAAATTGAATTTAGGAATTCAGTCACATCTTAAGATGATTATGCTTAGTGAAAAGAATTGGAGAATGAAAGTTAAATGTCAACTGGTTTCTCTAGTCGAAGAAACCCAAAACTCAAGTGAGTAAAAGACGAAAATAGCAGAGTGCCGGTAGAAGATGAGTTAGTTTATGTGAAGAAGGGAAGGGGGTGTGAGGAAAAGAAGAGAAGGGAGAACGGGAGGGTAAAATGAAGTAAATATGGTTGCGATGTGACATCTCTGTGCACTGATTCCCCAAGTTTAATTTAATGATTATGTGTCATGAATACTTACTAATAAAGATAATAATTTTGGATAAAAGTGGAGAACCTATTTTCCATGGTCAGTAGCTTCCTCTTCTCATCTGTAACTGGATAATTCTACAACAGATTTCTTTATTTGATTTCCTTTTCAAAATCTTCCTTTATTTCAATTAATTCCTTCTTTCGTTTACCTATATATTTGTTTCTTTCTATAAGCTCTATTGACCCTGGTTTTAAAACATATCTAGAGTCTTACATCTTCTTATCACCCTCTTTCCACGACTATCTTCCAACCTCTGAGTTATCTTCAAGGTCTTCTAACTGTGACACACTGTATGAGAGCTACCATCCGCATGTGGTCATTCAACGTTCCAAAGGTAATTAGTTCAGCTTGAGATAGGCTGCAAGTATGAAATACACACTGAATTTCCAATATTTAACATGAGAATAATGTAATAATGTAAAGTATATAACCAGGTTACATGAAATGATCCGTTATGACATTTGCTTAGTTGTTTTGGGACTTTAATGTGGACACTGAAAAATTGAAAATAGTATGTGGGGAAACATTTAGATCGAAGCACTTTTGCACTTAAAGATGGACTTCCCTCAGCTCAGAATAAAAGAGAGCCTTCACGACACTCAGGGGACTGTGTTCAGTCCCATTCCCACTTCACACGGCTTCTACTCCTCCTGTCACGTGACTTCTTTCTGGTTGCTGCCACCAACGGACCTAGGTCTTCCTGATGGTTCCTCAGTTTTATCGTCCGTGGCCTTTCTCTGGAAGAGTTTTCCTCCAAATAACTATTAATGGCACGTTTCTTCTCCTTCTTTTCAAAGCCTCGTACATTCTTCCCTAATAATTGATATCACTCATTTTGCTTCATTTTCCCCTTTATCCTTTCTCACTATTTCATGTTTTCATGTAGACATAATTTACCTAATATATGTCTATATCTCCCCTAATAAAATAAGCACTCTCAAATTACATTTTGTTTTTATAACTACACTTCCAACACCTAAAGTAGCCAATTGTCTATTCAATAGTCAGTAAAAACCTGTTGAAGGAATTATTTCTTCCAACTTCAAGCTGCAGCCACATGACTCTTCATCAACTCTTTCAGTTACCTTTACTACGGTGACTTCTAGACTAAGGTTTTCTCTTTGATTAGCCCATTGCCCTAGTTTCTTCTCAAAAAAGTTAACTTCATCTTTTGTCCCAATCCCTGTTTTGCTTTTGCCACTATCTGGAATATTCCCTCTCCTAGATCCAATTCTTGCTATTTTTGTATTTCTGAAATGGACTTCCCCAATTTGTTATGTACGGAGAACATCTAATCCTTTCCTGGCTTTAGTCTATGTCACACTTTGAGAATGCATGAAACCACAAATGTTTCCCTAGGTCCCAATTTATTTGTCACTTATCTTTTTGGTTAAAGGGGGATCTACAGGCTCAGAGAAATTGGTCTTGTTTGCTGTTGTGATTCCAATGCCTAAAATATATCCTGGCACATAATGGTGCCTGGTCTATATTTGTTCAACAAATAAGAAGTGATTATTGTGTTTAGGAAATATTAGGCAATTATGACTCAAAGTAAGCAAAACACAAAAGGCACAGCTTTATGGAGATGATTGACTCAGAGAGAATTAAATATGCATGGCACTATAAATCCAGACAGATGTAAGCAGGAGGAGCTCTGCACTTCTTGAAACCATAACTTGAAAGCAATGGTGCAAAACTGAGGAAAATGTGGTGTGTGGATGTTCCCTTTACATGGTCTCTACCTTCCACTTGATTTTGTACCTTCAGTGAAATCCATCTTGTTTTGCACCACATACTAAAAACCTTTGGAAATTTCAGAGAAATAAACTGACCAACTCTTCTAGAAAAAGCCAGAACTTTCCCTTACCAACAGAGTTATCAAATTAACTTATACACATCAATAAAATGGGGAAAAAACCTATGCCCGATGTAGTAGCAACTAGGACCCTCAGTCACGAGCTTCAGTGTTGTCAAAAAACAAAACGCTCCCTGGAGCAACAAGCAGAAGAGAGCTAACTCCCAGGGACAAGAAGTCAGAGCCAGAGGGGACAGAGGATTTCTCATCTCGACGTCAGACCTGTTTTCATCAAACACTCATCCTCTGCCCCATCACTCCTGGTAAGATGCAGAATCTTAACACCTGGGCGTTGGATGAATTAGTAGTAAAATGATAAGGCAGAATGGGAAGGTCACTGAGAAAGATAGAAACAGGCTGAATTCATGCCTGGGCCTCTGTCTTTCCTCTCTAAAATCTCACTGACAACGGCCGTGTTGCTCACCCAGTGTAAGACTCACTCTCATCCTCTATCCCATAGGGACAATAATTCCATTCTTCTAAGGCTGTTTTACACATAATATATGTAAAATGCTTGTAGCAGTTATGAGTACAGTGTAAGCAGTAGCTAAAGAGTAATTGCGTTTATTCCCAGGGTCTTTTACATGAGTAGCATTGTCAAATCGCTCCTGGGGTCTCCCAGTCCCCACAGGTAAGGGCCTCTGTTGTTGCTCTGAGGCTGGGTATATTCAACCCATGTTGGGGAGTGTGGGTGAGTCTAAGCTGAAGCAACCCAGTCATTCTTTCTCTTTATTAGTCTTCAGGGAGGAAAGTTATTCTCTCTAAGACACATTGGAACAGACTTAAATAAGACATTAAATATCCCTTTACATAGTTTTATCATTTTACAGATGAAAAAGAGATCTCTTGGGTAAAAAAGAGCTTTTCTATGGATGTACATATTTTCCAAAGAATCTTAGTGGAAATTTTACCAATCTAGAGAAGGAAAAAGATGGTCCAGGGGCAAGTACTATATCCTTAAAAACTAGTTGAAATTAGAAAATTGTGGGCATCTTCAATTATGTAAACAGTAAAGCAATAAAACAATACATACTATAAAGAAGGAGCCAGTTTGTCAACCTAACTCACCTCATAGGAAGTATCTGTAAAGCAAGCTATCTAAGAAATTGTAAAATACTTCCTACAGTCAGAAGACAGTGAGCCTTTAGTGTGATCCTACCAACCTAGCAAGGGATTGATATGAAAAGATGAGGCATATTATGAATCACGAAAGTTTATAGAAATACTTATCTTCTTTGGAACATATTTTTTGTATTCAATTCTGACTTTCAAGGAATTCTTCATTAGCTAATAATACAAATAACTGGTTTCTTAAAAATTATGGACAATGGGGGTAATTTCAGTATGTTTGACATCTTTTAAGTATTACTCCCTCATAAATTTCCAATAAACTACAGAAATAGTTTCATGGTCAGCTTATTTGGAACAACAGCAGATACTCATTTTTGCAGACACTTAGCCTTTAAGGTTGAAGTCTAAAGGGAAACCTCAACACTATTTAGCTATGCCAGCAGTTTTCTCCCCAAGACTAGCAAACTGGCAACAGAAATAAGAATCTTTTCCCAACAGCCCACAGTTACACAGATTGGATTTTGCATCAGTAAGGGTATTTTAGAACAGCAAGAGTGCCATATATTTCTTTACATTTTCACATGTCTTCCAAACCACCAACTTTAAGGGGGAAAGAAGATGTTAAATATTGCTTCGCACTTGTGGAACAGCAGCAATGTGACAAACCCCCAAATAGTCACTGAGATGCCATTTCAGAAAGGACTTGCTGCTCAATTTCTAGGACCTTGGTTCACTGACAGCTTCCAATTGTTAGCTCCTTTGGATCCACTCAGCTTTTCAGCCTTGTGTAGCTCATGCCAGATCCTGGACAAGGAGCTGGTACAATGGGTGAGACATTTCTGTCAACAAAGGAATCATCTGATGGGTAGCTATTGATCAAATGCAGCTTCCGTACCACTAGAGGCTCTGTGCGGCTGGCATTGGAGTCTACGAGGTCTCCCTTCCCAATCCTCTACGTTTCTCTTTTTCTTCACAGATCTTCTTCCCCAGTGAGTGTTTCACATTGTTAAATCTGCCTCAGAGTTTGTGTCCAAGCTGCGCCAACCAATGTATGTGGGAACACCTCGTAGATTGGACTAATTAGACTTTTTATCTGTGACCTCTTTCCACACGTTAGTGTTTACAGCAGGCTTTCTTAGGAGTGGGGAGTGCTGGAGGTGGAACCTAGGGCCATCACACTGTGCTACATCCCAGCGCCTTTTTGGTTCTGATTTTGAGATAGAATTGTCTAAAATCTCTTAGTTGTTCAAGCTAGGCTTGAACTTGTACTCCTCTTACCGCAGTCTCCAAGAGTTCTGGGATTACCAACATGTAGCACACCAGAATTCTTAAAATGTTTATTTGAAAGGGAAACCTATTAACAACAAAAATAATATTTAGATCTATATTCTCTCTCTCTCTCCCTCTTTCTGGTAAGGCCTTTCAAAAGTTTATAAGACGTAGAGAGTAGTGCAAAAATATAAAATTTATAAAGTCAAATTATAATAAGTGAATGGTTTTCTAATACCCTCTTACTCAGGTACAGCATACAGCTTCTTCTGTCCAGCCAATATTAAAGTCCACACTAGGGACTTCAGGACTTCAGCAACAGAAAGGCCAGACTAAATTCACACCATTGGTGTCTTTTGATGACTTACAGTAGCCTCCAATAATAGGAACAAATAAGCAGGGAAATTCTCACGTATCACAGAAAGATGGCTTTCTAATCAGCATGTACTTGACATATGCAAATGCACACAATGTTATGTTGATCTAATAATAGATGGCATTTTCATTTTTGGGAGAGATGTTGTATGATACTGTTCTATCCTCGATAGAACTTCTGGGAACCAGAAGGGTTGTCAAAGGATTTGATATAAAATCAAAATGTATACAATTTGGAATATGATGGACCCTGAGAAATCTTTTAACATTTTATAATCTGGAAATATTTCAGCTATGGTTGAGGCTGATGCTGAGTTTGCCTGAGGTGGAGAAAATCCTGGGCACCTTAGTTTCACCAAGGGTCGCTGAGAATTTCTAAGTTTGAGGAGGAGTTCAGTCACACATGTTGCTCTCGTTTGGAAAAGTCACAAAAGCCAAGTTTTTTTTGTTTTTTTTTTTGTTTTTTGTTTTTTTAAGGAGCTCAGTATTCTCAAGCTAAACAACATTATCTTTGTCTTTACTGGACAGCATTACTTGAATTAATTAGTACTTTGTACAAAACCAAAGGAGGCAGAGGGTTTTTTCAATCCCAATTTTATACCAGTAGCCTTCAGTACAGAAATCTGTGAAATGGTTGCCATGGAATTGATGATTTGGTTTGGGCTCACTGTTCCCAGTGCTGAGATAAGCACTGTATGCGAAGTATCTCAAATAACCCTCACACTACAGGAATCACACACTTACCGATTGCTAGTTGATGCTGGGAAATGTTGTGTAAAGTCACACAGCAAATTACGAAGTGAGGATTTGAACCTAAAAATGTTAAATTTTAATGCCGTCAGAAAGATTAACAGGATAATGACAAATACCGACTCATGCAGTGAGTACCTGCAACCCGGAAGCATGGAATATGAGCTAAGAAAACAAAAATAAAAACCAAAAAAGTATGTTCTCCTTGGACAGAAACTCTGCCTTTTACATTCTTTTAATTTTTAACATGTCACAATGCTTAGCCTTCGCTACTTTTTCAAATAGTTGTTCAACATCAAATCTGGAATAAATTTTCAATTACTTATGTGCAGTTAAAAACAGAGTTAAAGGTTGTTTGGAGGATTCTCACACTATTCTGGTATTCTCCCAGACCCCAAAAGTAGATGTACCAAATTAACACAAAAGAATTAAAGAATGAGCAATGCAAGTATGTGGATTTGGCCTGAGCTCACATTTTGGTTCTGTTCTTTATAAGCTCAGCTGTGTACTCAATGTCCAGGAAGTCCAATGTAAACAATAAATAAATAAATAAAAAGATTTATAATACTCTCACAAGGTCATTGTGAAGATTAAATAAGGTAATATTTCAAGATATTGAAAACGCCACTACATCTAAAATAACCTCACGATAATTGTAACAATTTTGTTCACTAGCTTAAGCCATGAGTTCTCTGCAGCCATATTTCAATAGCTGTCATATTAAACTTAGTGCCTTAGTTGTAGCTTTATTACTTTGATCATTGAATTCACTGACCCCAGTTGGGTATTATAATCGGATTAATAAATTAGCATTGGAAAGTGTGTGTGAAATTTCTGAATCATATGGACTTTCTTCTTGCTCTTCTACGAGCAGCATCAATGGACGAGCCAACGCTTAAATAAACGCAGAACCCATTTTCCCATTTCCTAAATTATCTAATCACTCATATTGATAAATTATCCTCCATGAGTCTTCTATGTTTTAAGTGTACAAAATTAGGATAGAGGAGATTTATTTCTGTTTTAATCAATGACCATTGGGCCAAAACAAAGAAACAAACCAAGCCCAAACAAACAAAAACAACGAAAAACTATTTCTGAATTTTAGAACAGGATGTCATTTTTTGTGGGGATGCGGGGAGGATAAGCCTTAGCTCAGCTACGCTGCTGAGGGGGTGACCTGCTCTTTACCAAGAAACAATGTATTGTTTGCAGAAATAATTAAAAGCCTATGCCAGTGATGCAACAGACTAAAAATCTCCAACAATCTATTGCCTGTTAGAGTAGTAAAAGGGAAAATGTTGAAATGAAGAAAAGTAAAAAAGTTTGTGAAAATATTTCATTTCTCCATCAGTGTCTTGTCGGGATACAAGGACGTGGGGCACGTGCTTGCAAGCCCTCTCCTCTGATAGGGTGAGGCAGGAAGACAGCAAGTTTGAATCTAGCTTGTGCAATTTAGCACGACTCTGTTCCGAAATAAATAAAATAAAATTATAAAGAGATTGGCAATGTAGCTCAAAGCCTGGAGTTCAATTTCTAGCAGCGCACACATACATGCATTGCGCGCGTGCGCACACACACACACACACACACACACACACACACACACACACACACATTTGTTGTTTTTGTGGGTACACATTTCAAGTCATCAGATCCAGCATTCCTGGCACGGCTGTAGACTGAACATGTTAACTGCGAGGATCCAGGAAAGTGTCATTCATCTGATTAATTAGCCCTAAAGGAAATACTCGCTTCAAATTAGGAGCAACAACATTTCTGAAAATGACATAATATCACTAGTGGTGGCAACTTCTTTAAATAATAGGGCTTTTAAAGCTGGGTTTTAGTGAAACGTCTGAAGCCAGAACTATTTCCCTCATTTGGCTTTCTAAATTCGCATGCAGCCAGCTCTGCACCACCTCAGACAGCAGCTCCTACCCTCAACAACTAAGAGCCAATTACTTGTCAGCAACCGGTGGGTTCTAGAGCAGTGGGCATGATGCTACCATGATAGCTACGGTCCTATCAGGCAGCTATTCGGGCTCCTGCCACTCTTCTGTACATGTTTAAAGAAAACAAGTGAGCCAAAGAGGAAAGGGGAAGAATTTGAGAATGAAAGCAAACCGAGTTGACTGGAAGGAGAGAACGGGCAGGGTATTAGCAATTGAATAATGCACACTGTCCTGGTGATATCTGTTCCTGAATACTTGATAGTCTCCAGCCAATTGACTCAGTGAAACTGTAAACAGCTTAGCGTCATCTCTTCAGGTTCCATTGTTACTACTATGGCTTCTGCAAATAACTCCATTCTCACCCATGTTTGCAATTTGGTATGGGTTCATTTCTTTTTGCAAGTTTACTTCGCCTTATTTTCTAATTATAACATTGGAGAAACACATAAATTATTCACAAATAATTATAGAGGTAGAGTCAATACATGCTTTTGTCCGGGCAACTAACTTTCACCTAGGGAAACTTCTGTGTCCTGTCCTCTATGTAATCCTGTCATTCACAGCTGTTGGATCATACACCAGCCAAAAGAATGAGCCCCTGACACTAGTAGTTACGAAGTCCCTCAGCCCCCTAGCAAAGAGGTGAGCACAAATAGGTTGACACATGTAGCCTCACTTACAACCTCTCTTCGGATTGCGAGCTGGAAGAGCCCGAGCTTGTGGCTTTGTACTGAGACATAGGAAGATATTTCCAAGGAGTGGAGCTACATAAAGCTGATTCCCATAGCAGGAGTCTGACTGGTAGGGAGGGGAAAAGGGCCACATTTTCTGGACTCCTGGATTCAGGAAGCAGCTCTATTTTCCTGGATCCCCTGGATTCATGAAGACAATTTTTCAATCTCCATTTATTTATTTGTTTAAGCCAGTAAGAGTTGGATTTTTATTACCACAAAAAAAGATTTATGAGTGAGAGATCTATGAAACTATGAAAGTTAATCTTTCAATGTTTCAGATTAAGTTGCACTTAATTGATACTTAATAACCATTTGCTGAACATAAATTGATTTGAGTTCTATTCCATATGAAAGTGCGTACTAAATAAAAAGCATGTGGAGAGAGGCATTTATGAGGATGAGGGTGACAATGGGAACCACAGTGATGGATCCCAAGACATTTTTTTAAAATGAAAAATTAGTTGTTTTGGGAAACTCACTTGGGACCCCCTCTGAAAATTAAAGAAATTTTTCTTTCCCCAACTGTGCTTCACCAATAGTGCATATATAGTGTTATCTGTTTTGCAACTATATAGACCATGAAATTATCCAATTGCATCAAATCATATACCTCAGTATACTCTAGAGAATACTTTCAGTAGCTTAGGTTTTGTTAAAAAAAACAATAGCATTGTGGTACTTACATACAATGGAAAACTACTCATCTATAAACAGACAGGTTGGAGGCAACCAACCAATGGAGGCAACTTGAGAGTATCGTGCTTAGTGAAGTGAATCCGAAGCAGAATGTGAAATATCGAATGGTTTTCCTGATATGAAAAATCCAGATCACAATTATTTGATAGAACTTATTGTGGTAAATAATGGGAACTGGAGGGAAGGAGGAGGGTCGAAAAGGAAGAGCGGAAGGATTTGTGACTTTGTCATGATATGTATACGCACAACATACTTAAGATCAATGTAAACTTTATTTATTTCACTTATACATATCAATAAAATGGGGGGAAAACACCATAACAACATGACATACTAGCTGGCCAGAATTAAATGGTGTTTAAAAGTATTTCCCCTGTGTTAGGAGCTTGACTTTCATATTTCTGCTTCAATCTCTGGTGATAAGTGACTACAGGCAGGTAAAAAAAAAATCCTTTCACATTTGATTCCAAACCAGTGGAACTGAGTAACAATGTAATCATACCTGAAACATTAGTCTGAGAGTGAATTCAATGATAAGCATAACAGCCAGGAATATTCACATCTTCCCGAATAAGCATGGATATTGGTAATGATCAAATGTACATCAAATTATAATTTTTACATGATTATAGTAAAAACCACTTTGCCATTATCCCCTTGAGAATATTCCTCTTTGCTTCAAACACATTTATCCTGATATTGTTCCTACTTTTGAAGCACTTTTGGAAGGCCTCTTTCTTAAATGTCTTTATAAGGTGTGATTAAAAATACAGTGAATGTCACTGTTGCATTTTGTCCTAAGGAAAGGCAGGCTCATGAAAATATTACAGCAAGTCTCCACTCACTTTATTCACTGGATCTGGCATTGGGAAATTTCTGGATCTTCTCCAATGCCAAAACGACCAGGAAAGGAAGACGTTTGGGTCAACCCAGGAGACGCACGTAGCCATGACGATACAACTGGCACAAAAAGAAAAAAAACGGCTTTGGAATTGCTTCCGAAAATGGCAAGAGTAATAATGTAAGCATGTACGAAGGAAATGCGACCTCTTTTAAGGGGAGGGGGTAGTTGACATCAATGTGTCTTCCACTGTAAAGAACTGTTTTTTAATTTAAACATTCACTGTATTTTTCAATTATATCTAATATGTGTGCATATGCTTTTGAATAGGCCCCAGTATTAGAGCCGTCAGGGTATTGAAAGCCATACACTCTCAAACTATTAAAAGGAAAACATAGGCTCGCAGTAAAAAATAAAATAAAATAAAAAAATAAATAAATAAGGTTCTAACCCAACATCGCACAACTTGATGTGGAAGGAAGCAGAGCTAAGTTTAAAGTTCACAAGCTTTCCGTGCAGCCAGTTCTCCCTTAGGACTACAGTCCTTCCCCGCAAAGCCTCCAGAAGCACAGCCGTCACGCCCTACACCCCACGGTAGGGTGGATCCTTTGTGGAGACCTGCGCATTCGCACACATAAGCACCATGTGCTGGCCTTTGCTAGGAGAGCTTTCTTAAATATCCTGGTTTGTCAATCATAAATCTCCTATTTTTGATTTCTCGAAATATATTTTCTTTCTTTTTCTTTGTATTGCATGTAGAATTCTTTCTTCCTCTTCCCCTTCCATTAAATCTACGCTGTACTCTGGGCACTATTATTAGGTGAATTCATCTTTCTAGTTGTGTAGATTCTGAAAACTTAAACATCATAGCTGAAACAAGGATGAAATTAGGTCTTGGTGGCTTTGCCTTACCAGCCTATTCAGATGGGATCATGGGGGATTTTCTGAAAAGTTGTTCAATGTGCTATCCCCCTCAGCTTGTCCCAGGAACCATGAAATATGACCCCTGAGTTGGTGACCATATGAAAAGCCACTGGGATACTAGAAGTACAGACCATAGACACCTGCCTTCACTTTGAGAATGCCGTTATCTAACTTTCTTGAGGTAAGGCAAGAGCTTCAACAGGGACTTATTCCACAAATTCAATGCTCATTTAAGAAAATTTTCATATTTTGGTGGTAAATATTGTTTTTCCTTGAGCTGAATACTTCACCCCAGGCTGGAGAAAGCCTTTTCAATTCCTTCAAATGTTCTGTAATGATGAGGTAACCAGCTTTTCTCTTTCTCCTTTCCCAAGCAATTGGCTTTGATTCACTTTTTTTATATTGTGTTTAAAAAGCCGGAGCTCCTGAATCAATAATACAGAACTGCATTTTCTGTCCTAAACCATTATTTACAGAGAGTGGGAACACTTGCAATTTAACATGCCACTTAGGCAGTACAAGAGTTGAGCTGTTTGCCTTTTCACTCAGTAGAATGAGGATGAAAGAAGCCATTTGAGGGCCAGGAAAAAAAAAATAATAAAAAAGGAATTGGCTTACAAGGTACCAGTATTCTAAACACGCCTTATGAACCAGATGAATATCTAGATGTGAAGTCGTTGGTTAGATAGCATAATATTGCAAGGTCAGGTGTATTGACAGAGAGAATATTCTGCTCACAGGTGGTGAACCATGTTAAAATGTAGCAATGCAAATAAACAGAACTAAATCGTGGAATTGCTGGTTATCATCACAGATCTACAGTTCAGATTATGGGATGTAGGTTTCCTTATCACCTCCTGTATTTATTTATATTCATGGCTCAGATCTGCAGTAAACAAAAATCTGACTGTCTAAAACCAGTGCGGCAGACCGCACATGAGGAGAATTTGGGGTAAATAACAAGCGTTAAAACATTAAAGAAATAGAAGGGAAAATTTCTATTTATGAGTCAGAATTTCAGAATGCTTTTGGGAGCAAGTCAATCCTCAAAGTGAGTGAAAACTTAGTCTGAGCCTGAAAACAGGCTTCATTTCATTCAGTTGTGCTCATCGGACTTCCTGCAGTTGCATCTGGAGTAAGACTCTAGGGTTGTACAGGTGCTTGCTGCACTACTGATGGTTTCCATCCCAGGTGCAGGAAGGGAAGGAGTCATGGTGGAACGCGAACCAGCTTGTCCACTCCTACTCTGTGTACTATCTGAAGTCCCTCTGTGCTAGCGTGCACTAACTAGTCACTCCAAATGTAATGGTTTAAAGAATATATAAACAAAGTGAAGACCCTACTCCAAAATTTTTTTTTCTACCAGAAATTTCCTTTCTCCATTTTCCTTTCAATATTTGTTTGGTATTCCAACCTCCAGAATGAGCTGACTAGTTATTCTAACACACAGTAAGTGTCAGATTCTGTGGTTTCCAGCCCGGCTCCTTCTCTGCTGTCAAGTATTTGCTCAAATATCAGCATACATTAAATTTTAACTAACCTTTCCATTTCAAGTTCAACTCAATTTTCTCTTTTGATTCTTCCCTCCCTTGTATTCTACAAATAAAAATTTAATTAAGATTATTGGTTGGTGCCAGTGCCCCTAGGTGGAACATAAGCTCAACTAGAGTTTTTCCCCTACATGAATGGATACAGAAATTTCACATTGGACTTGAGTGTTTTGTGCACTTATATGTCAAATTAAAATTACACTCCCTTCCCTTCCCCCTTTTTGACCCTCCCACATCTTCCCCCTAATTCCCCCATCTTGGTTTTTTATCATACTCATTTGTTTTTGGGCACTCAATAAGATTTCATGAAATAACAAGTGACTTTTTTTGTGCAATTGGGTTTTTTTTAGCGCAACGAAGCTGAAACCTGTATCCAACTTCTTTTGCATCTCCTTGGAACATATATTAAGGCATTGGGAATTGATGACTTGCTGTGTATTATCAATTATATTATAATGCAATATAAAAGTCGGTTGCCTAACAACTTTTATATACTATCTATCATGCTACACACTTGCTACAGTGGTAAAACTATTTCATATCACTTCATGTGCCCTAGACACTTTACAAGATGATTTACCCATATTACATCATTAATCTTATCAACATTTTAGGAGACTGGTTCATCATCTGCATTCCACAGAGGGTAAGAGTGACATTTAACCAACGAAATCTTCCCATTATGTGGCTGGAAAATGACAGAGCTGGAAGGGTATTGAGACTGACTCCGGAGGCCCAGAGTTGATCATGGCTTTGGGAGATAGTATAAAACCATTGGGCCATTGAAAGAAATGTTCTCAGTAATTCTACCTCAGGTTGTGTGACTCACTTCGCCCTTACATAGCATTTTTCCTGTATGACATTTTTTGCTTTGGCTAAGAATACTGTTGAAACTATGACTTCATGATTTCAAGGAATTTATAGAACGGCACTATCTTAGGCTATTAATAATCTGTTATTGTAGAAAAGCTGAATTAGAGTTAACTGCTTAAGAGTTAAGCAGCTCTTAGAACGTCACATTCTAAACCTCCCTGGGAAAATCACAGTTCAAAGAGGAAGGGAGTCAGAGTTTGAGGGTGGTGCACACAGTGCTGACAGAGACGTGACAGCCATGGTGCAAGCAGAGGACACTGGATCAATCCCACTTGGCCACGAGGCTTCAAACTCAAAGAAGCTAGTATTTCTGAAGTCAGTTCTGTGTTGGTGCTGTGGAAATAGCAAACTATCCTTTATAGAAATTGAAGAGAAGATGAAAATGTGAAATAACAAATGGCAACTTCCAAAGCAGGAAATTAATTAGCATATTCATGAATTGATTAGTTCATCTTCGTCCAAGATTTGCATTTGAGCAAACCTTTCTTTTTGTTAAAACTTCCAACTAGTTAAGGGCTGATTCATTGCGAAGAATGGGGCTCACTCAGAATGGTTCTATGGAAAAAGGTGTCTTACAAGGAATCAGTCTCACCCAAGACTATCAAACAGGAGCCACCATGGAGTAACGCACTCCTGATGGAGGGAACCTGCCAGGCACCAAAGGAAATAGGGAAGAGGCTCAGACTTGTCCGTTCTGCTCTCTGAAATTTGCTGTTTTCTTTTACTAACCATGTTTCCCTCCTTCATCTGCATAGTTCCTATTATTTCTGAATAGTTTCAATTGTTTTTCATCCAAGACTCTTCAGAAATTGTTTAAAGATCTTCTCATTCTATTGCTTGTATGTCTAGCTCATCTTCAGCTTTCTTTTCTTACGATTTTTGTGTTGTCCTCTGAGTAATTTTTCTAGCTTTATATTCTAGTCCACTAATTTCATTATGGCTGTACCTAGTATCTACTCTTTTCAGAATTTTTAATATCAATTACTCTACATTTTTAATTTTTGAGACAGGGTCTCTGTAACCTAGGCTGGTCCTGAACTCACTGTGGAGCTCAGACTGGCCTTGGAGTCACAGAAATCCTCCTGTCTCAGCTTCCGAAGTGCTGGGATTACAGGCCTGCACCACTATGCCTGGCTTATGTGTTGCTGGGGAATTGAACTCAGGTACTTAGCGTTTGACTTAGCGCTTGCTAGGCAAGTGCTTTAACTGCTGAGCCATTCCTCCAGCCCTACCTTTTTATTTTTACAAGTCTGTTTTGGTGGTCTGACAAACTTGCTTAACTTTTTCATAAAAACGTTAAAATTTTTGTTTTATAATTTTCTTTCTTTTAGCATATCATTTGATCAGCTGTTCTGTATTTGTTCTATTCTCTCAGTATGATCATGTTTTTTATTAAAAATATAACTTTCATTCCTAAAGAATCTTTCCTTTGTACCCCTTGTAGCATTTTGTGGTGTGTTGGTATATAGTAAAACCTTTGGTCTGTGATAGTTGTCTGAATTCTGTCAAAGTATTGCTAAAGTGTACTTGGAGATTCACACTTCAAGTTTACCAGATATTCAACAGTCTAAGTTATATTTTCAAACTTTTCATGGTAACTTATTGGCTTTGTTCTTATTCTGGTTTATGAACTCCAGTAGATAACTCACAATAAAAGTAGGTTTCTTTCTTTGCATGGTCTCTCAAGGCTCTTTGCTCCCCCTTTTTATGCTAGTGCACTTTTACTGCTTCAATTAGTTACTTATTCCTAAATTTTCAAAACTGGCTTCCAACTGGACTATCTAGTCTGTGAGCCAGATAACACTAGTTATAAGAAGAAAAATATACCTGCTGAAAGTTTGGTCAAATAAATGTTACACATTCCATATGCCTGGCACTGGACCTGATGTTTACAGTGACCAACTGTCTTGATTTTTCTAGTACTACCAAGTTTCTGAAGACATAGGGATTTCAGGGCTATAAATTAGGATAATTTAGGATAATTTTAGGCAAACTAGAACAGTTGGTAAATATATTTCAGAAAATAGTGAACAAAACAACCTTATGGAGCCCGTGGCCTCTTGGAAAGTTAGATATAATCTTAGTTATTTTTTCATGACTGAAACAGGATATCTGATATCAGCAACTTAGGGAGGAAAGCGTTGTGCATTGATCTTGAGCATTTTGTGCACAGATGTTACAAAGTTACAAGACCTTCTCCTCTCTCCTCTTGGTCCTCCACCCACCCCGTATTTCTGCATTTTTCCAACCTTCTGTAAATCAGTTCCAAAGGCTTCTAAACTAATTAGCTTCAGAAAGTCACAGTCTGTTCATGGTGCATGGCTAAAAATGTTGGAACCACTTGGAAGGTCCAAAGCCAGAGAAAAAACTGCACACTGCCTGGCAGAGCAGAGCCAGTCACAGAAGAAAGCATCAGCACCCACCCCTCCAGGCCAATCCTCACGCACCAGCCCCTACCAGCCAGCCTGGCCCCACCTCCTGACAGTATCTTTAGATACATGGGCTTTTGTGGGACATTTCAGATCCAAACCATTACAGATATTAAATAAAAATCACAACTGGGACAAATATAAAAGGCTATGCTACAATTTATTTGGTAATTTAGGAACCTTGGACCCCCCCCCCCTTTTTTTTTCTCATCTAGGAGATCAGGAAAATCCTCTCATAAGAAACCACATGGTGTATTGCCTCTCTTTGTCACCAGATGGTGATCAGTATTATGAAGCTAAGAGATGGGATGGAAGTAAAGTCATTATTTCTGTTTGAACTGAGAGCTGTATGGTGCTAAGTGAAGATTTGGGAAGGAAAATGCTGAGAAGATAGAAACTGGTCAACTTTAAAGGCAAACTATATGACATAAAAAACCGTCTTCCCTACTCTCTGCACTCCAACTATGCAATCTACGTTTTTCAAATAGAACAACCAGCTGCTTGCCTGAGGACTGTTCTGTTCTCTGTTCCTGGTTTGCTCCACCCTCACCTGTCTCTACAGGAATAATTCTTTCAACTCATTCACAGATGCTGTCAAAATGCCATGTTCTCCAATAGGCTTCCCATGGACAATACACATAACATATCACCCACACTTTAAGAAATTGCCAACCTCATCCTCTATTGCTCAAAGTAATATCTGCTAGTCACATATGTCTATTTAGCTTTACATTAATTAAAGTGAAATTAATTGCATTAATTATAGTAAAATTCAACTCTTTAACAACACTGTCAACATGTTAAACATTGAGTAGCTTCAAGTGATACCATATCAGACAGCACAGAGTATTTTAATCATTGTGGAAAATTTTACTAGATGGTTACTACTTTAACTTGCTTTATCTCCTACTGAACCCTGGTCATTACAGGGTTTTGTTTAGTCATTTATTTTATTCCCTTCTTTAAAAAAGTATAAACTGATGTAAAAGAAATAACCCACATGGATTAACAAATATGATTATATCAAATTAAAATTTCCTGCTCAGCAAAGGAAACAATCAACAGAGTAAAGAAGGAATCAAGGAATTAAGGGAAAATTATCACATACACCTTTAGATAGGGGTGTCATAAGTAGAATATATAGAATATACAAAGTACTGAAGAAGAGTAGACCCAATCAAAGTCAAAGACCCAATTAAAGAAAAATGGGCTACTGAAATGAATAGCCAATTCTCAGAAAAGTGTGAACAAATGCATGAAAAAGTGTTCAACATTCCTAGTCATTACAGAAATGATGACCAAAAAGCAACATTGACAGCATTGTGCTTCTCTAGCCAGTATCTATGTATTTTCCCCATTTTATTGATACATAAAAGTGCAAAATTGTAAGTTTACATTGATCTTGAGCATTTCGTGCACATACATATCCTGGCAAAGTTACGAGACCTTCTCCTGTCTCCTTTGGGCCCTCCCCCCACCCAGTATTTCTGTATTTTTCCAAACTCCTGTAAATCAGTTCCAAAGGCTTCTAAACCAATGGTCAGCTAACGTTACAGCAACAAACACACTCCTGCAGTACCAATTTCTGTCTTAGTTACTGTCACATTTCTGGGACAGAGTACTTGACAATTACAATTAAAGGAAGAAAGATGTGTTTTAGCTCACAGTTTCAGAAAGTCACAGCCATCACAGGTATTTTAGAACATCCAAATACACAGGGCTTTTAGGGGATATTTCAGATCCGAACCATAACAGTGAAAGATGCTGAGACATCCATCATTGGACTAATGGATAAAGAAAATGTAGCTGTGTGTGTGTGTGTGTGTGTGTATGTGTGTGTGTGTGTCTGTATACACACAGAATGGAATACTAATCTATTATAAAGACAGATTGTAATCATTTGTAGGTAAATGGATAAAAATTTGAGAATATTATGCTTAAGTGAATTATACTCAAAGATTAAATATAACATGTTCTCTCTAACACAAGACATCCAGAATATAAATAAATAATAGAGTCAAATGGGGGAGACGTTGGAAATCAAGAGGGCTAACCAGGGGAGGGGAGATGAGAAAGAAGGAGGAGAAGGAAATGAGAAGTTGACGTGATGCATATGTGTATGAAATTCTCAAGTTTAATGTAACCTTTGTGTATTGCAAATACAAACAAAAATGCAGGAAAATTTGAAGGTAGAGCATCTCAGCTTTTGTGTGTCTTAAGTGCTCATAAGAGCACTGCCACTAGCTAGGTGATCATTTACTGAATTAACTAGAAAGGCCCATATGACCCTAGAAGACAGTGAGTTAGTGGAGTCCCCCTCCTGGGTATCTGGGGATTTGCCTACCAAAATTTTCATTTGTGATTTCTCTTAAGTTGAATTATGTTAAAAACTTAAGAATATAACTAACTTGTGTTATTATAAGTTAAATACTTTAAAATCATGCAATTCTGATCATTTTTATCCTCCCTTTCTCTCTCAGAAGTGCCCATGTATATTTAATTCTATAGTTCACCTTAACCAACAGAAGATTTATTATGAGACAAGAACAAAGAATTAAGAAAGAACATGGAGACCTTTATAAGAGAAATGACTTTATTCTATAAATACAGGATTGCACATATTATTCTAATCATATTAAAATGCTTAATATTGAGCTGCAGCAAGCCCAGGCAATAAAGGAAACTTATGGGAGATGAGCAGGGGCATTCCAAAAGTAAAGGCGTGTGGAACGTTGTTCCAGGCAAGCTAGGAAGTAGACAGATCCCAGTAGCAAAAGTGTAAGTAGGAAAATAGAAGGGTTAATCTGCAATCACCCAGTCATGGAGGCTTTGAAGGCATGGAAGCATCTGGGATTGCAGATTGAAGAGAAGCTAAAAAGAATCTTAAACTAAGGCATGATGTCACTGGTTTTCCTGCAGAGATACTGCTTTGGAGACGGCTAAAGTAAAGGGCTATAGATCAGAAAGAGTAAAAAGTAGCGATTGCAGTTAGGTTGACTTAGCAGTAGTAATAACAGATTCTGGCATAGCCCCGTGCTAGTGAGATCAAGAGCCACGTGGTTTAGGAAGATATTTAGGAGTTATGATCTATAAATCTGAGTGACTAATTACCTGTGATACATAAACCATCATATATTTTCACTTAAATGATTTCATTACTGTCCGCAAAATATTTTCAGAGATGGAGATCAGAAGAACTAAACCTGATAGGGAAGGTGAGGAGTTAAGATTGAATCAAGTTTTACTTTAGGTGTGTGCAGCACATCTGCACTCGAAAGTCTCCTTGACAGATGAAAAGCTGTAGCGAGAAGGACGCGAGGCAACAGGCATGTAGTTGTTCAAAGACACGATGGGAATGTCAACTTCCTCGTGAGGAATGGAACCCTCCCGAAATAATATTTTCAGAGATGTAAGAGATCTTAGAGGTCACTTCGTTTATTTGTGTTTCAGAAACGAATACATTATTTTTCAGAGAGATGAAATGATTTATCATTACCATGTAGGGAATGCAGAGCAGTAAAAGAAAAAGGGACAGAGAGAAAGAGAAAGAGAGAGAGAGGGAGAGAGACTTCTATACAGATATAGTCCAACATCTTTATGCTATAAATTTAATTATATTGCAAAATTAATATTTCATAATATAAAATGGCATGTTAGTTTATTTTAAATGGGTTTAAAGAATTTCTGTAAGTTCACATTATATCTCTGGATTTGTATAAGTTAACTGTGTAATTATAATTACAATCTCTAAAAGTTGTAGTCATTTTGTGCTATTAATTAGCTTAATGAAGCATTCTTATATATTAAAATACAATAGTAGTGTTTTAATATTACAAATCAACAATTCATTAAATTATTATTATATCTATATGCCTCATTATAATAATCCCTAATATAAAAGAAGCAATAATTTAAATAGCAGAAAAAGATTTAGATTTATATAACCAATTTTAAAATTTGTTGCATATCTTTTAATATATATATTTTAGTAACTATTAAATATGGGTTTACTGTGGTACTGTCACTCCCTTAAACTCTATCAAGCTTGACACATAGCTCATTACATTCTTGTTTTTCCCATTTTATTGATACATGTAAGTACAAAATTTAAAGTTTACATTGATCTTGAGCATTTTGTGCACATATATATCTTGGCAAAGTTAGAAGACCTTCCCCTCTTTCCTATAGGCCAACCCCCAACCCACCCCCACCCTAGATCGCATTATTTTCTACATTAAGTTCTGTGAGGTAATTGTGATCTGGGTTTCTCATATCAAAGAAATTATTCAATATTTCACTGTCTGTTTTTGGCTCACTTCACTAAGCATGATGGTCTCAAGTTGCCTCCATTTGCCTACAAAGCCTCTGACCTATCTGACTTTATAGATGCATAGTATTCCATTGTGAATAAGTAGTATGGAAGTGTCTCAAAAGATTAGAAATAAATACCCTTTTGATTCCGCGATACCTTTTTTTTTTTGGAATATTCCCCAAAGAGTTAAAAACAACACATAACAAAGATACATGTATATCCATGTTCATGCCATTCTTAATCTTTGTGATAATTAAAATATTTAAGACAATAGGTATAATGTAGTACAAAACACACACACACACACACACACACACACACAAGTGAAAAAATTAGTTTCCATAACAGTTAATTTTTTTCTTTCAATTAGCCCAGAATCCTTACCAATAAGTTAATCTGCTATCATTTTCCCCTATCGGAAAAGAATTAACGTCATTGTCTTATAAACTTCCGAAGTGAAGTTAAGGAGGAAGCTTAGGGAGCAGCGGCCGGTGTTTGGGGTGTCTGGAGCCACACCTGCCCTGTCCTCCCTGCTGGCCCTGGAGCCTCCCGTGCACATTGATCCTCAGGTTGCACCAGCGCAGCCAGCCCACCCCGCAGTACTCACCATCCTTCTGCCTGCCACGCTTCCACTGCAGGTCTTTCACGGTACATCACTTCATCTCTGCCTAACAGCATCTCCCCTGCCCTTCCCCTCATCTGCTCTTGATCCCAGTTTTCTATTCTACTTGTTTTTATACTAATTATCACTTTCTGTTACAAAATTAACTCATTTATCTGTCCTGTAGAGTGTGTGCTCTGTGATTGCGGAGACTTCGTCTTGTTCGCAGCTCTCTCTACAGAGATCGGCTCCAATGCCTCGTGAATAAGCGGCCAAAATGTTTTCAACAAATTAATCTAGTAGATTTCCTTGGAGATTGGGAGTATTTGGCCCACTAACTGATAATAGTGCTGAGGTAAGAACCTCCAATTTCTCATTTGAAATGAGTAACTATTTTATTATCATACATACTGTTCCCTATGGGTCTCATTTGAAATGGTACTCCGAGGGCACATGAATTCTTCTGAAATTGATAAACAAGCGTAACAGTATGACAGACAACATGTTTTAACACCACTCCGTGTCAAGCATTGCGCTGTTTTACTTGCTTCAGCATATTTAACGTTTGCAGTAACTTTAGACCAGTAAATTCTATTCTTAGACTTAGTGGGGCTGCGGGAAAGAAGAGGAGAGGATGAGAGACCACGGGGGAGGGGGAGCGAGAGCTGGAGACCCACATGGAAGTAACGTGTCTCCATTTCCACAGCTGGGATTGTTTTACGATCCCAAATATTGATATGGTTTTTTGGTTATGCTACATTGTCTAAATTTTGCAAGGCGTTTTATTGAGCATTGAAGGCAGACAGTGTGCCCCAGTAACAGCAAAACACAGCACCAAAATAACAATGACAAAAACCATAGCAAATCAGACGCCTTCAATTTGGATACCTTGCAAGTCACAATGGGATGACAACATTGGCTGGAGCTTTCCCTAACTCATACCATATTGATTGTCAGACTGCTAGTTTGCTGGAAAAGCCCCCTGCCTGTGGCTTACTGAGAGATCGCGCATCGCTATAACTCCTCAAATGTCTAATGGAGAAGTGTCAGCTTTTGGGCCCCAAGGATAAAAAGATTAATAAAATTCACAGGCTCATTTTTCACATGTATTTTTCATCCTGAAATAAAAATGAATCTTAATCCTGCATTCATCAGATTGACTTTTCTGTGTGTTAATGTCAAAATTTACAGATTTCCTTTCAAAGTCTTCAAAAGTCTCTAAATACCATGATAAATAATAGAGTTACAGATTATTTAATTTAGAAAAAAGAGATATAGCTTCTATTTAAGTTCTTGCTTTAACAACATATCTCTTGATTACTTTTAGGGTTAGACAAAGTTTAATAAATAGAAAAACATACTCTTTTTCCAAGACTGAAGAGAAAACAAATAGGAATGCTTTGAGTTTGGGGAGATTTTTAATTAAAGCTAAGATGGAGCAATTGGGGTTATTAAAAGTATTTATATCGACATTGAATTCACAGCGTGCTAAAATTTTTGGAATATTTAAGAATAATAGGAAAATGTCAGTGTCAATATAAATTTTAACATAGGAGCTCTCTCTTCCATAGACCCAATCAATCCTCAACAGCAACTTTAAATTAATAGTATTTATTTGTTCCTTAAAGTGAACTGGCTCTAATCTACCTCTTAAGTATAAAGTTTTTCATTTAATTAGGTGTAGGTAGGACAAAAGTGTATTGAACATAGGGCGGTGATAAAGTGTCCCTGGGTGAACTGGTTAAAAAGTGTTGAAATTCATGGTGACTCAGTTTTATAGCAAACAAGATCACAGAAGTTGAAATAATGCGCTCAAAGGTGACTGTTCCTCAGGTGGCCTTCACTCTGGACCTAAAGACTGCTTATTCTTATTACATACAAGAACACTAAGGTGATCCAAAATGTCACATAACACTGAAATGTATTTCACATACATGTATATATATATATATATATATATATATATATATATATATATATATATATATAAAACTACATTTTTCTGAGTTAAAAACAACAGTTTTTTATTGTTGCTTGAAAAAATTATTTCAATCTTCACAGTTTTAATCTTAAGAGTTTGAAAGGCTATAATTGAGAGCAGTTAAAAGTACATTCTATTTTGACATCAAAATCTTGAATTTCATTCCCACTTTTCAAAATACTGATTTTCTGACCTGGCACAAATTACATCTTTTTTTTTTTTTGTATTTCAGCATTCATATCAATAAAAACGCTTGAATTGGTTAAGTGAGACCGATGTAGGAAAAATGCCTAAATAAGCTATTTTTATTCATGTTTCCAAAGAAAAATTTCATAGCTCCATGTCACGTTTTAGCCTTACTAAAATGTGACTAGAAAGTAATCGAGTTTCTAAATGTTCATGTAATGAATGAATGAATGAACTAAGGTTTGTAACAAGTAGGTGAGTAAATACCTAAGTTGGATTAGAATCTGAGTGAGCCACCTTGCCTTAACTTGGGTTAAACAGTAAAAGAGTGTTCGTGGGGACACAGAGGGACATGCTTGGTCACTTCATCTTCGGGTTAATTTCTTTCCCTAGTATCAAAATTTCCACTCAGTCTTACTATGTAAATAACAACTGCTTAAGATTGACTCTGTTTTGTGTATCTGCTCTCAAAGGTATATATTTCCCAAATCATTAACCTAAATGTACTGTCTAGGTAATGATTTTTAAATAACTTAATCTCCCAGCATGTACACAACGTTAAGCTTTTTTTTTTCTTCTCAGTTTTCTAATTCAGAATACTGAATATAGGAGTTACACAGATACATTAATACAAAGAAATTAAGGACAGAAAAAAAGTGTGAGTGTGCATGTCATTCCTGTACACTAATGGCATCACCGTTGTTACTATTTCAATTATTAATATTAAATATGTAGCAAGCATCTGCTAGCACTAGAGTTTTCCTCTTGTTCCCTAACAGCTGGAAATTTTAAATAATGATCTCTGAATACTAAATTCACCTTTGAAGTGCTGTTTGTACTCAACCTTTTTATGTTATTTCTCATAATTCTTAATAATAATTTCAGACTTGAGACATGGCTTGATACATTAGAAAAAGCTAGATTCACGGCAGCCACATTTCTAGTATCTGCTCCTCCTCCAATTAGTGACAGAATTTCTGAACAACCTTTAGACTCTTAGACCATGATATCCTGGACATTACATGAAGGGTGCAGGGTGCAAAGAGCTGTCTAAATGACACATTGCCAACTCTCATTGAGTTGCTCCGGCTGTATTAAGGTGGAGACTTCAAAGGCCTTTCTTCTTTCTTTCTTTTTCTTTATTTATTCTTTCCTTCCTTCATTCTTTCTTCTTTCAAGGATTAATCTGGTAGAAATACCAAATCGGTACCAGTTCAGTGCAGTAATATTTGGAGAAAAATTTCCATTCTTAACTTTTTCTGGAGGCCAAGAGAAGACTGAAATAGAAAATCACTGGGCAGAATTGCCACCCAACATCAATGGAGCACACAGACTTCCACACTGAATCTCTAATAAACTGATGAAAGAAACTGAAGAAAACAAAAGCAAACAGAGAAATGGTCTGTGTGTTAGTAGGGTAGAATATTTAATCTTATTAAAATATCTATTATGAGACAATCAACAGGCTCAATATAATCCTTTTAAAAATTAATGACCTGTTTTATGGAAAAACACAATCCTGAAGCTCTATGCAATCAAAAATCAACCATGAATATCCACGATGAGATGTGCTTAAGCCCAGAGATTGTTTTCTCAGCTACACTCAGGGGATTGAGGAACCCATCAAAGCCATTCTCCATCTCCGTCACAGTGTTTCATTTTAACCTCTATCATTTTTTAACCTCTCAACTTCCATCTTCTGGTTATTTAGCTCATGTGTCCTTACATATGTTTAATTTATCCATTAGCTTTTGGCTTATTAATCATACTTCTATTATATGCTCAGTCTTATTATTCTAATATCAGCACAGTAATTTTGGTTCTATTCTTTGCTCAGTATTTCCAAACTGCATTTTTTCTTTTAATGTGTTTTATACTATTTTTCATGACACAATATGTATAAGAAGTGTTGGGATAGATTTCCAGTAATGTAGAGGCAGGGTGGGAGGGAAGGAAGGCATTCGATCCCCCACGTTGGGATGTTGTCTCGTAGTGAGCCTATACTGAAGTGCCCCCCCCCCCGATATTTGCCACCTCTCTTTAAGTGGCACAGATGGTGAGACTGGCTAGAGGTTGGTATATAAATTTATCCATGTGGAATGGAGATGGGCTAGAGTTGAGTGTTCAACTTCCACGAAATCAATCAGGCTCTTGTAAAATTCCAATAGGTGAGACTCTGGTTGGATAATTTCTCCTGAAGCCATACCTCACTTAGAATAATAGAATTTTAAAAATATATTTCAAAAAAGTTTCTTATCTTCTTCCCCGACCAGAAGCTAGTCTATAAAATTCTCTTGGATCAGTTTATAAAGGTTTTCATGGAGCATCTATATGTGTCTCAAATTTTCCCTGTATCCCTCCTGGACCCACTCCCCCACCTTACATCCTTATCTCCGCTAATATGTTCAGTGTAGGCTATGACGTAACACATTTAGTTATTTTTCTGGGTGCATGTGAACTCTATGAGCCTGTCAACTCCTTAAAGGCAAGGTATTATATGGCTTCATATGCCATACTTCATAACAGTAAGTACTTAGTAAATAAATGTGGTTTGAATTGAATGAGAACAGAAAACACAGAAAGACACTGGTTGAGATAAGCTTCAAGGCCAGCAATTTCCTTTATATTCTAGATAATCTTCCCTATTACTTGCAATGATTTCAACAGATAAAATAGTTCTAAGTTGGGAGACTGAAGGGAACATCGCAGTTTTCAGTTTCTTTTTTGTGTGTGCTAAATCTTGGTCTGAACTAGTGAATATGAGAAATGCCCTTATTAAAATTTCTAGATCAAAATTTACACCAATGTCAAGATTATTTTTGAAAAATCTGTTCAAATCCCTTCCATTAGTAGACATAATTTAAAATATAAGATTTGGGGCTCGAACTCCTCTTAAAGCACACCAAAACATTTAGAGGAACAGAATCCGTGCTGACCTAACATAGTCTACACTGTAATAACCATCGTGTTGCAAGACGTATTTATTAACCACCCATAATTTGTTAAGTGCTGTCAAAAAAATCTCTTAGGAAAATCGTTGTATGGTCACCTCCTTCATGAGAGGACTGTGCCTGGAGCAACCCTGAGCATGTCATTAGTGTGTGGTGAGAAGACACTGTGAACTTTCTCACGGAGGCAAAGGAAGGTTGCTCTGCCACTGCCAAGACTCTTCATTCTCGTTATAGAAAAATACAGATTAGGAGCGAAGTAGATCAGGAGATCCCTCGTTCTCTCTGAGATTTCTGTGAGCCACTTCTGGCCTTTTTGTTCAATGACTGATGAGCTTCCTCTGTTCAGTGGTGAATCCCGTTACATGACTCTAAGTGTCATGTTTACAAGACTTTCTTCTCTAATTTATGTTCATTAATCTGCTATGAAATCAGTGAGTCTTTTTGGCTGCTCTCTTGGTCCTTTTCTCTGAGTTTTTGAATAAGAATTAGATCAGCAATGATTTGGTCACTTTGTCTCTTTATTCTTTCAGGAAAAGCAAATCAAAATTTTAGTAAATTCTGTTACAACAGAGAAACCTGATTCTGAAAGATTCATCTACATCAAGACTTGGATCACTCCTTTAAAGAGATTTAAGCCTTTAAAATATAATTTAGAATTTCCCCCATGAACTTCCCCTAAAGAATTTATCTTAGAAGTAAAGTATTTTTTTCCAGAGGCTTTTTTGAAACTAATCTCTCACCGGAAGATAAAATGATTCCTTCTTAGGCAGTTATAGCATCTCAGAATTTTAACACTGGAAGGCAATTTAGAAATAATCAGTTCTTTCAAAGATGAAAGAGTGTCAATTTTGTAGGCTAAATGACTTTCTGACTACCACAGGTTAGCAAAAGAACTTTGTGCAGAACTCAAGCTTCTAACTCTGAGCAGGGCGTATGTATTTGATTAGTTTTGTGTGTGTGTGTGTGTGTGTGTGTGTGTGTGTGTGTGTGTGTGTGTGTGTGTGTGCGCACGCTCGCGCCAAATAGAAAAGAGCTGTTTTATTGAGTTTATGCAGCAATGGGATAATAATATTCCAACACACATAAAATGATCACATGCAATCAACTGGAAATTAAACCTCTAATTTCTAAAGAAAAACAGACAATTCTAGAACATATCCCTTGGCCCGATGATAAGTGTGGAGTTCAAATTGTTGAAATGGTACACAGACTTTGATAAAAACGTAATTCGTTAGCTTTGGATCAGAGCTTGTTATCTACACATGCCAAAAACAGCCATTCAACTCGGTGCAACTGGAAAATTCAAGGAGAAATCAATTCCAAATTGGTGTCTTCAAACGAATTGAAGGCAGTGTGCAAATTGATAAGAAAATACAAATTGAAGAAGAGCACTAGAATTCTACCCTGAGATATCACAAATGCCGTGAGAGAAAGGAAATAATCCTGGCGTATTTTAGAGACATTTTAGAATTTATGCCTTCACTCCTTGCCCCTTAGTGATCCCTGTCACAAACCTTGGGCTCTTGTCACTGATGGCATGTACCTTAACCTGTCCTCCCAGTCATCGTTGACTGAGCCAGGCAAGCGACCTGACCTATGCTGAAGCAGTAAGTGCCTTCTCAAGATGGTTGAGAGTGGAACGAGAGTTTGATTCATCACATAACTGAAACCCTAATCCATAACAAAAAGGTGTGGAGGCACATAAGCGTCCCACACAAACTGAGTGGAAGAATAGCTGGTCGACTGAGAAGTGAGCAGATAGAGAACAGAGATGATGATTCTAGTAATTGCTATGAGCTTTAACTAACGCGTAAGCACAGCAGCCACCTACAAAATTGTCTCAGTTCTTCTACTAATGTGCACATGGTTTGGACAGTTATAGATACACATTCACTTATGTTTATTCCATTTCTTGATGCCACTTAAAGATAAATCATCTGAAAAAAAGCAAGTATGACCCCAGAGTCATGTTAGAAAGAATAGATGATAAACCTGAGCTGCTGAGTTTTGCATAAAATCAAAAATAATTTTGAAATACCTCAGACACAAGTGACTTTAAGCAGAAGGTTTGCCTGGAAATCAAACAAACATAGCTATAAAGCATGAAAGATTATGAATTAAAAATATTGCTAGATTACAATCATCCCAGAGAGTGTGATTAAGACACGTAAGGTGAGTCAGCTCTGAAAATGAGAGACTCGTCTCTGAGCCGTCTACTTGTTTTGAGTAGTTCTGATGAGTGATAAGGAATTGCTTTATAAGCGAGCATGGCTGCGAGTTCCACGGAGCTATCTTTGAATAAATAAGGTTAACTAACATGTGATGCCTGTTTACCCAAAAGACAGGGCCTCCTCTTGGAATGGGGTGTAAAGGTATCTGAAGATCCCATGCTGTTACAAATTTCAGTGTATTTTTCTAAATCCAATTTGCAAATTTGGGTTTTGAAATGCTCTTCCTTTTCAACGTCACCATTCATTCCTCACTGTCCATGGCGCCAGCAAAAGAAGCAACGCACTGCTTCCTCATACAAAATACTTGTAAGCTTACTCACTTTAATAGGAACCGTGTTCTTTACAAAAAAAGTACCATTTTAAATTTTGATGCTGTGAGAACTAGAGAAAGCTTACAGTTTCCTTGCATTAATATGCACTAATATATATATATATATATATATATATATATATATATATATGAATATTATGAGTACTTACTGTTTTAAGATGTACATATATTTCATCATTCAAAAATGATTATCTAGAATTGTGATATTATACAAATATCACTCAATTCACTTAAATGACTGTGTACTGAGATGCCTTTCGTATGCTCAGAACTGGGCTAGACTCCATGGGCAGCAGGGGAGGAACCTAAAAAAAAAGTGTTCTTTTGAGATCACGATATATTTTGGGATAATGTCTGCAAGGAAGCAATGGGGGGGGGAGGGGTTTGGGAAACACATATATGAGCCAGAAAGAGTCTTAAAGAGGCACAGAAATTGAAACAGTGTTTGTCACAAAGTGATCTGGTGACTACCCACAGCAGAATTAGTTGGAGTACTTACATAAATGCAGGCCCTCATAATCCTTCATAAACCGAATAAGCTAGGTTCTCTAGCGATGTCCTCGAAAGTGCAAATAATATCAGAGTATTAATTTAAAAACTCTCTAAACAGAAGGAGAAGAAAATCCAGGCTGTCTTCCATGACCCACACGCCTGTATGATGTAGCAACTGCTCCTTCTTCCTATGTCACTTTTTAATCCAAGTTGTCCTCTACTCTTGCCTTCCCATATGCAGACATCGCTCTAAAATTATTCTCTGAGTAAATTCATGGTCTTTCCAATCTTCAGAAGACAAGTATTCCCTACATCACTCTTAGAAATAGTCACTTGATTTCTTTTCGGAGAGCTTTGTGTCATTGCTCCAGCTCAACACCATGGCCGGTTTCTGTATCATTAGTTTTACATTGCTGCTGTAAGAAATTACTACAAACCTAGTGGCTTAAGATGGCACAGTGGACTATCTTACAATCCTGTGGTCAAAGTCCAAATACCTACTGAGCTGAAATCAAGCTGTAAGCAAGCCTGCATTTCTTTCTGCAGCTTTAGAGAACCCACTCTCATTTCTTAGAGCCTCCCATTATTTTTTTTCCTGACTTCTATTTTCCATTTTACAAGACAGCAAAGTTGCCTTGTTTTGACCTTTCTTCTGTGGTTATGACCCGCTTTGTATGTAGCCAAGAAGGTTTTCAGCATTTAAATACTTAGATTGGGGCCACCAGATTAATGTAGAGGGGGCTCCCTGCTTTGAAACGTTTAGTCTTGGTGACATCTGCAAGGTTCCTTTTGTCAAGTGAAGTCCCATACTCACAAACCCTGCATATTAGGACACGAATATCTTTGAAGTTAATTTTTCTACCACCACAAAAACTCAGGCTTCTCTGAAATAATCTTATTTTGTTTATTTATTTATTATCTTTATTACCCCTTTAAAACTAAAGCTTGTCACTAATTTTGAATGCCTAGTAATTAGTTTCACACCTAGAAGACATGCAATATTGTTTAAATGCATGATTGAAAAATTGATAAACATTTACAGCGAGTCCTGAATAAATTTTGGATACATTCTTTTGTTTTTAAAGTCATTAGACCAAACAGATGAAGCCGTAGTCCTCATAATTATCTAGCTAAACTACATTTCAGCCATCCTAATGTCCCTAACATATCTTAAAATGGAGCTAGTATTCCCACAGGAAAGGGGATAGAGGAATCCTAGGGCCCGAATCTCTGATCTGTTACACATTGTGAGTGAGGATTTTTTTCTCTATACATTCTTGCTAGAAATGCAAAGGATAGACCCATTCCTTATCACAAGACCAGATACATTACATCAGCAAGGGGCATCATGATGTCTCCAAGAAAAATAGCCCCTGACCCCTATCTTATGCTAACAGTGGATTCCCTGAGAGGAAATCTTAAAAGGAGAAAATCTCAAAAACTGCCATATTCATGACCCAATGGAAATTTATCAGCCCCTAACCCAAGCAATGTTACAATAAAAGTCAACCCCATTCTTTTGTTACCGGGCCTGTCTGATCTGCCCAGGTCTGTGTTCCTATTATCTCTTCAAGCTAAAGTCCTTTTTCATATGTCCCCTTCCTTCCTAAGCATCCCCGAAGCTAGGTCCTATAATTTTCTTTTATTACTTTAGTTTTAATGTTTATTATCACTGAAGCCAGGTCTGCTGCAAGACCCGAATCAGTCCCATCCATGCTGTGTGGATGAAACATCTAGCTTGCTCATCATATATTCTAGAAATTTTTAGACTGTCCTAGAATGTGTATAATGGAGAAATGCTTTATGTCTAACACAAACTCCTTTGATTTCCACTGAAGCTCCTTGCCTGTACCATAGCCTGAAGAACATAGAATATGCTGGTTTTAAAATACACTTTAAAAGATGCTAAATGAAATGATTACAGAGAAGCACACAGATGATGGAATGAGTGAGACTAGACTGAAAGACAACACGAAGTGATAAGTTTGTGTCTTGGAAAATGCATGCTTAGCTAGAAGAAATAATTTTTGAGAAAAGCTTTCATGCATAATTTATCAATGTCTCAAATAATACCAGGTAAGTTCTTTTGTTCTAATCTATGACACAGTAACTTAACTCCAAATCATAGACAATCTGCTTAAGGATGCAATAGAAATGAGATTGAAGCTACAATTTGTCCAGTCAACGCATTAGAAAAGGGACACGCACTGAGAGGAGTTATACATACACAATATTAGCTTTCCTCCGGGGACATTTGCCAACTTTGTGAAAAAGAGAAGCTGAGGATCCAAAAGACAGAGACAGCTATACAAAAGTTCAAAAGTCAGCAGAGTGTTTTGGCAATTTCACAGGACTTTGGAGACAAAATTGAAAATTTGAGGCTGCCAAGGTTGTTAGTATGAGAAGGCTCAGGATTCCCAGGAGAAGGGAGCACGAATCCAATGCCTAAAATCTCAGTAGGTTTTCAGCAGAATTATATGGAGATTTTAAAATGACGACTCGCTTTACCTCTAACACAATTTTTTATCGGCCCCCATCCCCACCCTCAGCTTCTTCTACCATGTCTGAAGTATGAGAATATGCAAGTGTCCTGTATGGTTTCAGGAGGTATAAAGTAAATGATTACAAACAGCTGGGACCAGGCAGCTGAGGAAAAGGGATGAAACTATTTGGTCATAAAACGAAATGGAGTGGCGAGGTCTGCAGCAAGATAGACGAAAGGGCAAGGTCTGCGCTAAAAAATTCAAACAGGATTTACAGTAAAAAGCAATCACAGAACACAAAACAATATTTACCTTTTAGGAACAAAGATCTTCTACATGGAAACGAGCTGATTTTTCAGTATTTTGGTGGTACTGAGTAGCAAACATTAGTTCAGGATCTACCAACAAGGAACTGTAATAAGCACTCTAGGAACTCAATTAAAAACTAAGTGAGACTTATGACATGGGAATACTGATTCTAAAAGTAATATTTAAAGAACTCTTTTTGCACCGTACTGAGTATATGTGCCCTACTGTAGCTAATAGCAAAAGAAGCAGATGAGTAAGAATATAATCTCATCTAGAGTCACTACAATTTTTCCCATAAATATTTAATCAAAATTATGAAGAAAAATAAGAAAAATGATGGCACGCTTTTATCACTGAGTTCTTTGCACTGCTATGCCCTTATTCCAAGAGAGCTACAACTCTGCCCCCAACCCAAACTGCTATAGAGTGACAGTCTTCATCTTGGTGAAAGAACTACATCTCACACCTCAGATTATGAACCCAAGCCTACATCACAGATGCCAGAGGAGTTGAACAAGACACGGAGTGAGCCCAGGATCCCAGGTACACAGCCACTCTGAATACCTGTGATCTGGACCACAGCGCTGTTATGGAGACTTGTGATCTACATTAGATATAACATCAAGAGAGGTTAAGACAATCCACTTGGGGGATAATGAGAGCAGGAGAACCATTATATCCTTGCCGTTGAATACCTTACGAAGGTAAGCTGCCACAAAATTCTGTAGTCTAGATCACCAGGATGTTGGTCACAGATAATGAAATTGAATAGGAATTATCCTAATGCATCTACTCAAAGAGAGTGTTGATACCATTGGCTAAACAACAGAACCCCACAGTAAGGGCTCAACTACAAAAAAAGTCTTTCTCCTTGAAAACCACATTGTAAAATTAAAAGAGGTGAACATTCCACCAGACAAGCAGGATTTAATGCAGAGACACAAGAAAAAATTTAAAAACAAAACAATGGAACACCATCAAAAGAATATGATCATTTTTCACCACTGATTCAAAATAAATGAAATTTTCAAATTGCCTAAAAAGGAATTCAATATAATGATCTTAAGAAAACTCAATAAGGAACAAGAGATAACAGATAGATAATTTAATGAAATCAGAAAGATAATTTCTGTCCTTAATGGCAAATTCAACAAACAGATAAATAACACAAATGCACACAACAGGCTTCTAACAAATGCGCCAAGAATATGCATATGAGGCAAGACAGACTTCAATAAATGGTCCTGGAAATTGGATAGTCACATGCAGAGTAATGGAACTAATCTTTATCATAGTTAACTCAAAAATTAACACAAAACTGATTACATATTTAAATGTGACACCTGAAATTTAAGAAATAAAGGAAAATAGGAAAAAAAATAGTAAAAGAAAACATAAGGAACCAGTGCCTTAATATATTGAAATTGATACAGATTTTTTGGACAGGACTCAGAAGTACAAGAAACAAAATAAAAATTTAAAGAGTGGAATTCATCAAAAGACAAGCTTCTTCATACAAATTGAAACAATTTACACAATGACAGATAACCTATAGAAAAAAAGAAAATACTTTAAAACTGATAAAAAGTTGTAGCTGAAATATGTAAACAATTTTTCAGAATTCAATAGTAACTAAAAAAAATCCTCATTATGATTTAGATCTAGAATAATCCCCCCAAAATCTCTGTGTTCAAAGGGGGCTTTTAGAAGGTGGATTGGGTCATGAAGGAGTCACACTCATTGTTGAGTTCACAGCTACTTGTGCGGTTAAAAGGTGGAGGATGGGACTCTAGAGCAGAACTCCTATGGAACTTAAAACGAAAAAAAAGTGAAAAGGAGTCGGGGGTAGGGTAGGGAAGGATGGAGGGTAGGGTAGGCGGAGGGACAAAAGGAGAGTGGGAAAGCCCTTGTCACCTTGACAGGATACATATGTTCATATAAGGCTCAACTCCATTGTAAACCTTAAATTTTGCACATATACATATCAATAAAATGGGGAAAAGGGTGGAGAATGGTTGAAAGAGGTTTGTCACTGGGGGAGTGCCTTTGGACTGTGGTGTCCCTCCCAAGGTCCTCCTCTGCTTCCTGAATGCCCTGAGCTGACCGGAGAGAAGCATTCCTCTGCTGGGATGTTTCTGCCTTGCAGGTAGCCAACCATGGACTAAACTCTCTGAATTGTGAGCCAAATCAAATCTCTTCTTTCAGTTGTGGCTGTTGGGTACTGTATCCCAACAACAGAAAAGCTTACTAATACAGAAAGTAGGAGCAGAGAATTGGTTGCATTGCTGTGACTGTACCTGGTCCAGTATTTCAGAAGCCTTTGGAACTAGTTTTTAGGAGAAATTCATAAAGATTTGAGAAAGTTATCTAGAGGAGCCTCAAAATTCTATAATCAAAGTTTGGTGGGCAATTCTGATGCTCATTCAGAAGACCCGATGCTGACAGAAATGCTCACAGTAAAATTGAGGCTCATAAGATTTTATTTGGAAACGAAAACTTTATTGGGAACAGGACAGGTCACGGGGCTTAATTTTGGCAAATAATTTGTTTACATTTAGCTAGTGTCCTGAAATTTTGTAGGAGACTGAGATTAAAGGTGATAAAGTAATTAATCTGGTGGAGAAAGATCCAAGGCAGCCCAGTGTTCACACTTTGATACGGATCCTCACGGCTGCTTTTAGCCAGACTCACACAGGGAAGTAGGACCAAAATTCAGAGCTGATGAATGTGAAAATTGAGAATGTTGGCTAGAAAAGAAACCCATGTAAAGTAGATTCTCATGTTAGTAGTAGATTAACATGTTACTAAAAATTTTAATGTTAAGAAAAGACAACTATTTTACATCAGGACAAAAGAAAAACTCCTTTGAGGGTATCTCAGGAAATAGCCATCCTTCACCCATTGTAGGCTCAAGAGTACAAAAGGAATAACGGTGTTGAAAGACTTCGCTTTGAGAACAGCACCTCAACACACCCCAGTTATTCATGCCGAAAGGTACGTCTTCTTGTTTTTCTCCCTAAGTTCAGCCACAGGGAGATTCTTTATCCAGATACTCATCAGCTGCTGAAGTCATAGTCAAAGGGGTCCAGCTACTTCTCCAAATGATAACAGATCTTGAGGTTTTTTCTACAACGCTTATTTTACCAACGCGGTGAATCTAACAGTTGTAGAGTCTGGGAGATTTTCTCACAGATTTTAAGAGAGAACTAGGTGGTTAGGCAAAGAGCTTTTGGAAGAGCAATATATAAAGCTAGTAGAATAAAGCCAAAGGAACATTGGAGAACACAGAGCACATTCAAAAATGCCAGAAATGTAGAACATCTGCCCAGTGCAGCTGTAAGCTGTGAGCAAAGTCAACCTGAGAGAGATCATTTGGTATGTAACCAACAAGGCCATGGGCGAGGGGGAGTGTCTCAAATTTTTGGAATTCACCTTTCACCACGATATGCCTTGGATACCACAGAGGAAGTCAGAGGAACTCGTTTTTGTTCTGCTAATTTCCATCTTGCTTTGGTCTGATTCTTTACTATGCCCACATTTCTCCTTTTGGAATGGCGATATTTACCTTGTGTTCTTGTACCATAGGAGTCTTTTTTTTCCTTTTTTGATATTTTCTATAGACTCCCATCTAATAGTTTGCCTTTAGTCTCAGAGGAGACTCTGAGCTTAAACTTTCAGCATTTCTGAAACTTCCAGGACTTTAGTGACTCTTAGAGATGGACTAACTACATTTTACTTAATGGGACTGATGTGAACCTTTTGGGGATCAGAAACAGAAAAAATATCATCAGATCTACAATATCTCCCCAAAATCTCATTTTCAGAAGGAGGTACTGGAAGGAAATTAGGGCATGAAAATACTGCACTCATTATTGGATTGATCTATTGACGAATTCAAAGTTGAAAGTATTGTTAGGTGCTCAGATCTGACTACAGGAAGTGTGTCAATGGGGCCGTGCTGTTGGAGATTATATTTCTCCCTTGCTACTCTCTTCTTTCTGTGTTTACTGGCTACCAGAGTCAAAGGGCATCTTCTGCCATGCCCTTACATCACGGTATCTCTGATTCTGTCAGCCAACTATGGACAGAATCCCCTGAACATGAGCCACGTTAAACCTTTTTTTAAAAGTTGTATACATCATGTATTACACCACACCAATGTGAAATTAACTAATATACACTTTAAGAGACTTAAATAGGAATTTATCAAAAGGAGACCTAAGATTGACCACCAGGTACCTGTCAAATATTGAATCCAGTATTCAAATCGTCAAGGAAAGGAAAATCAAAAGTATATTGAGATATCGCCTCGCTCAAATGAGAATGGCTATAACATGAAAAACAAAACAAAAATTAAGTGCTCATGAGGATGTTGGAGAGAGAAAATCCTTCTATACATTTCAAGGGAATGTAAATTACCTCAGCCATTATGCAAAACACCATGGAGAGCTCTCAAAAATTAAAAATAGAACTAACATATAATCCAGCAATCCAATGACTAGACATATATCCAAAGGAAGTGAAATGAGTATATCAAAGAAATATCTGTTCTCCCATGATTGTTTAAGAGAACTATGAAAAAAGGAGAAAGAAAAAAGGAAAAGTAAAAAGTAACAGAAAAAAGGAAAAGAAAAATGAAAAGATTGAATGATATGTTTCCTAGAGAAGATTCACTTTTTCAAAACTAAACATTTAACTTTAGATTTTTTTTTTTCTTTGAGAAAGGGTCTCACTGTGTAGCCCAGGCTGATCCTGAACTCACCGTGGAGTCTAGGCTGGCCTTGGACTCATGGCAACCCTCCTGTTCTGCCTCAGCCTCCTGAGTGCTGTGATTACAGCTGTGCCCCAGCAAGCCTGGCTTTCTGAAGTGCTGGGGAATCGAACTTGGGTACTTAGCATTTAACCCTGACCCATTACTCCAGCCCCGACTTTAGTTCTAAGGACCCGCATAATCTGAAATTGAAAGAAGAGAATAAGATATCCTGGGCAAATAGTAACCAAGGAGAGAAAGGACACTGTACTTACATCATATAAAGACTAATTTAAATAAAAACAAACACTGTAAGAGTGAAAATGTCATTATTTAATGCCAAAGAGGTTCATTTATGCAAAAGACACAACAATATTAAATACATAGGCATGAAATACTAAAGTATACACACACACACACACACACACACACACACACACACACACACTCACGCAGCATAACTATTAATGTACATAAAGGAAAAATAGGTATAATAATAGTAGAAAACTTCACTACCCAACTTTAAACAATGGTTAGATCACCAACACAAAATTTATAGGAAAATCTTGAATTTGAACTTCCATTTAGAAGAAACAGATTAAAAACTAGTTATGGACACTTCCAACCAAGAGCAGATGTATATACATACTTCTCCAGCACACCTCTCTAGGATAAACTATGGGTGAGGTCACAAAATAACGAGATCTTTACTAATGTTTTTTTACTTCATCAGTGTACAAGTAGATAATAAGAAAACTCTCAGGAAATATGTGGGACTAAATAATATGCACTTGAATAACAACTTACTAAAAAAATCAAAAAGAAACTTAAAATGACTCAAACAAATGAGAATGGTAAAGCAACACATCGAAGCCTGTAGGATGCAGCAAAGTTAATTCTAAGAGGCAACTTTACAGCGATACCTACATTTACAAAGAAGAAAGATAGTGAATAAATAAATCTTCTAAGAAAGAAAAAACTTAGGCTTAGGTGGCTTTATGACTGAATTCTACCAAATATTCAAACAAGAATTCTCACTAACACTTCACTTCATAAATCCTCCCAAAAGAATAAAGTTAGAAGGAGTATTTAACACATGATCATGATTTGGAAGGCCTCTGTCACTTCATTTATAAAGGCACTCCAAAAAAATAATAGTATAGACCAATATATCTAGTGCATACTAACGCAAATGAATATCTTTAATTAAAATACTAACAGATCAAATTCTACAACACATTCAAAAGAATGATTGATATAAACCATATAAAGATGAAAAAAAATTTGAGAAAGTTCAGCATCTTTTCCTGGATAAAATTTTTAGCACGTTAGGTATAAAAGGAAAGTAACTCTACAACACAAGCCGTTTATGAAAACTAGACAGTTAATGCAATTGATGGAGAACACTAAAATCTGTTACAATTTGATGAAAGGCAGGAATGTGTACTCTTAGTAATCATCATGGTCTTGGAAGTAGTAGCAAGAACAATCACACTAGAAAATTAGGTAAGAGTCATCCAAATGTGAATTAATAAGTATATCTCTATTATTAGATGCCATGGTACTAGATGGAGAACACCCCGATGAGTTCACAGACAGACCCTTACAGCGAGCACACACACAAGCACAAATAAGTGAATTCAGTAAGGTAGCAGGATATTACATCAACACACCGAAATCATGAACTTTTCAGCACACAAATAATGACCTAGTTCAAGAGGAAACTTTCAGATTTCATTTACAATAACATCAATATAAGTAAATAAACAGATGAAGTCTTAGAAATACATTTACTCATGGCAATGAAAGATCAATATACCTAAAACTATAGGAACATTGATGAAATAAAGAGGAAAATAATTAAATGCAAAGCTATTGCATGTTCACGGATCAGAAGAACTTATTTTGTTAAAATATCTATTCTACTTGGTATAATGCAGCTATTTCTTAGGTGTGTCCAAGCATTCATGTGTTGAAACTGTGTCCCCTTGACAAAGTATAGAGAAGGAGGAACTTTGATGTGACTTACAATGCTTAGGGTTTAGGTCCAGGGAAAGTGACTATGATTAGATAAGGTAGTCAGAGTGAAAATAATTGAATATTGACAATGTTCTAAGAAAACGGAGAGAGACCACAAAAAATACATAGACAAACACATGCTTCTCTCACTTGCCACCTGTTGTTCTGTGCACTTTTGGGATACAACTAGAGAAGGGACATTGTTATGCTTAGCTCCTTGAATTTGTACCTCTAGAAGTGTTTTTGAGAATATTTTTTTCTTTTATAACTCATGGTCTGTGTCATTGGCAATAAAAATAAACAATAATTTTGTACCAAAATGATTTGTAAAGTCAATACAATTGCTATCAAAAATTCAATGACATATTTTAGAAATAAAAAATCTAAAATTCATATAAGAGCACAAAAATCCTGATTAACCAAAGCAGTACTGAGAAAGAAAAGTGGAGTTGCAGGCATAATCTTTTCTGATTTCAGATTATGTTACAAAGCTAGAGTAGTCACAGCAGTGACCGGTACTTGTATAAAAATAGAAATACAGACCAACGGAATGGAATAGAAAGTTCAAAATGAACTTAAATTCATATACGTTCAACTGACTTTTGAGAACAATTTATCGTGTAGAAGTTAAGCTTAATTGTGTCAAGCTGATTAACTTGAGAGCGACAAAAGAAATGAGCAAACCACACTTCTGGAGAGTCTGAATGGACTATTGGGTTGTGGCTCCAGAGTCCATGCCTGGCCCCTCACCCATTCCTTTGCACTACTGTTTCCCTGCACTGCTTTCCAGCCGCAGGAGCTGAGTAGCTTTGTTCTACCACACCTTGGGCTATGACGTTTGTGCCTGGCACCCAGCCGCCTGTGGACTGACTCTCCTGAAACCATAAGCCAAACTAAACCTTCCCTCCTGTAGGTTGTGACTATTAGATGTCATATTCCAGAGAAAGGAAAGTCGATCAATATGAACCCAGAGTCAAGGACTCTTCAATAGATTGTGACAGGAAAAAATGAATTTCTACACGCAAAAGAATAAAATTAGATCTTAAACTTATACCACACACAAAATTCCAGATGCCAAAAGACACAAATGCAAGGCATCCAAACATAAAAAAGAACATAGGATAAAATCTCCTTGACTTTAGCCTTGGCGATGTTTTTACATCACATCAAAAGCTTAAGCTACAAAAGTAAATACAACGATCTCAAATTGGAAAGCTTCTGCCCAGAAGAGAAAATAACAAAAATGAAAAGACAACCTAAGGACTGGGAAAATATTTGCAAGTTACATATCTGAATACAGATTAGTTCCCCAAATTTATAAAGAACTTGCAAAATTCAATAGCAGAAAAATACCCCAATTAACAAGTATTTCTTTAAAGACATGAAAATACCCAAAAGATACCAAAAAAGTCACTGAATAGCACTAGCCACCAGGGAAATGTAAATTAAAACCAGTGTGAGAAATTGTCACACTTATGAGAATGACGATTAACAAAAAGGTAAGAGAGAAACATTGGTAAGAGTGTGGATATAAAGCAAATTTCGTATTGTTTTACAGGGAGTGTGCATTACTAAGTTATTATGAAAAAGCGAATGGAAGTTTCTAAAGAAATTAAAAACAGACATACCATGTAATTCAGTAGTACTTCTTTCACAGTCCACAATGGACTACTCATCTATAAAGTCAGATAGGTAGGGGGCTTTTTAGGTAAATGGAGGCAAATTAAGACCATCATGCTGAGTGAAGTGAGTCAGAAGCAGAAGGTGAAATATCTACTGGCTTCTCTGATACGAGAAACCCAGATCCCAGTTACATCATAGAATTAGTGTGAGGAATAATAGGAACTGGAGGGGAAGTGGAGAGAGTGGGGTGTTGAAAAGAGAGAAAGGAAGGTTTTGTAACTTTGCTACAATATGTATGTGTACAAAGTACTCAGGATCAATGCAAATTTTGTGTTTTGCACTTATACAAAACAATAAAATGGGGGAAAATGAAAAAAGACAAAAGTGAAATTGTCATAAAGATAATTTCATTCTCATGTTCATTATAGCTTTATTTATAATTGTCAAGATATAGAAAAAGCTGGTGTCTATCTGACATATAGATAAAAGTAATGCAGAGCCCATGCAAACACACACACACACACACACACACACACACACTGGAAGATTCAACCTCAGAAAAAAAAAAGAGATCTTGCCATGTCATAACGACACGGATGCATCTGAAGCGTTCTATACTCAGTGAAGTAAGCCAAACACAGACACAGAAAGAAAACTGTTGCATGATCTCACTCAAATGTGAAATTTAAAAAAAAAAACTAAAAATGAAAAAAAAGTTAAGAAGGAGACCAATATAGAACCAGAGAATAAAATGGTTGTTGCTATGAGTAGGGAAAGGGGCAGGTCAAAGGGTACAAATCAAATTGGCAGAGGAATACACCACATCGTCTAAAGCCCTGAAGTACAGATGAGGACAGCATTCAATGCAATTTTATTAGAGATTGCTTTAAGTATTTAGATTTTATTTAGATTCTAGCCACTCCTGTTACCAAAAAAAAAAAAAAAGGAAAAAAGAAGAACAACAAGATATTATGTGAGATGGTAAATGTGTTGATTGCTTCACCATGGCAACCGTTTTACTGTCTATAAGTATCCCATAACATTATGTTGCAAAACTCGAATATACAAAGTACAATTTATTTTAAACAAGACAATAAAACAGCCTGTCCTTTAAGCAAAATAAAGTGAAGAGCTTTCTAATGAAATGGCATTTTCTCCAATAAGTAAGGGAATGGCAAGAAAATAAATAGCAGCAATAAAAAAAAAAGCCAGCCTAGAATTCCATACTTTATGAAACACCCTCAAAAATTGGGGTTAAAGACATTTCCAGAAGAAAAAACAATAATTTAGTGAATACATTACTAGCAGACACAAATGCACACACAATGACATTTTGACCTGGTCACTCTTGATCTCATAGCTCCAATTGTTCTTTTTTGGGAGGTTCATTTCTACAGGAGACCTCAGGCAGATTCAGACTTACATTTTAATAATTCTGTGTAGCCAATAAAAAAAAAAAAAACAGATTTTTCCCCATTGCTCCATGTAGAATTGGGCCACATTTCAAATCTAATCACTAAAACTAGTAAATGAAAGATTTCAGCATGCAGGCATTGGATCACAAGGAACATCTAGCTCGTGGTAATTTGGCACACACAAATTACATGAAAGAGACATTTCTCCAAAGGAATGGGGTTCTCTTACAGAATAGAAAAAGTTGCAATGGTGGATTTCCCCCTGCTGAGACCTCAGACCTGACACACACAACTTAAAGGAGAATAGATGAATGTTGCCTCATACTCCCAGAGGATTCAGTCCGCTGTTAGCCAGCCCAGAGCAGGAAGTTTGCAGCATATGAAAAGCAAAGACGCTTAGTTCCTGATAGTCATAAAGCACAGCAGGGAACCATGCGGGAGAGAAATAGGTGAGGAATCTGTGAGGAATCTCCCTCTTCCATGACTCACCCAGACACACCCAGAAATGAGTTCTGTCCACCCTGTAGGCCGTTCCCAAGACCAATTAAGTGGGCACTTCATCATAGCCACCACATCTTAGCTCTTGCCTGTTTCTTGCCAAAACTCATCTCCTCATATGAAACTTCATCTCCAAATAAAGACATCAAAATTACAATTCCACCTAATGAAACAGAATTTCTGCAAACAACAGAAATCCACAATCCCCTTAGTAAGTCTCAACAGATCCAGCGTTTTTAAGTCTAATTCTTATTAAGACCTACGTATGATCTGGATTTACTTGTGCTGACTTGCACTCGGAAGGACCCTTCTTTCTACTCTTCCTCTTTCCCTTGCACCTTCATTCCTTCTTCCCTGTTTCTGTTCTCTCTTCCTCCCTTCTTTGTGACATTTCTCTCTTCATTTTGCTCCCATTTTATTCACTTTTCAAGCTTTCTATGCTGCATTTATTTGTCCAAGATGACTGAACCTCAGATCTCTTAAATAAATGTATACAAAATTGAAGTGTTTTATTTCTATCATCTCCTAATTTAATCTTGATACCATCGTCTGAAACTTTTAAGTGTCTATAACAGCTTACGTGATGCTTTCATTATTCTAAATTTCTGCTCACATTGTATGTAAGCTTTTTCCACAGGAGTCTATCTCCTGCATTCATCAGGATTCTCTTAGCAAATTCTATACAGTTCACAGAATTCATTATGTATTTTTTCGAATGTATGGGAAGAAAAATGAATAAAGTATTGTATTTTGAATCTGGAATAATGCCAAAAGGTGTGTGTGTGTGTGTGTGTGTGTGTTAGAAATTTTTCTCCAAAATCATGTTCTACAGATATTGTGGAAACTTTAAGAGGCAGACCTGGTAAAAGGTCTTCAGGTCATCAGGTCAGTGAGGCCCACCCTTGATGGGATCATAAGGCCCTAATCCCCTTCTCTCTGTCTCTATTTGTGTTCGAGACATAGGGTGGGCACTTTTGTTTCTCTGTGCTCCCTCCATGATGTGCTGGCACAGGCTCCAAGCTGTATGACCAGTCGATCATAGACTCAACCTCTAAAACTGACTCCAAATGAACCTTTATTTCCTAAGATGATTCACTCAGGTTTTTCCCAAAATTTTTTTTACTAATAAAGCTGACTGTCACATTGCCTAATTCTGAGGAGCAAAATGTATGGTTTATGTCTCTAGAGCTCTTTGGAATTATTTTCTATCTCCCTTTGGAATTCCCCCCTTCCCACTGGAATCGTTTTATAAGTTGTCTGGCAACATAAAAGCATGAAACGATATAATGTGGTTGTGGATTTTTTTTCAAATCAGATCTTTAGACCATTTAAAAAGTAATTATATGAACTCACAGTGTTATTAGTTATGTTCAATGAATTGGCATTTTCATTATGAATCCATTTTTAATTACATTAGATACTTTTCATCAATATTTCTTCTAGAAAAGCAGAATATAGACACAAAAACTCATGTACAAGATCAAATGGACAATATCTATACTTGCATTGTTAAGCCAGCCATGATTGGAGAACTAAGTCCTCTGAAGGATCTGCTCAATTTATATACCACTTCACTAGCAAATAAAATCAAGAATTCAATGATTATTTTCACTGGCAACAGTCAAAATCATCTACAGTGTATATAAAGAGTGATATTTCACAATTTTTATTATTCTGTGAGGGGGAAAAATGAAAAGATTAAAGAAAAAATTCTGAGTTGAAATAACGCTGTCATTCATTGAGAAAAAAACAAAAGAAAGCAAAGCATATTGTCTCAGTCCTGCAGGATCTTTATATAAACCCAGGTCTTTTTCAGTGCAAGTATCAGGGCCCTGATTCAAGTGGTTTAAGAACAAGGGGATTTGTTGGCTCATATAAATAAAAAGGCAAGGGTTATGTCTTGTGGGATCCAAAAGCTAAAATGAAATACATCTTGACTTTTACTTGTTTTCTACATCAGAATTTAACAAAATGGGCCAGACAAATATTCTAGATTTGGAGGGCTTTATCAGATCTCTGTTGCATTTTCTTGAGTTTTTTATTTTTATAAGCCTTTAAAACTTAAATCTTCTCATTCCTCATAAGTCATATAACAACAGGCCTTAGAGTAGGTATAGATCACACACGATAGTGTCTCAGCACTAATACATCATAGGCCATACTCAAACTTTGGCTAATTCTTTCAATAATGTCTGTTCTTAGCATTTTCCAGTTGTAGGAGCAATTCAAGGCAACATGTTATATTTAGTTTTCTTGATTTCTTATAGTGTTTTGTAAATGAACATAACTTCAGCTTTTTTGTGTTTTTCTTAGCCTTTATATTTTAAAAACACCCATGCCAGTTATTTTGTAAAATATTCTTCTGCTTGGATTTGTCTGTGTTTTGCTCACGATTAGGATAGAGCCCCGAACCTCATATAGAAATATGAATTAAGCATCATTCATCCTTCGTGGACTTCTTTGTCTTAATATTGGTGATGTCAGATGATGGCTCTGATCATGTAACAAAAATTATGTCTGCCAGATTTCTTCACTGGAATTACTAATTACTGTTTTTTTTTTTTCATTTTTAGCCAAACGATAACTTGTGGGAAGTAAGTTGAAACTCTATAAATATACCATCCTTCAATGACAAGTTTTATTTTCCATTGATGACTTTTCAACTTCCATATTAAGTTGTGACCTCATTATAAGAAAGTAACAGCTTTCTGTCTTTTGCCTGTCTTTCTTTCCTTCTTTTTCTATTTCAGCATAAAATCTGATGTTTCTCATTTTAATTAGTGAAATATAATTAACTTCATTTATTATTTATTTTGGGTTCTAGGAGCTTTGGAAGTGTCCTAAAAGTTCTAGGAAGTGGCAACTGTATTTATTTGACGCATCTCTCTTATTTCATGTAAATAAAAAATTGTTTCTGATTAAATATGATATCCCTGGCCATCTTGCATTCTTTTTGCCACAACCCTCCAATTATCCTTTTCTCCATGAAATCTCTTGTGTGTGTGTCTGTGTATCTGTATGTGTGTGCATAATGGCATCTAACATATAAAACAAAGCTAGTGATGCTCTGGTCAATAAATCCCATGTGAAGAACAGCAACACACCCTCCGTGTCCTTATTGTAATGGAAGCTAAGGAGGAGTCTGAGCTCCCATTGTCCACACAGGAGTCCCATGACATGGGCCTTCTGGTGTCAGAGACTGATTAGGGAGCTTGGACTTCCGCTCTCATTTGTCAGCAGGCTGATGATTCCCCAGTGTCTCCACTGTTGCAGTGTCAGAGAAGCTTTAAATTAGATCCATAGTGTCATCGCATAGTACTCACAATATCCAACATTTAATAGAAAATTCCCCATCTTACCAAAAACTAGATGTGTCTCAAACTAAATAGATAAATGTCAGTATTGAAATGAAAAAGAAGGTAGATCTGATGGGGATTGGAAGGCAACCAGTAGCCCTCAGGGAGCGATTACAGATGTGTTTAAAAGTAATGAGATCGCAGGAAGATCTCAGGAAAGTCTCTAAGACATTACAGATTGTGAAGTGAAAAAATCAGAACAACCATAACAATAAATCAATAAACACACACATATATGTAGAACAGACATAAAAACTATTAGTAAGCTTCAGAAAATAGAAATTATGAACTATTCAATAGAAACACTGGATTCAGCTGAGGGTATAGGTCGGTGGTAGAGTGGGTGTGTAGAAAGAAGGCCTGGGCTGAGGCCTCACGATCAACAAACCGGAAAGACTTGTGACTCCAAGTATACAGGTTTATTTCTAAGGAATTCTTGAGGCTTTGTTTATCAGGGACCATAAGCCTATTTAGACTCTCAAACCATCAATTGCATTGAAAACCATAGTTCTAAAGCTGAGCAAAATGTGCCAGGTCATTTATCCTGAGAAACCTGACCTTGTCTGACACGTTCAAGACCTCCTTGCAGTCATAACTGACAGATTGTTACCCACAGTGGTAGACTTCCCATTAATTCAAAGACTGACACGCAAGGCAATAAGGACATGGTTGCACATGAGATATTCTGAGAAAATAGAGAGAGGAAAAGAAAACAAAGGCGGAACAGAGGTCAGAAATTTCAGCATAAGCACAATGTAAAATCACATTGCTAACTCTATGACCCTGGACCATGTCCCAGTCGAGTGGTCATCAATTTAGAAATAACTGAGTTATTAATATTATTCAGCTCTCATGTCTTTATGTCAGTCAGAAGAAGGCAAGGAGGCATCTCTTTAAAAGTGAGGGGGAGGAGAATTTAAGGAGATGAGGGCCAGTGGAGGGAGAGTCCTGTAGCAAGCTCTCCCAGGCCTGCTCGCATACTGCCTTCAGCAAGGAGGCTGAGAAAGCCCAGAGGGTGTTCCCAGCAGCACATCGCCTCTCAAGTGCGCTCTAGACGGTAGTTTTAGTATAGAGGATAGTCACTTTCCTCAAGAGAATTAGTTTTGTCCATTAATTGAGCAGAACTCTAACATAAAACTTTGACCAAGAATATTAACAGCTTAGCTGAAACTGCTCAATTTTCTTGGTCATTAGACATCTGCCTTATTGGCACTACATAATAGAGGAGAAATATATTACTCTTTCAGGGACGTTATATCTTTCAGGGTTTCCCATTGTAAAAAATAAAACATAGCCCATTTCATAAAATTATTGCTAAAAATTAATGATTAAAAACTTGAACATTTACTACCTGTCAGATACGTGCTAGGAATTCAGATACCGACCATGCTATAAAATTCAAATTTATATCAATGCTTATTATAAGCCAATGAAGTTATCCATATAATTTTCACTGTTTTACAGGTGAGGACACTGAAACATCTCAGTCTTAAACTCTGGAGTTAGCATTGGAATATGTTTCTCTTGCCCAACGTGTTAAATATTAGGAACCTAGACTTTTTGGCCAAGGAAAATTTTAAATTTGGAGCCAGAGTAAGATGGTATTGATTATCAGAATTAGGAGTCTTCCTTTATTTTCTAAGCTTTGGTAGTTATTGATGGTTTTAAGCAAAAAAAAAAAAAAAAGTAACATCATTAGCATGGTGTGCTAGGAGGATGGAAACAACTGCAGAACATAGACAAGAGGGAGGGAAGCACTCCAAAAATGATTACCTTTATCACTCATGGAACATCTATGAAGTATTGGGAAGGTGTTATTCAACTTCAGGAAAGATAAGAGGCCTGAAATACACTCCTTTTCTGAGAGATCCATATTAGATGAACAAATACACAGCAGATACAGTACGTCGATTTAGGCGTTGATTCACAACGTCACAACGTATATCAGAGTGGGCCAACCGAAAGGTGCTCATTCTCCTTATACCCCATGAGGGCAGCAAGCTGCAAAGACATTAGGAACATAGCGCACCAGGGAGTATTCGGACTTAGGCCCACCGTGCAGGGAAACGAAAGTCGTGGGTCCTCCCGGCCAAATGTATCATACGAGCTCCATCTTCTTTCCTTGTAACATATGGTTACAGTTTAGGCTTCTCCACTAGGTGAAACCAGTTCTGAGGGCTCACAGTGTGCACAACTCAACCCTGCTGCTGTACCTCTGTTCTAACAGAATATCAGAATGTAGTGACTTGCACGTCTTTATTGTGAAAACTGCATATATTTAATAATTTATATAGCACCATGAGAATATCTATATAAAACTTCAGAGCTCACCTCAAATTTCCTCAAAGAGATTCTTTCTTCTTGGATCTACACATGAATTTCACAGCACTGGGGCTTTGAACAAAAATGTTCAAACTTCCGAAACCTCATGAATAACTTTGATGTAAAAGATTTTTGAAGCCCAACTAAGCTGAACATATTAAAAGATTTCACTGAGCATTTTCATTTTAGAATTGAACCTAATTTACTAGCAATACTGGCAGGATGCCACTTTCTAGATATTAAACTAAATTTTCTCTCTGCTAGTTGGTTTTGCCCCCACCCCTCTCCCAGAGCCAGCTCTTCCTATTGGGATACATCCTTTCACAAGGATGACAAGGCCACAACGGTTTTCAAGACCTGAATGTATGAAATGCAAGAGGCACCTTAAGTGGAACACTTGAATGTGATCCAAGGTCCTAAAGAAGAAATATTTCCTTAAAAAGAAGAAAAATTTTGATTGTGGAATGAGAGGTAGGATCAGTTATAAAAAGAAATGTTACCTGTCTTAAATGCAGAAGAGAGGGCTCAGAAAATACTGCCAGGTAAATTGGTAAATTTTCAATTCACTGTACATCAGTATTTATTAGTTGCACTTCTAAGGTGAACACATTGCTTAAATATTCCTTTCAAGCTTCTGCCACCTGAAGACAGAAAGGAGGAGGAGGAGGAGGAGGAGGAGGAGAAGAAGAAGAAGAAGAAGAAGAAGAGGAGGAGGAGGAGGAGGAGTTGGAGGATGAGGAGGAAGGGAACGGACCAACCACAAAAGGCTGACTATAGACAGGCATCCCTCTATGTCATCCACAAAAGTAATGGCATGAGAAGGCCCGAATACGGGTGGCCAGGTAGAAAGAAGGGCAATTGTCAGCTAATAAAGGGGTGAACCTATGAAAAAGAGGTTGCTATTGATTCCCCAAGCTCCATGTCTCTAATGTGTCATGGAATTCAGAATTCACACATGTACAAAAATAAATTAGGCCAGAAGATAGTTAAATTTTCATATATAACACAATTTTTAAATTTCTGAATTATGTGCCCTTCAATATCTTGAAGTTAGAGATTCATTAGAAAAGGAACAGTTCTCTTCAGTACAATACGGGTGGTTAGTGGAGTGCACAGGGCAACGTAAAGATCACAGTTGAGAGAACAGAGACGTTTCCCAGGAGACATGATGCCGCCACTGACTGCTGAGGGAGTCATGTAATCAAATAATTAGGTGCAGCCATGCAAAGCAGAGTGAGTTTATGTTTTGATGTCTGCTGATACTGTGGAATAAAGTAAATCCAACTACTTGAAGCCTTTCGACACTGTGAAGGGACTATGATTTTGACATTTTCTTTAGACCGGTTCCCAAACATCAAATGAATTCTGGCGTGCTTTTAAGGATAATTCACTGCTACACAGACAGAGGTGCTGTCTTTAGTAACCCGATCAAAAGATGGTGCAATCTTAGATGATCATTAGCCTTTAGATGGTTACTTTCTATTGTTTTTTCTTTATAGCACGTAGCACTTTCTGTAGATCATTCACTTTAACTATGCCTTGTAGAATGCACTCCCAAATAAATGAGGATCTGGTATGTCATGTCTGTCTGGGGCAGCCCCTGTTACATAGGAAATGTTCAGTAAACGCTTGTCAGATGAAGGAATGGCTGTCTTCTGAGTCAAGTACAGCACAAGTCAGCAACACCTAGGGTACGTAGGCCCTGAAATTTTAATCTACATATTAATAGGTTACATTCCTTGATTTAAGTGTAAAAGTTGAGATATAAAACAATGTCAAAACATCTTTTCTGTGACACATTGCAACTTTATCATAGTTCCAGTATTTGAAAAAAGTATATTTATTGCCAGAAAGTTGTAAAGTTTTAGGATAGAATCCTCATGGATTGTGTCTCAGTGGATGACATTTGAATCGTGTCTGTGTGTGTGTGTGTGTGTGTGTGTGTGTGTGTGTGTGTGACTGTGGATTGAGCCCAGGGCCTACACACTGAGCTAAAACTTTGACTCTTGTTTTGTTTTGCTTTGATATTGACACAGGTTCTCACCAGATTGCTAAATTGTCAGTGCTAGGTTTGAATTGGACACCCTACTGCTTCAGCATCTGGGAGAGCTGGGATTATAGGCCCTCTGCCACTACATCACATATTTTAAATGTTTATTTTCTTTATTGCAAAAACAAATGATATAAAGAAAAATCAACTCAATTCATTAATCATGTGTAAAATAGTTATTATGGGATAAAACTTTTGAGTAAAAAGAACCATATATCATACATAATAATTACTCTATAATTTTAGGACTATAGAGAAAGCCAATCTGTGTTTTAGAAGACTTATTATAATTGAAAAGCATTTTCATTTGTAAACCTGACTCATGATGCAAAAGTAAATTTAGATCCCAGTGAATGTGTGTTCAATTTTAAGTTGTCCAAAAATATTGCCATTTTCTATGTGCTTTTTAAGTGCAATAATAGTAAAAAGCTGTATTTGAGTGACTAAACTGCATCACGACCCACAGGAGGTCAGGATTCCTGTACATTAGCATCTCTAAAAATCCTTCTACGAGCTCATGAGTGGATACTATACTTAACTGCACTGTGATGTGGGAAAGCTGAGGCATGGAGAATTTGTTCTGAAGTGGCATCGGGCTGCTAATGTCAACGTTTATATTTATCTGCTTAGACAACCAAAGTCTCTAGTCACTGCGCTAAACATGGACCTACTGTACTAACATTTTTCTTTTCAAATGGGCAACCTAACCATGTAGTTCTTAACGTATTGCTTTATAATTCATATTAATTTCTGTTATTGAGAGCAGCTTCCCTATTTATGGACTTTATCATAGACTTAAATGCAGAGAGAATCAATACTAAATTCATTTTCTCTTGAATTAGAATCTTACATTCACAGACCACATAGTGAAAATAAAAAGGATCAGAGATGACAGAGCCCAAATAGTATATCAAAACAATTAAAGACCAGAAGTTCTACTCACAATTCTGCTCGTGATGATTTGTCTTAAGCAATGAACTATTATCACACCATATTTAATGAGTGAGTTAATTTGAGGTAGTGTGATATGTTTTCTTTCGGATATTAATGCACCCTCGCGGATATGATGACATTTTGTTAACCCATTTTATACATTTTCCTCATTTACTCTCTTCCCAGGTACCAGTGATACATCATACAAGTGATCAGTAAAAGTGATAGTGACATCAATAATCTCCAACTGATTTGGTTTTGAGCTCAATCCCATTTGTTAAAAAGGCCACTTAGAAGTATTGAAAAACTCAAGCGCAGCCGTTTCCCACACAACCATGTTCAAATGGTGGCTCTGTCTCTGACTTGGTGTCTTAGGGCACTTCAGTTATTCTTGTTGATGCCCAGTTCTCTGTTCTACAAAAGTTTTGAGAAAAAAAAAAACAGGAAAAAGAAACCTGCATAGGGTCATAAGCTACATAAAAACAAACTGGAAAAAAAATACTAAAAACATTCTAAATTAGATATTCTTAATTTTTCTTAGAATTTGTGTTCATTAATTTTAATCATTGACTTCGAAAAATAGTAATCACTAGTAGCTGACCACCTTACTACCTCCACGGAGGCAGAAAGTACTATCTGGCTCCACAGCCTATACTACATTTAACAGGACTTGTGAATTAAAAAGAGATGAGAGATTAGGCCTTACTCACATTTGTAAATTTTGGAACTATTTTGGAGGCTGCAGTGTGCTTGGCCCCAATGTCTCCACCGCTGCTCCCAGGCTCAACATGTTACACAGAAATGTGGTCAAGCCCAAAAGTTCCTGTGATTGTCAGGGAGACTCGATGAGCAGACTGTAATCAGGGGGTCGAAGAGTGGCTCTGAGAAAAACACCAAGAATTAAGTAATGACAATTCCTCCTCTTTAAACAGATATGTTTTGCTAGATGCTTGCTTCCCAATGGCTGCCTTTCTGTGGGCCAAATAATTCATTAAAAAACCACTATTTTTAAAAAGTTGTTATTGTTTCAGTTTTAATCCAAATAATCATCTAGGCTAGGACACAAACTTGCTTCCATGGAACATATGCATATGGCCTTATTAAAAGTCTCCTGAGCTAAGACGAATACAGAGAAAGTACAAGCAGTAGATGCCTCTCACCAGAACGTCCAATCAGAACTCCATGAACCACTCTAAGTTCCTATAACACACTTCGTATAAAATGCCACTAGCTTGACCTGTTACAAAACTTGATTTAAATCCTTGTGTTGATAATTTCATTATTGGTAAAGCATAGATGCTAATGTTATGTTGGTTGACTATATGAATAAATATTAACCTTGGGAAAATGGATTGATTTCGATATATAGCATGTAGGTTTATTCAAAATTAAAATGTTGACATTTCAAGTCATCAATTTAATGTGCACATCTGGGTTATTAATCTTAATTGTGCCAACTTTCAAGGCTATGAAATACCTAGGCGATTAGTAAAGCACATTTCCAAGTGTGTCAGGCTGGGCTATGGAGGCATAACTTTGAATATTACAAATGCTCCCTGGTCCCTTCCAAGCCAACACTTTGCTTTCTGTTTCCCCTCTGCTATGCACCAAGTAGCCCTTTATTATGAGCTTGTTTTCGTGGAGTCGTGAACTGAATTCCCCGAAACCTTGAGTCAAAAGCAGACTTTCCTCTGTCAACTTGTGGGTGTCAGGCATTGTGGTCAACAACGGAAAAGCTGCCTGATACATGCTTTCTCTTAAGCAAAAAATGATGAAATTCTACAGAAGGGGCCTCTCTGTATCTACTCAGTCCTGCTCACAGGAGTGGTCCACACTCTTCCTCTGCCCTTCTACCAGCCCTAGCCCAATTCAAAGACCCCTGCTCTATGATATTTTCTGTATTTGTCCAATATGTTGAGAATCTGTGCTTTTGTGAACAGAAAGGGGTATATCACATTCAGAGAGATTTTTATTTTTTTTAGTACAGTACTTGCCAATATTTCTCTACTTCAACATTCTCTGCCATGGAGAAGTTTAATAACTACATCAGAAAAAGAAAACAAAAAGAGTAGAATAGACAGGAGAGAGAACAAAGGTCGATAATGCAACCTTCTTTCCTTCCTTCCTTCCTTCCTCCTTCCTTCTTTCCTTCCTTTCTTCCTTCCTTCCTTCCTTCCTCCCTTCCTTCCTTCCTTCCTTCCTTTCTTTCTTTTTTCTTAGACTGGCACTCTGTGGCTGCTTAATAAAACCACCTACTTAGAGTTATAAATTACCTGCAAATTATATCAAACCTAAATTGCTTCTCAGTTTCTAGCTGCTGATGGCAGCAATGTTTTATAGAGATTTAAACAAGGTGATTTGGCAAAGAAACATCAGCTTGTACTTTCACAGCTCCAAAAGGACTGTTGTAGGGACACAGAGTACCTGAGAAATGAGGTGCGTGTACCAAACACATAATTAGTCACCTGTGTACCTGTGCTGACTGAGCTAGCTAGAGCACAGACATGTGATGGTCAAAAATATTTAACTTTCATCATTGCCTAAGGGAATGTGTGTTGTTTCACACTAAAGCAAAACAAACGCTTCTATGCCAGTGACTTCTGACTGGACTTCAGGGAGCGTTTACTGGTGTTCTGTCTCATGTCATGTAAAAATGCTCTAGGTAGAAAAGAGAAGTGAGTAGTGAATAAGTGATTTTCTCTCACTACAAATACACATACACTCCCAACACATACAGTTCTTTTCCCTAGAATGATGGTTTCATAAAATTTCAAATATTTATCCTTAACTGAATCAAAATCAAACAGCAGTCATGTGACATTTTTGTTTTAAAGTGAGATATTACCACTCTGTCAGTAAAATTTAAAGATTATTGTACTTAGAAATCAAGCAGCACCGATGCCGGCTTGTCGCTAGACCTGGCCTCTGTCTTTCTGGCCCAGTTTCTCTCACCTGACTGACCTTCAGCTATGATTCAAGGTGAAGGAGCTCCATCCCATGGCAGGGGTGTATACCCATCATCTTACAAATTCTTTATAAAGAAGCCAGTTGGAACGTTTTGGACTTCCTGGAAACCTTTCAAGAGCAATGGCTGCCTTCATCAGAATCTGCCCGGCTTGTGATCAGAAGTGGTTTCTCAAGCTTTAGTATCCAGCATGAAGAGAGGTGATCCCCCAGGAAAACATCTGATTGATACAGTAGACTCCCACGTAGCAGCTCTATAAACTAAAGCAAAATTTCTATTTGTGATAAGAGCTGTTCTGACTCATAAAGCTTAGCAGAGATACCTGGAATTTATAGATGCAGGTCCTCACTTAGTCTAACTGGGCCATTGCATCTCATCATTTTAAGCATTTAGTTAATATTTCAGAGTGCATACAAATGCCTTGCATGGTGAAAAGCATCCCACCACCGTGGGACTATCAAGAAGATGCATTCTGCCCAGAAACTTACCTTTTGGAAGAGCAAATAAGCATACAAATCAACTGACTTACACATTATTGTGATTACTGTAAATTAAAAATAAATATGAGATTCTGTGTAACATGAAGCAGAAAGGGGTATAGTGGATAAACTGATCCAGGATTTACTTTATAATGACGTAAATGGATTATGTCTAAGCAGTGACCTAGAAGGAGAAGACACTAGACATTTGTACATGCAAATGAAGAAGGCCAGGTAGAACCCGCGCAGGTAAGCCCTCTGTAGAAGAGCAGGGCATCACCTTGAAGAGAAGCACAGAGCCAAAGAGGCCTAGGTGGCAACCTTGAGTTTTTACCCACTAAAAGAACTGAGAAACAGTTTACATTTCTAGTGTTTAGATTTCCAGTGCCTTGATGACTAATAAGTTTGAACATTTTCTACCTACTTCCTGACCGTTCATATGTATTCCTCTGTTAAGTGCTTTTAATTGTTTAGTTTTTGAGATTTTATTCTTGACTTGACATCGTTCTTTATATCTACTAGACATGAGACTTAAATTCATGTATTTTGACTTATATTTTCAACTTTGACAATTTATTGATGTCTTTTGGCAAGCATTTTCTTGTTTCAATAATGTCTATTTAATAATTTGAAATTCTGTGATTAGTGAATTTTATTCTGCCACAGAAATCATTAGATAACTTATAGCCACAGAGATATTCTTAACTACATTGTGGTTTTCTAAATACCTTTATATTTTTAGCCCTCAAATTTGGATCCATGATCCACTTCAACTTAGTTTGTGGATATGGATCTACAGGCAGGTCAAGGATTTTTTTCTTATACTCCTACTATCTAGTTATGATAATAATTTTCATTATAAGTTTTCTGGTTCATTACTGAGTCAACACGGCATGTTAGTAAAAAAACAGTATTTTGATGAAAATCATCTTTGTCGGAGTTAAAAGCAGCAAGTAACAGAAATACATATATACTCACATTTATATCAGTACAATTGACAGTAGTTTAATTGCAAAAATGCAGGAATATCCATCAATAGATTAATGGATACAAAAATATGTGATATATATACAAAATGGAGTACTACTCTGCAGTAAAGACAGATTTGAGTCATTTGTAGGTGATGGACACAACTTGAGATCATCATGCTTAGTAAAGTGAGCCAAACTCAGAAGGCTAGATATCACATGGTTTCATTAATATGCAAAATTCAGAGTGTAAATAAATAATAGAGTCAAAGGGTGAGATGTTGGAAATCGGGAGGGAATCTGGAGGAGGATAGGTGGGTGAGAAGGGGGAGGGGAAGGGAATTGAAGTTGATGTGATGTATGTGTGTAACAAAATTCTCAAGCTTGATGTAACCATTGTGTATTGCATAGTAAAATGAGCACAGGAAAAATATCAAAGAATTTTTATCAATTAAAATATAAAGTAAAATAAGGTTAGAGGTATTTTCAAACATAAAATCAATCGCATTTGTGTCATTCTTTTCAATATTTTAACCTATTTTCTGGTCATTATGCCAATACATACTTTCTCAGCTGACGTAGCTTTAATCTTGAAATCAGGTATGTTTCTTTGTGTCTTATATTTTATTTTTAAGTTAATTTTGGGTATTGTAGGTAAAAAAAAGAAATAATGTAATAAATGTTAAATAGGCAATATTACGCCCAGTGAAGAAAAAAAGCGCACTATTGCTTTTGCTATAATGCCAATTTATGATTTATTTGGGTCTAATCTTGCTACAGTTTTTCTAAAATTGACTTCACTAGAGGTCTTAATTTTGGGGGGTGGAATCAGGACTTCCCTTTTAAGAGCTTGAGATACATGTGCTAGTGACTCTGAAGAAATCTTCGTATATTATGGTCCGTTTTCCACCTTGGCAGGAGGGCAGGGAACCCTCTTAGTTTTCAAGCCCGGCCCCCATTTTTACGCACCTAGAAAAAATCTAGCTCCACACAATTTTTTGGTTCTCAGCCTTTGATGCCATTGCCTTCAGAAAGACCACGTGGAATGTTTTGAAAATGTGATTTTAAATCTTCCTAAGGAAAAGAGAACCAAAGAATCATCAAAGATTCCAAGCAGTTAACTAGTTTTTTAACCTTTATTTTCCTTCCCCAGATACAAATGAAAGTACAGTTCCAACTTTCCAATGGAATGCTTCTATTATGTTAGAATCTAAACTGGTAAATAATTTGTAACTATCACGTCGTCCCTGGGAGCTAACACCGAGAACATGCATATTCAGCCTGTTCCCTTACCAGCATTCATTTGAATAGAGAGATGAAGGCCAATGGGTTAATTGAAACACAGAATATGCTGATGTGAACATCAATGAAGTCTGAAAGCTTAATAACTTCATTAACTCAATCTTCTGCATTTAGGAAAAACAATTTCCTATTTTTTTCCTATGTCGATATTCAAGAGACACATGGAACTCACCTTGATGTCTCTAAAAACAACATGATAAGAAAAGGGAACTATTCTAAATTTTCTTCCAAAAGTACCTATAATTGGAGGTGCATGAGAATCATAAAAAGGTGCTACTGAAATTCAGACTTTCGGTGTCTTGCTTCAAGATATCGATTCAGGTTACAGGCAAAGAGTAGCAACTCAGCGCAAAGAGTGAGACAACATCAACTTGGAACATCGACTTATTAAAAAGTATGACATTTTCACATGGAATCACAACCTGATAAAACCGAGTCTTGGCCCGATGTCCCTCATCTCTTTATATATTACTCTCCCCTCACTATGCCAACAGTAGCTACATTAACCAGCGCTCAGCTTCCATGAAGCAGTTCATGTTTCCTCTGCCATTTATACTCTCAAATGTGTTTTTTTCTGGTTGAAATCTATTTTTTCAAACATTCCTTCGAATCCTTTGACCCCAACTGAAATGGTTTCCAAATGCTGAGGATGACATTAGGTAGGATTCATCTCTGAAAACCACTCTCCCACTTCATTTGGGTTTATCTTTTAAAATGTCTTTTAAAAAATGTCAGAATTTAAATCTCTTTCTGCCTTGACCACAAAAGAGTCCCTTCGGATTCCTTGTGTCTCGTGTGTCTCTCCTTTCCTAGCTGCTCTCCTCGGTGTTGTTTTTCACTATTGATCACGTGATCCCATAAAGCGATAAATGTCCTAATAAAAAGCATGTGTTGGTACTGAAACGTTAATTGTAAACTTTCACAAAATGATTAGATTTAACCCACGGTATATTAGCATTTATTTTGTCTTCTTCTTCTTCACTTACCCCTCCTACAGTCTGAGTTACTAAAAAGTGCTTCGTAAACACGCGTGGTATAAAACGTTTGCTTCATTCATCACTCATTTTTCTTACAATACATCAATGTGATGGCTAAGCTTGATTGTGTCGACCTGGTTGGCTTGCGCGCTGCCCAGGGGGTCATGGCCTTGGGTAGCACATGGGGTACTGCGCCCCTTTTTCTTTGGAACGATCTCCCCATTTGACCTCACAACCTTCATAAACTTAGTACTTCTGTTCTTCCACAAATTTCTGCCATGATGTTTCTGTCTTGCAGCCAGTTAACCATAAACCGAATCCTCTGCAGTCAAAAGCCAGGCTAACCCTCTTCTCATTTAAGTTTTGGGCTGCCTGGTATGAGGAAAATGATTGGTACAGAAAACTAGAAAAGTGGGGTTGATGCTGCGAGTGTGCCCAACCGTGTGAAACCCGACAGGAAGAGAACATGAGACAGTAGGACTGCAGTGAAAAATGAAAATGAACTGAAAATATTTGAAACAGAACAAGATGTTAACTGTGGCTGAAACAGAGAAACAAAAGGAAATAGCAATTATAAATGAGATCTGAGGAGAAGGGGACTCACATCTGATATAAACTTACTCATCATGGAAGAGAACCTGAACTTTATTCTACAGGAAGTGGAAAAAAATCAGACATCGGAGGGCTTCAGTCAAGAAAGTTGCAATCTAATTTTCTTTTTAAAGCTTATTTGCTTCTATGAGAAGTACAGATTTTAAGGGAACAAGGAAAGGAAGAAAGATCATGAAGAGTTTACAGTAAGAGGTAAAGAAGCGAGAACATTGGTTTAGAAGAGGAAGGTGGCGGATGTGGATTTGAGGCAAAATAAGAATTAAACTGACAGATCTTAAGAAGCAAAATGTGAAGGTGGAGGATAAGACATCTAAGGTTTGGGTGACATCTGACTGTTACCGATTTGGCAAGATAGAGCCACGACTGTAGTCACAAGAAGGGACAAAGCAAAGCAAAGAAAAAGTTCCAAGCAAAAGAAGAACGTCCCAAATGGAACAAAGCTGATAGGACAGGAAAGAGGAGAGCAGTCTTAGTAAGACGCGTTTTGTCTGAGAACCGAACCCCTTCTGGACACAGAAATAGAATCAGGTAAGAAGGGAGGAGCAGGGGCGTAAGTACTACCTACTCTTTCAAGGGCTTTTGCTGTGAAAGCAAATAGAAAACTTAAGCAGTGTAGATTATGGCATCAATTTCTTTAAAAAATACTCATCATAAGGTATTTGCATATACATGGGTTTCTGACACCAATAATAATATTTGCTGTAATAAATTTACTGTATTATGAATGTCAGTGACATTCTGGATCAAAGGTTTCTGTTAAGGTCTATTAATATAGCAGGCAGCACATTTTGTAATTAAAAAAGTTAAGCAAAATAGAATCATGACCCTTCTATTGGCAAATGTACAGCTTAGGTAAACTAGTTAAGCTCTCTGAGCTATTGCCTTTTGATAAAGAGCTTAAAAACGTTAATGGGGGAGGAAGCGTGACAGTAGGAAAGCATCTGCAGCAGGCCCCTGGCCCTGGGCAGCACTTGGTAACCAGAGCAGTCATCATCCTTACCACTTACGTCTCTCTGTTAAGGCCTGCTCCAGGCAGTGGGTTGCCTATGAGGATTTCAGCCACTGGAAAGAGAAAGAGACAGTTGCTCTCTTGACTTCCTCCCCTTTCTGTGCCCCTTGTTTCCTGACAGATCCTGGTGCCTTTCACAATCCAAAGCTCCACAGGGAACATAGCCGGGGAGAGGGCACAGCTGTGTGTCAGGCCACTTGAAGGAACCTATTGAGCTACTGTCATTTTAAACATAGTTTTCTTATGTGTAAATTAGCTTGCAGATTGTCAAGCTTCCTGCCACTAATTATTAGATTAGCTGAAGTTACCCTGCAGGGGAAGCAGCTACAACTAAGACAAATGTAGCATTCTTATATGAATGCTCATTTGCATAGTCCTTGCAACTCAGAGTTTACAGAAAGACAGCTTCTTGCTTTCCCTAGTTAATTCCAACATGACATGTACAGCTAAACACAAGACATATCAGGTAACAAATTAGCCCAGAGCTACAATTTATCATAATCCTTATTCAACTCAAGGGAATAGAAAGCTAAACAAATAAATCTTTTAACGTTTAGCTCTCCTCTTGACCCATACATGCTGGCAAGATAATTTCCTACCTCGCAAAAGGATGGCTGAAAATTCAACAGATACCCTTTTCCCCCATTTTATTGATATGTATACATGCAAAATTTAAGGTTTACAATGGAATTGACCATTTTGTGCAAATATGTATCTTGTCAAGGCGACAAGGGCATTCCTACTCTCTTTTTTCCCTCCCCCTCCCCTCCCCTACATCCTCCCCCACCCTACCCCCCTGTTTCACTTTGTTTTTCTTTTTAAGTTCCATAAGAGTTGTGATCTGGGACTCTCATATCAGAGACACCATTCGATGTTTCACCTTCTGCTTCTGACTCACTTCACTAAGCATGATGTTAAGTTTCTTCCCAAACACCCTCAGTTATTTATTCTTTGACAAAGGGGCCGAATGTATACAATGGAAAAAGGACAGCCTGTTCAACAAACTGTGCTTGGAAAACTGGACATCCACATGCAGAAGAATGAATCTAGCCACACACCTGTCACCATGCACCAAAATCAAATCAAAGTGGATAAAAGACATAGACATTAAAAATGAAACGCTAAACCTTTTGGAAGACAAATTAGGCAAATTTCTAAAAAAAAAAAAACATAGGGGTAAGCAAAGACTTTCTTGATAAGACACCAAGAGCAAAAGAAATTATCCCCATTATTAACAAATGGAATCTTGTCAAATTAAAAAGGTTTCTGTACAGCAAAGGAAACTATCAACATAGTAAAAAGAGAACCAACAGACTGGGAAAAAATATTCACCATCAACATCTCAGATAAGAAACTCATAATTAGAATATACAGGGAGCTGAAGAAAAGTAAGCCTATCAACAAGATATCCTTTTATACAAAGTTGTGGCATGCACAATCTCTGATGTATGGTCCCTAGAATGCATATCTAACTGCAAATCCAAACTCTCCAATGACTTCCTGCTCCCAGTAAAGCTAGTCGTCAGCCCCATCTTGTATACAAAGAAGAGCAGTCCAATTCAAACAGGGTTAGCCAATGTCTTGGCATTTAAAACAGACATGAAGAGAACAAAGGAGCTTTGGTCACGCCTGGATGCAAGGGCTCAAGGCCTGGGTGGCCGCTGACCGCGGTCCCTCTCTGCATTCTGCTTTCGTTCGTGTGCATCATCATTTCTACTCACAGTAAGGGTACAAACATAGATTCTTTTCTCCTTAGGAAATTTGACGTGTCTATAGGGTTCACCCCAGATCTGGACCCGTCACAGTGGCCTGTGTCGTGACTCTGACTAATCAGCTCCAGTCACGTGCCCAAGACTGAGGACAGAGGTGGACTCATCTTCACCTAAACCTCACAGACGGAGAACGATGGCGTTTCGTTCTCCTACAAAAACTCTGAATGTCACTAAGCTAAGAAAAGGAGGGCTGGACGTATGGCTCAGCAGTTAAAGCGGCTACATCAAGCTCTAAGTACCCGAGTTCGATTAACCAGCATCACATAAGGCAGGCGTGGCGGTGCATGCCTGTAATCCCAGCACTCGGGAGGCTGAGGCAGGAGGATTGTCATGAGTCCAAGGCCAGCCTGGGCTCCATAGTGAGTTCAGGACCAGCCTGGGCTACAGAGCGAGACACTGTCTCAAAAAAAAAAAAAAAAAAAAAAAAAGGTAAGTTGAGGTTAGGAAAGAAAACACAATAAATGTGAACCACTGTAAACGACTCAGTTGCCAAAGTTTTCATTATGATATTTGTATAAATAGAAGTATCATTATCACTACAGGAGAAGTACATTGGACCCCGGCTTCCAGGTTCTCTGTAGTTTTCTCAAAGAATTGGAAAAGCCAGTGTGACTGACCGCTGCTCCAGCCGTAGGAAAATCAAGTTAGAGATTCGTTAGCCATGTGGGCAGGTTACAGCTCTTCAGACTTCTAGTGCTTTAATCAACAAAAAGATTACACGATACTCACAAAGGTTAGGCATCATAGCTGCAAGGTTTATTAGCAGAGAAACCACGTTTCCCCATGTGTGTGGGTCCAAAAAAGAAGCTCAGCTCCCGCCAGTGCACTTGTATCCCAGAGAACCTTTCTCCATTTGCTGGCTCATTACATCCCATGAAACGTGCTGATTGGCTGCCCAACACACATGGATGGGACCCTAAGGCAGATGGCGCCGTCCCTGGGTTATTTTGACCTGATATCAGGAAATCTGCACCACATCAGAGCAACGCTGGGAGAGGGAAAGCCACGCATGTCTCAGTAACCAGAGCACAGGCTTGGGACTCCAGGTTCAGTCTCCCAGCATGACAGCTCCCACTTTGAAGTTGGCCTGGGCTAGCCAGTGAGTTCAGGACCAGCCTGGACTAGAGAGCCAGATGTGGTCTCAATAAATAATAAATAACACATAAATACATACATGGAAATGTGGATCTTGATCGGTCCCACCAACAGCGCTGGAAAGCTGAAGAGGTCTCCCACATCCTCCCTGCCCCCGGAAGACGTCTTGTTCATCTTTGTGCTACCCCTACACTCCCACATCGTTGTGACGGTATCTGTCTGTTCTCATTCATTTTGTATGCTATAACTAAATACCACAGATCGTGCAATTTAAAAAGATTAGACGCTTACATCTCACAATCCTAGAGGCTGGGAAGCGCCACCACTTGAGGGTGTTTCCATGCTCAGTGCAGGAGCAGAAGGAAGCAAAGAGACAGCTTCCTGCCATTTTCTTAGAGGGAAATGTTGGTGCCTGAGGACTTCAGCCCATCTCCTAAGACGTAACTTCCTCAAACTGCTGCATTGGGGACTGAGCTTTCAACACACAGATTCTGGGAGACACATTTCCTAGTAAGGTAAGGAAATTTGGGGGACATTTTAGGCTACACAATTGTATTGTGTCATCATGACTTTCTCAAAGTTACGTGTCTGTATTGCCACTAGCCCTAACAACTGACTTTTGTCTACCATTTCATTTCTAAAATTAAACGTACATGCTGGGTTGCAAATTAGTTATGTTAGAATGTTTTGCAGTGTTCCTTCAGATACATGAAGCTTTGGTTCATATTAAAAGCAAGGTTAATGTTAACCTTCCAGTCCCTCAAGCTCAGAGTACTTTGTCTCTCCAAAAATTATCAAGAAAAATTAAAAGCTGAATTCCGGGACTTATTTTTTTAACTCTCAATGATATACTTTGTAGAAGAGTCAAGTGTAGATGCAATTTACTGGCATTCCTGGATTGTTGTTCGTTGATAGCAGACCATCTTATAAAATTTAGCAAATTATTACAGGGCACACTTAATACAAAACAAAATTTCCTTGCTTTTTTTGGTCACATCATTTTTTGAGTTTTATGTGATTTTAATTTATGTCTTATTCTTGTCAGTTTCTGCAATGATATTAATAAAATGGAAGATAATGTGGAAGATATCATATATCTTATTTTGATTTTAAATATTTTGTAAGTGCTACATTTATACAAAAACTAGAATTATTAGATATTGCTCTTTGTAAAGATTTGGATGTTAACGTCTGAAATAAGTAGAAAACTCAACTCACACTGTCAGCAGATAGGGTCCAGGGAGGTCCCTCATGGAGGAAATCGGGACTCACCTTGGCCAGCGGAGTGGGGATTAGGAAGATTTATTAGGCAGTTATATAGTAAGATAAAATAGGGGAAAAAATTTAGGCTTGAGTAATCGGAAGAGGCTCACTCTGATGAAGGTCAGGCCTGCTCACTCACAGTAACATAGGACCAGCTTTGATGGATTAGCTGAAGTGGACCTGGGCTAGTGGATACTTATCTCAGTCAGGTGCCATAGTTGCAGAAAGTTTTTTTTGTTTTTTTGTTTTTTTTTTTTTGGCGTGAGGGAAAATTTGTTTCTCATAGGATGATTGTTCTTTCTTGAGAGACAAACTGACTCTTCCCGTCATGGGGTAGCTACCCTGCTGTGGGGGCGGGACATGATTTGCAAAGCCTCTACTTTCTCTGGCATCTGAGGTGATTGTAGGTTTGGAGACTTCTAGGAGTTGCTTCAGAAGGATCTGGAGCTGCACTGCTGTAATAACTGCTTACTGAGGGTCCCTGCAAACCTGGAAAGTCATGTCAGTTACTTTTATCTTCATGTCCTCAGTCTTAAAGAGGGATGATACCGTCTAAGTAAATTTAGAGCTAATAACCAATTCTATACACACACTACTTAAGGGATTACTGTGCAGAGCTGAGCAGAGATTTGAACCAGAATTTTAAGATAATAAGAAAGGAAAAAATGAATTTCCTTCTCTCTTTTCTTTTGACCTTTTATCCTTCTGTCTTACATTAATTCTGGCATTACTAATAAAAAGAGGACTTTCATTCTTGTACCTGGGTAGTCTAGAGGTGAAGTAAGATTAAAGATCAGTTTGAGTAAGTTCTGCTCCCATTTCTCTTCAAATGACTGGTTCTCTCTCCTCCAGTGTGTACTTTTGTACTTTCTGTGGCTTTTCTCAAAACGGAAAGACGTTTACGCAAGCTTCAGGTATCACACCTTCTTATTGACTATCCAAGGAAGAGAGAATAAAGAGCTTCATGATCTTTAGAGTAAAAGCACGAAAGCTCTGTTTTTAGAGTTACTGCTCAGGAAAAAGGACTTGGGCCTACAGCGGTAATGTATCCATCCCACTTACAAGGTTTGAGCTGATTGGCTAAACTCATTGGGAAAAAAATCTGTGACATTTCTTGGAACTCATCGCAAATGAAGAGGGTAGTGATACCTAAATAAAATTAGAGAATTGTGAAAACGAAAAGAAGCATCCGCCAGTTAACACTAAACCTCTATCTAAATCACATAATATAACTACTCAGGATTATTAAGACATTATGAAAATACTGTAAGAAGTACCTTTGGTTTACAAATAAGTTTTGTAGGTGTCTTTCTGTTTCATTGATATTTCAATTTTAAATTATTTTCAATTTACATAAAACACAATTCTCTTTTATGTACTGTACAATTCCATGAGACTTAACACAAGCTGAAAATCATAATTTTTCCAAACCACAAGCAAGATTCAGAATAATTGTTTCTCTCCAGAAATATCTCTCTGTTGTTCCTTTATGACAAATTCCCTTCCCATCTTAAATTCCTGACAATCATTTATTTTTCTTCATAACTATAGTTTTTACTTGTCTAGAATTTCATATGACCTAAAAATACAATAAAAAGTGTTTGGAGAATTTTTATTAACAAAATGCATATGATAGTCCTTCTTTTAGCGTGCATCAATAACTAATGTCTTTTTAGTTGTAACACATACCTGAGACATTTTTGTTTGTCATAAACATACTTTTGTGTAAGCATGTACTTTCATTTCTCTAGAAGTAAGATGCTGTACCATATGGTAAGTGTATTCATAGCATGATTAGGATATGACAAACTCTTTCTAGATTAGCCATGAATGGATACCATGTCTTTTCATTCTTAATACAGGGTATTCTGCAAATTAAAAATCTTACTTTAATTAACTCTACCATAATTTATCATTTTTTTTTATTTTGTGGATCATGATTTCTGTTGTATATAAAAACTCTTATCTTAAACTAAGGTCACAAAGCTTTTCTGTTAATAGATATTTTATAATTTTGGATATTACATTAGGTTTATAATTCATTCTTTTATTTTAATAATTTAGTAATATTGAAATTGAACTTTTAAAGGTTTACAATTTGGTGAAATTTTTTATATTCAGGAGCTCTTGCCAGAAGTATGTCCACCTAGCTCCAAAACATTTCTGTCACTCCAAAGTAAAACTTCTTTCCGTTAAGTAGTTTCTTTCTATTCACTAATCCTAATCCTTGGAAAACATCAAACTGTTTTTGGTCTGCGTTGGCTATATCTAGATATATCTATTTTAGATATTTCATATAAATGAAATAATTTTGTAAGTCTCCTCTTGTGTCTGGCATAATGTGTTAGAGTTTCAAAATCTTATACCTGTAGTTAATTTCTTCTTATGTACAAATAATTGCATTGCTTATATATCACAAATTGCTTATCTATGTATCCATTGATGAACATTTCAGCTGTGTTCCTGTAATTACAGTGAGCATAATTGCTGTGACCATTCATGCTCACGTACTTATGTGAGTAGCTTTTGTTTATTTCAAGTATATAGTTAGGAGTAGGATCACTGAGTTGGTTAAGTACGTGCGTGTATGTGAAGTGTTTCACACATTGGCTGGACCATTTTAATTCCCACCAGTAAAGTATCAGTTTCCAATTTATCTGCATTCTTTATTATATTCTACCAACATTCCCGTGCATAGAAGTAAAACAATATTTTGTTGTAGTCTTTTAGATGTCCCCAGTGACTAATGATGCTGAGTATCGTGCATGTGCTTGCTCACAATTTGATTTCATTCTTTGGAGAAATGTCTTTTGGGGCTTGGAGAAAGGGCTTTTGAAGCTCTTTGCAGATTTTCCAATTGAATTATTTGTCCTTCTGTTGTTGAGTTGACAAGTTCTTTATATGTTCTTGAAACTAGATCAGATATGGGTCAAAAATACAATTCACAAATGCTTCTTTGTCATGGCATAGTCTGCCTTTTCATATTCCTTGACAATATTTTGATGTAAAAATTGTATACTTTGATGTAGCCAAATGCATTTTCTTCTGTTGTTCATGCTTTTTCCATCCTGTCTAAAAGCCCATTCCAAAGTCAAGCTCGTGAAGATTGACTCTTACGCTCTCTTCGGGGAGTTCCATGCTGGTTTCAGGTATCACATTAGGTAAGAACAATTTTGAGTTAATTTTTCTACAGAGTGTGTTTCAGCTTTGTTCTTTTTTAGACGAATAGTTGTTCATCTTTCCGGCACTGTGTCTTAGTGCAGGTTCTTGTAGGAATCATTTTTCTCTCCAGTAAGTAATCCTTGCTTCTTTGTTAACAATTAACTGGCCAAGGGTATGTGGGTTTATTTCTGGACTCTCAAATGCATTCTACCAGCCTATGTATCTATAATTGTGCCAGACCACCATTTGTTTTGCTTACGATATCTTTGAAGTAAGTCTTAAAAATAAGTAATATTTAGTACATCAATGCTTCTTTTTTGAGATCTTTACATTTATTTGGAGCCTCTGTAATTTCATATTCATTTGTGAAGCAACATTTCTATTACTATCAACAAAAAGGATGCTAAAATTTCCATTGCATTAAATCTACAGACTGAATCTTCCCCAAAGATATATTTCTATTCTTTTGGATAATTTAATTTTTCCTTCTTCATAACATTTGCTATAAACAATCAGTGCTACTTACGTAGACGAGCAGTAGATCAACTCCTTGTACACATTTAAAGGGTCTCTTTCTCCTCCTCTGTATTCTCTATGATTTTTCCCAGTTGCCCTAGTTTTCAGTGGCCCCTTTTCTTACTGTACCAGCTAGAGAACTAGATAAATTCTTGGATTTAATATGCAAGGGTGCATTTTTCATGATTGAGACTTTCCCTAAGCAAAGAAGAAAAAAGAAAACAAAAAAGGCTGTGGGAATATGGCTATCACTGAGGCCAATCCCTGCCAACCACTGCTCCCTACACAGACATGAAATTTCATTATGGAACTTGCCTGGAGTTGGTCAGAAAAAATGAAAAGTGACCTGTTTTATACTGTCTATACTGCCACCTCTGTCTTGATATTCTAGTCACAAAGAAGCAAGTGCTTCCCAACCCCTTTGGTACTCTGTTTAGTATCAGAGTTCAGTCAACCCAAGAGTCTAAATAAAGAATAACTTGAGAGCAGGGATTGTAGTTCAGCTCTGACGAAAGGTCATTGAAATGACCATTCTTAGCTTCAAAATAAGAAAAATTTGACAAAGTAAAATATCTGTAACTTGTCCTGAGTATATCAGAGAACTGAGTAATGACACAAGCTAACACCCTAAAACTGAGAGACGGGTTCATTTAGAAGGAGGCAATGTCCAGGATTTGCTTACCCGGAGACATCCGTAGACACTGTGAACTGTGAGGACCATGCATTTTCTTAGTAATTTTGATGAAGTTCTGGATTCTGAGATCTAGCTAACGTGAGATTGAGGGACCTGTAGAGGGGACAATTACACAGAATTCCTCCACTTTTTATGAGTTTTATTTGAAGAACTCCCACAATCTTTTCCTAGAGTAGATCTGTGAAGATCTTCTATTGACATTGATACAAGATATAAGGCCATCCTGAAACCATCTCAGACTCTTCTCGGTAACGAAGTATGGTCGTCAAAATGAGGAATCCCAAAAGCAATTCAGAATATTGTCCCAATGTGATACAGAATCCCAACATGAAACAGAATTCAGGTTTCCTGAGGACGAAAAAAAAAATCCACAATCCACAGGGCTCCAAGAAAACGAAATAAGGTTATAAAGAGAAGACTGTAGAATGTAGGAAGAGATTTTTAAAAAATAGCTTTACCCCTGAAGCAAGAATTAAAACATGAAAACTCTGCCACGGTGACACACACTCACTAGAAGACTGACTTAATAAAATTACCTCACACTTGTTTTTGTCTCCCAAATACTTCACCTGCACTAACCAGTACGACAGTGGATTAAAACTGCAAATCTCTAAAACATAATTTCTCTCCAAAGAGCAGTACACAAGAAAGTTCTAAAGACAGTGAGGGGAATTAAAATAGGTGAAGTGGAGAACTTGGAAAATTCTGGCACCTATCCAAACAAAAACACGCAATATAGCCTGGCTTCCAGGGTTAATAAAATCTTCATGTTTAAGCCTAATTTAGATTTACGTCAGCATCTATTGAATAACAAAAAGCTACAAGATAAACTAAGAGCCCAGCACACACACACACACACACACACACACACACACACACACACACACCAGACTCAAATATGTCCTCAATATGGTAGGTATAGTTAGATCTAAGGAAACAGCGATGAAGATATTAGATTATTAATGGAGAATTTAAATTGACAACAATTAGATTAGTGCATTAAATGTAAAAGTGGGCAAGTAGGAATGTCTGGGTAATATCCACCTAGAAATAGAAACTTTAAAAAAGAATTGGAAGAAAATGCAAAGAATCAAATGCGCCGCAAACAGAAATGAAGAATGCCTTCACAGGGCTTGTCAGTCATCCTGACACATCTGAGGGAACAGTCGGTGAACTTGAAGATAGGTCAACAGAAAGTTTGAAAACAGACTGCAGACAGAATAAAACAATGATTTTTTTTAAAAAGATCAGAACGGCCAAGAAATGTGAGACAATTGCAAAAGGTGGAATGTAATCCAGATAAGAACATCAGAAAAAAAAAAAAAAGAAACAGAGAATTGAGAACAAATACTTGAAATAATAATGCCTGTGAGCATTTCAAAACTAGCAAGAGTTACGAAAACACAGGCCCAGGAGGAAGACAAGACCACTCCTCACAGAAACCAACAAATCGGCAAACAACCAGCTAGCCTAGTGAATTAAAATTTTCCGGGAATGTAACGTCCAAACTGAAGAAAATAAAAGAGAAAATCTTGAAGAACCCCAGAATGGGACCAACATTTTGCCAAGAGAGGAACTCACAGCAGACCTCCCCAAAACTATGCACGTAAAAGTGTAAATAAATAAACACATAAACAAAGCATAGAATAACCAAGTGCCTTGCAGAGATTTGGGTCATTCCATGGATTTTGTTTGCTATTCCACATGACCTGATATTATTTATGCTTCAGAATCATTGGGTGTTTTCTTAGGAAGATTAATTGTAGTTAATAACCTACTGAGCTTACTGTACTACTTAATAGAGCAACAGAACCTCTAGTTTTGTTTTTGCAATTACTGGTATAATTGTATCAATATTAATATTTTGGAAAACTGAAACTTAAGAGGCTAGATCTAAGTACCTCCACTTACCAATGACTATGTCACGAACTCTATTATAGGATAAAAACAGATCTTTGTAGTTTCTTTGCAAATCTGTGGTGTGTGTGTGTGTGCATGTGCTTGTTTGTGTGTGTACCTACTACTCATTTATATTATAAAACCAAATGATGCAGACTCTTTCATCAAACTTCCTACTAACAAGTAAGAAACATTGGTTACCAAATTTTGGCTACATCAACTAACACGATCAACCCTGGGTTACTTCCTTTTCTCTATTTTTGACAGGTGATAAGAAAAAAAACTGTTAGAAAAAAACAGGTAAGGGCAAATACTTTAATGATAAGACACAGAATAAGAGCATTTATTTTAATTGATACCCTAACACAAATTTAAAATATATGTTTGAAACATCTCGGGTACTATATATTCTGCCTTTTAGAAGTTTGTGTAACTCACGTAAATTTTTTATCTCTTTGTATTTCCATGGGGTCATGTAGCACTGCATATCTATTTTTTATTTTCTTGTCACTGTTGGATTTCACTTACACTTATTTAATTAATATTTATTCTTCTTTGCAAGACTGTGATCTTAATTAGGATAGAAATTCTGTCTGAAATTGCTTGCAATTATATTCCTAATTCCTGGCATATGTCTTAGTTCAATATATTTTTAAGAATTACGCATTGATTGAATGTAACACTTTTGAAGTATGTTAAGTTGACCTAGGCTGAGAATCTGAGCCAGCTTAACAAGTGCTGTACATAGGAAAAAAGCTTCATTTAAGGAACCTAGCTTATGAGGTTTTAATATGAGTTTAAGATAATGAATGAGTGAAGCAAGGAAATTATTAGAATATTAATAAGATAATTTTTGTTAGCTAGGACAGAATACTTCTGTCTATATATGCATGCATAAATATATGCATATATATATACATATGCACGTTTATGAACCTACACATATTCACATAATAACTTGTATATCTTTATACATTATGGTTGTTCTAAATATTATCATCAAATTTATACCTCTTTTAAAAATTTCCTCCATGGAGTAACATACATGCATTGATTTTTTATTTTGTGTATAATCTTCTTGAAAGTACAGATCAAGTGTTCTTTATTATTATATCTTCAAGAAGATAACTGATTTATTGAGTACTCAGTAAATGCTTCCTAGCTAAAAATAAATAAGAGAAGGAGACCAGACAAATATAACTAGGATTATGATTATGAGTATTATTTCTATGGAACAAAACCAAAGCAAAACTAAACCAAACACCTCAGCTGGTCTCGGTTGCCAACCTATCATTGATAGGAAGATCAATATAAAACATAGCCAAAATGACTTTGAGGAGTTTTGTTTCTCTTAAAAATATATATGAATCTCAGTATCTGAGCAGATGTTTCACAATTTTCCTTATTCTTTTATACCTGTTGATAATTCTTAGATCTTGGGATTATAGTTACATTTTCTTAATTTGCCAGTGGCAAGAAACCAAGAAATCTAGAAAACAAGATTTTTACGTTTTTATTCTTTTTAAATATTATCATAAAATTAATATTTTTAATATCCTTCATGGAGTAACATACATGCACTGATTCTGAGTTAGTAGTGATATTAAATGCCTAGAACTCTTCACAAAAGTTCCCCGATCCCTTGCCAGGTGATAGGTGATTAAGTAAACACATATCTTCCGAGTATATAAATTTTTTTTCAAGCCGTATTTTTATTTTTAGCACTATCTCAGCATTACAAGAAGCTTTAAACTTAGGGTATAGTTTTTTTCTTCCTCAGGCTTAGATTTAACAATTCCTCCAAAATCTCAGGTACTTCATTTGAAGAACTGAGATTGGGCTCTGTGTTCCTCTTTACTGGGATGCGACTGCTTCTTGACTCTCTTGGTTGGTAGAGCTAAGAAATTTATATATGTATACTAACCCATGTACACACATGTATCTATAATTATTTCTAAGTCTCTCCATCTGTATTTATGTTAAACTAAACATATGCTAATGCAAATGTTTCTAGTTCTAATCCAGGACTCTATAGCTTATTCTTACTTTTCTTCCTTAATTATCTATAAAGCTCTTCTCCAACAAGGAGGAGTCCATGACCCAACACCATTCATAGCATTAAATTGGTTTGATCCCAGGATACAAATAAGGCCTTTTCAAAGTTGTTAAATTGAACTCCCATAATAATTTTTTTAAATTAGACTCTTTATCTTCAGTTCACTTTTTTCTTTAGCTTTACATTTTATAATTAAAATTTTATTTTCTGAAATATACTGGAAAATTCAAGTCCTATTTCCCTACCTCCTTCAGTGATGTTATGTTATGCTTAGCAGCACACAGATTTTTTTTTTTGTCTTAGTCTACATTTCATTCTACAGTTCACCCAAACTTATGTTTGATGTCTTGAATTAACTTGCATTTAGTGAATTTACTCTCTGTTAACTGAATTTAACAGATCTTCAGAAAAATCATGATCACAACACTGTATAGAATGTATATATCACCTTGAAAATTCATCATTATGACCCCTTTGTTCTCTACTGCCCTTTCCTTACTCAACCTCTGGCAGCCTCTTTTCACTTCTTTAGCATCTTTGCCATTTCCAAGATCTTTATAGGGGAAACCATATAAAAATGTAGGCTTTGGGATTTAGGTTCCTTCATTTAGTGTTTAAATATTCATCAACATTGTGTGAATCAATACTTTATTCAGCCACTCACTGAAGAGCACATTAGTTGCCCCCAGTTTGGGAAAATTATGATAAAGAGTCTATAAACACAGACATTGAGTTTCTGGGTGAGTGTTTCTTCTGTTCTAATAGATTATTATAAAGCAGGGCTGGATTATATTGTATGTGTGTTTGCTTTCATAAAAATCTTTCAAATTATCTTCCAAAATGGCCATAACTTTCTTCATTCTGACCAACAATAAGTCAGAGATCTTTATTCTGCATCCTCATCAGTATTTGGTACTCTCAGTTTTTAAGTAAGTTCAATATTCATTACTCACATATATATAAGAAAACTTTAATAGGTGTAATTCCATTCCATGACTCTGACATAGATCAAACTGATCTATTCATAACCAATTAGAAAAATGCTGGTATAAATTAGTTTTAGAATATTTGCTTTATATGTCTCTTAAGAAATTAGGCCTAAGAAAGCACAAATGACACAGGATAATGGTTAGTCTCATTTAATAATCTTGCTCAGTGCTGAAGGTACATTTAGAAACTTCTATGGATTCTGAGAATATGCCTAAACTCAGTGATAAAGTTCTCTGTGAGCAACTAACAATGTCTCGTGTAAGTAGAAATACCAGGCATTAGTATGCAAACACATTTAGTTTCTAAGAGTTGGGCTAATTAATGCTATGTAATGACGTTTCCTTCAAATCACCTCTTGAGTTAAGCAGAATAAATACAAAGATGCTGGTGTCATAATCTCTAACACCTATAAATATGCTGTACAACATACTCATGCTGTAGATGGTAAATAAGCTTGCAAATTTAAGCTCTCACCGTGTATATTTCCAATAGAGCAAGTATTCTGGACTGTCCATTGTGACCTACTATTTCACAAGAAACCTAAAACATAAATGAGAAAATCATAGACTCAACGTCAGGGGATGGGATATGACAAAAACTTGACTGGTTGCTCCTGACTTGGAATAGAAAGGGGACTATGAAGCAACGAATGCAGTGGCTTCTAGCAAATGACAAAGGCAAGAACAAGTATTCTACCCAACAGCCATCATACAGGAATGCGGTCCTATCAGTGCTTTGCTTTTCTAACCCAGTGAGACCCAGGCCACCATTTTGACTTACATAATTATGGGATAAGAAATTGTGTTGACACCAAATTTATGGTTGTTTGTTGTAGAATAGAAAAACCAGTAGAGTTACTTTAGAGATTAGGAAGAAGACACTGAAAGTTAAAGCATTAGCTTTTTAGCATAAAAACAAAGAGTTTAAACATGAAACTTCTTTAGATTACTAGCCAGATTAGGTTAATAGTCAGAATTTCTACCTGTTCATTACTAGTTCAGCATAGTGGTAAATGTGAAAGAAGGAGAATTTTTTCTATTACACATAAGCCACCTTGATGTATTAGAAAGAAATGGGAAGGTAGACAATGCCCTTGGAGCTCTCTTGATGATGGAAGAAAGTCACGTGCCCAGGTTCAGACTTGGCTTCCACGACAAGCTCCCAGAGTAAGAACGCCATCTGGTTATGATTTAGCCCAACCTCCTGATTTCTACCAGCTTCTACCAGAACATCTTCCCATGATTCAACCCATCCTTGCAATTTCTACGTTTTATTTGTGATCCTGGGCTGTGCCAATACATGGGGAAGGCTGCTGCTAATTTCCACGAGTTCTATTCCCCTCCTACAGGAGAGTAATTCTCCATCATCTCTCACTTCCATGCCGCACCTCCGATTTGTCTTCGGATGGCACTGGAGGTGACAGGAGAAGTGAGATCATGCTGGAAGCTTATCTGTGTTTCTTCATAGCTGGAACCTTCATTCTTTGTATTAAATCCATGATTGCAGAAGACAAGGTGAATAAGGAACACTGCTTTCATTCTATGCAATAAAATATAAATATCCACCATCTACGTGCACTACGAATGGGGCATGTTTATAAAAATATTAAAAGCAAAGAACAATGTCAAAATCTCAACATCAGGCTATGTCTAAGAAAAATGCTATTAAATAGGTACCTAAAATTCAAAATTATGAGAGAAATCTATAAATGAGGATGATTGTTTTGTTTCCAAGAGGCTAAGAGAATCATTTTCAGCGCCGACGCAGGCAATCAAGACTAACAGGGCATTAAAGTTGCCTCAAACCAGGACTCAGAGACAGTGTAGAGGACAGCTCCAGGGAACTGCAGCCCCACAGGGAAGTGGGAAGCAGGGAGAGGGCCCCAGGGCTGGAGGAGCGGCTCAGAGAGCTGTGAGAAGCTACTTGCAGAGAAAAATAAAAAATCTTCTTTTGATCTTATGGTTCATATCCAAAGGAGACAATGTCTGCAATTGAAATTATTTTTAAAGTCTGCTTGCTTTTTTTTGCCCCAAATACAGGAAACTTTTACCCTAACTTTGACTTCTCATTGTTGTTTTTCATCCTTGAAGAAATGACTGATACTAAGTCTCACAACAATTTTGTAAAATCTAAACTGTTGTCAAAATACTTAGATATGATGTTTTCTTCCCACTAAGTGCTCAATATTTGGAAGCATCCAAGAGAGCTACTTTGATACTTCATCCACACAATAATCTAAGTCATTAAAAAATAATGTCCAGAAGAGTGTTTTCCAATATCTCAAGGCAAAATGGAGTAGGACATGGTAGAAATAACATAAAATTGCAAATAAAGTATCTCTTCTTATTTAGCAAGATGGTGAAAAAGAAGTATTCTCTCTCTCTCTCTCTCTCTCTCTCTTCCTTATTTCTGTCCATGTAGCAAGCCATGTGTGACAGGCCCTAGGGACATCAAGTGTGACCAGAGACCCAGACAGAAATTACAAGCAAGATGTACTTTGACATGTGGCTTAAACTTTCCGGGCCTGTAACTCCTCAGCTGTAGGAGTTTTTGTAAAAACAGATGATATTGCAGGCTGCTTTGGACCATACATTTCCATTTCTTTGCTCACCTTTGATCAAATCGAAAGAGGCCTTTTATAATGACAAGGAAAAAAGATTAATTCAAAGCTAGCTCTGAGGAAATGGGCAAGCCCGTTGCCTCAAATCACTATCTCCCTGTGTACCAGTATGCAAGGGTCTTTAATAGCAAGATCAGAAGGGAGAGAGTAGGTAACCCAGAAAAGTGATGCACATCTTTCAACTCCCTTTACCACATCAAGCCACCTTCAGCAGTATTTCGCCCTTTCTTTGTGGAATAAAACTGGATTCTGACCTCTCACAGCCAGTGTCTGAGTAGTCTGTTGTTGGGCAGAGGAAAGGAGGTACTGGTGTGCCTTCAGCAGGTAAGGTCTAGAGAGGCTTTTTATTTCTAAAGAGAAAAAAAATATATATGAAACTGTTAACATGCTCTTCTGCCATGTGACGGCAGTACGATAATGTCTGGCTCTTAATAGATACTTGGTGAATAATTGTCAAATGGATGAAAAATGAACAAATGAATGAGTAAACAAACGCATTTATGGGACTTCAGGTATTCCTCCCAAAACTGGTGTGCCCACGGCCTTTCCTGTCTCAGCAGCTAACCGCACTGTTCAGCGTACTTCAAGTCATAGATGTCAGCAAGTCCAGAACTACCTAGAACTGGACTCAACGTCCCCATCTTCCCAGCTACTGCTTAGTCTAATTATAGCAATGCAGAAGTAGACCGTCCTCCTTCTCCTTTCCTCACTCCAAGTCTAATCTCTTTTAGAATAAGAGTAGAAACTTTGGTCATCTTCTTTATTTCCGTTAAAAATAAAAAGGCCCAAGTTTCTTACAAAGGACAGCAAACCTTATGCAAAGTGGCTTTTCTCATCTCTTTCTGGTCCCTCCATTCCCTCCCTCTCTCTCGGCTTCTGCCACCCTGCTCCCTTGTCTGGGCACAGGCACGTGTGCCTCCAGGCCCTTACATCAGCAGCTACTCTGCCGGGGGGCGTCCTCCCTCTAGTTTTACTCTCGCGAATCCCTCGCCATCCCTCACACCTCTATCCGTGTCTTACGTTCCCAACGCTGTCTGCCCCAAGCATCCCACGCAGGGCTGCAGTGCGCGCCCTGCCCACATTTCCCACATTCTTCTTGTGCTTCTCTTTTAAGTGATTCTACTACTAAGCAATATACAGTATTCTCCTTTATTTGTTTTTATATTTACAGATAAAGCATTCTCAGAGTCATTTGTCTTATCCATCCTACTCTGCTACAATAAAAATGCAGTAAGGGTTTGGGTTATTACTACATTTCAAATGGGTGGACATAGGATATACTCAACAAATTTTTGTTAAATTAACATGTACCATTATAGTGTATTATTGTTACTGTGGATAATGTTATCATAATAGTTGCCGCACATACTGATGTCCTATATGTCCTATAAAGCTCTCTGTTTTCCTAAAGGACACTAGTGACAAAGAAAAAGATCAAGGGTGCGGGAGGCATGGAATGTCTCCCAGTCTCAAAAGTGCTGTCCCTGAGCAATGGAGAGTGATTTTTTTTTCCTTCCTGGCATGTGAAAATCCAGCAGTCTTTGATGCATGTCCCTAGAGCTTTAGACTCAGTACCCAAAAAGGAGCCAGGGAGATCCAGCTAATGGAATCAAATCACATATCTGCATTAAAGTCGTCTCTGGGAGGAGAAATAAACAAGGAGAAAAACATCAAACTGTTGGCATCTAATAAAGAGAAACCAGTGGGGGAAAAAAGCTCAAGGCAAAATAAGAACTAGAACTACTCTTCATTTTTTTCAAGCCAAGAAATATCCTGTAGTATTTCTACTATAAAAATAGTATAGATAAAACAAGAATTGCACAAATGTCGTGTTTCCGGTGATCATGGGATGGATAGAATGAGGAGCACAGATTTGGGGTCAGATTTCTTTTGTGACTTTAGGAAATCACTCTTTTTTCATTGATCTAAAGGGTATCTTACAAGATACCCTTAAAAAGTCTTACAAGAATAAAATTAAGTCGTGTCCATGCAATTCTTAGCACAGAGTTCTGTTCTAGCTTGGGCTGTCACAGCTAATGCTTCATAACAGCTCAGAATCTGAAGCCACAGGCCAAACAAGGGGCGCCATTCTTCTTTGATGGAAGCAGCAAAAGAAAGGGGCTTAGCAATCAGATGCCGTGGGCCTGGGCAGACCGTGAAAACTTGACAAGTCTTTCCACAAGTTAAACCTTTGCAATACATGGCGATTATATACACCTGGGCACATAAGAAATGGTTATTACTATTATTATTATTTTAATTTTATTTAGAGTGCTAGGGATTGAATCTAGGCACTTTATATCAGGGCCTTCCTTTTTATTTATTTTTTTCTTTTCATTTTGTGACAAGTCTTAGCACTTGGGTAAATTGCCCATAGTGAGTTTGAATTTATAACCCTCCTGCCTCAATCTACCACAGTGCTGGGATTACAGCTGTGCACCACCGATACTGACGTACTGTTAAGATCATTGTAATATAATTATCATGCCCACTAAAAACTGTTCTGTGGCTTCCTCCCCACTTGTTCTGAACTATAAATCTCTCTTCTCCTCCCCCCTTTACCTGCCTTCGAGCTGGTGTTGTTCTTCCTTTCCATCTGATCCCTTCTCCATTCTTCTCTCCTCGCTGGTCAGGGAATAACTTGCCAAGCTTCCTGGCTCCGTTGCCAATGCTAATGCCACCGGCAGCTCCCCGGATCTTGCCCTACAATCGCTCTTCACGACTTTCCCACTCAGGAGGCTTTATGGGTCTCAATTCCAAATCTTCCTAATCCTGGCAGATATAGATATTTCCTGTAGGAAAGCACAAGAACGTGACTTGGCTTTCCTGATCATGTGAAAATTCATCACTAGTAATCTAGAATGCATTTGATATATTGCCTGTCAAGCATCTATTTTTCTTACTTTGTTAATAGGTCTTCCATGGAGCCCAGTGGTCTGAGCCAGCATCATCCTATTGCCTATGTCAAGAGGGGGTGTGTGACTGCCCTGCACCTACAAGCTTGAAGAGGGATCCTGGCAGAAGGAGACAGGGCTGAGTGATGAGAAGAATGGGAGATCCAATCTTGATGACCTTGTGTAAGCCCCTAGATGAAGCCGGGCCTGAAGCTGAACAAACTCACTGTGTCAGAGGCGTTATTAGTGTGCCCCTCATTTTGATTAATCTGTGTCAAATTGGGTTTTCTATCATGTGCACTGTATTTTAATACTTTATTAATGGGCAATTCTTTCTGGACTTACTCTAACACTTAGAATTTATGGGCTCATAAGCCCTTTTGGTAATATGCCGGTAGTCTTATTATTTTAGCTTTCACACACAGGTCATTGATTCACTCTGCAGGTAATATTTTGAGAGTTTATTATATAGCCAGAAGGTCACATAAATTATCTCGTTAAATTTTTATGAAAATGCTTTGGGTTAGATAATTTTATTATTTCATTTTATAAATAAAGAAACTGTGGCATAGAAAGCTTAAGAAATTTACTCAGACTCACAGAGATGATGAATAGGGAACTGTGTAGCTGAGCACAGAACTTTTACCTTGAGAGCCGGGTTATTTTCCTCTTTGAAGAGGAGAAAGAAAATGATTGGAAAGAAGAATATGTTTTCTTTGTTTCTTGTTGACTTATTGTATGTGTTTTTTATTTGTCCAAATCATAATGAGTAATACATTTCGCTTTGACACTTTGATAATGTGTGCACCACACTCGGGTCACATTCATCCTCCCCTCTTATCTCTTCCTCCTTCTCTCTTCTCTCTCTTAAACCTTTTCTCTTTTCAAATAGTCTTCCTTTTACTTTAACTTTATTTAAAATTTTTTCCTCAAAGATTTCACCTGTGAGGGAAAACGTGATAATTTTTTCTAAGTCTGGCTTATTTTGCCTGTATGATGATCATCTATGTGTTTTCCTGCAAATGGCATAACTGCTTTTGTCTTCAGGCTGGGGAAGACCTCATTGTGTATAATTGTATACATGTACCCCAATTTGTATCCCCCTGTCCATTGACCAGCACCTAAGTGGATTCCACACCGTGGCTGCTGTGAGCTGTGCCATGATATATGTAAGTATGCAAGCATCCTCATAGGAGGCTGACTTCAGGGAGGGTACTGAAGAATGACGTGACCAGATCACATGGCAATTCTAGGAAAATAGTTTTCCACCACTTGCCGATAAATCTTCCGCTTCCTTTGTGTTCCTCTTATGTTTGAAACAGAGTTGATTAATGAGGCTACAGAGAAAGCCATAGTACGTCTCCAGTTCAGAGCAAAGACCTTTCCAGGGACTCCTGAAGATGAGATAGAAGATGCTAGGAAGCCAAACATAAGCCAATAAATGTCTTATGTTTTGAATGCTACAGGCTCTGATTCTTCTTCCTTCTTACCACGCATATCGCAGAGTCTCCAATTGTATGGGAATTCTTTTTTGTGCCTTTTGAAAACTGATATCCTTCCCTGTCGTTCTCTGTGCCACTGGGACTAAATACATACCAGTGGTTCCCACATTTTTGACAGCAAGGGTTAGTTTAGTTGAAGACCATTCTTCCAAGCACCAGAGGGGGAGGTACAAGGTGCAGTGAGGTTGTTGAAGGATAGGTGCAACTAGAGCTCATTCCATGTGATGTGCTCTGTATTTCTATTACCATTACTCTATAGTATATAATGAAATACTAATTCATAAGGCATAATTAGTGTAAGCCTTGAGTTTTTCTTTTCCTGCAATAAGAATCATCCCACCTAGGGGATGTGGGAGACAGTGACACCTGAGGATTTTTGTGTCAATGTCCTGTGTAATCTTGTTTTGGTTGTTGACATAGAAAACTGCCTCACAAGGCAGGATTCTGGGGATGGAAGCAGGCTTTCAAGTGCTTTAGTGGCAATCTCAGAATAGTACATTCATACTTTCATCTAGGATTTGTGAGAAGCTGAAGTTGTATCAAATATAATTTTAAGGCCACTGTCATTTGCTATCTCAAGCAACTGACCCTCTTCTATCGTGGGTGAAATTGCTTCACCTGGCTTACTCACAAAGGGGTTGCAGATCCTTTCCTTCCCAGTTCTGGAATCTTTTGTTGCGGGAAGTAATACTCAAACTTTGTTGAAAGTCATGATAGGTGATCGGGAATCACCCCAGGCGGTGCAGCCAAGATGGCTTTGGGAGAGGTTGTTTTGTCAGTGGCTGTACAGCATTGGGCTGGAAGATAGAGATTTAGCCAGAGATCACTATGTCAACTTCCACATCTCTGCACCCTAACACAGAAAGGCAGAGGATTCACTGGACCTCAGCGGCAACAAAAGGATGAGAAGAAGGGCTACAAGGATTGCCAACGTGTGAATGCAGGCTCCCAGGCAAGGACAGTAACCCAGGGAGCCAGCCAGTTGGCCTGGGATCACAGAATACTGTAGTGTGGTGCTGCTGGTCCACTGGAGAGGTGGTGAGTGCCTATGATGGCTGCAACAGTCAATGGTTTAAAGAAAGCTAGTTAATAGTGGGGTCTCCTTTCAAGAATAGCACCTCTTGGCCATGACAGGCCAGAACAATAAGTCATCTTGGCTGAGGAGCAGAAGCAGGGGACACCTCATCTGTAGGGATTGGGGCTTGCAGACTGTGGAGAGAATCCATTGACTGAGGACCAGCCCAGGGAATGGCAATGGTGGAGTCACAGAGCAGGTATGACAGCCACTGTCTCCTGGCATGTTCAGGGAGGAGAACTGGATCACCCAGGCCCCCCGGACACCACTAGAACCAGCTGGAGCAGGGCACTGACAACTGGAAACATTCCAGGTCCCTTGGCTTGAATAAACTCTAAGTCAACCCAACAACAGAACTGAGAAAGCTGGCAGCCTATTTGCCAGAAATACAGATATCTCTTTGGGTATAATGGATGCATACATTTTCCGTAATTGACTTGTTTTTTGTTTTGTTTTGTTTTGTGGGCATTTACTTATCCCTTTCCTCTCCTTCCTTTCTGCCTCCTTCTGCAACTGTCATTTGTTACTTTCTGAATTTCTCCCTTTCTTGATTAATTCTTAATACACTTTTCCATAAATCTTTCTATAGATTCTAAAACCGTACTCTCTCCACCTTCGTTAACAATGCTCGCTAAAACATCTTACTCTTGCTTATAGGACTTTCATTTATCTGTTATTCTCTGCGTGGAGTAGGAGTTTTTTCTGGCTTTTCTCTACCATAGAAATATATCCCCACTTTCTATTATATAGCCAAAGCTAACTCTTAGCCTTAGTCTTCTAAGGGGAATGGGTGTATTTATCAATATCTGACTAGCATAAGTGTATATCTAGTAGATATTAAGTATAAACATAGATACAAATATCCATCACATGGAAAAAGAAAGTATAGTGTGTGCGGCCTATGAGGTGTGGACAACCTCTGGTGGTTTGATTTAGCCTAAATAAGCAATATAGAGCTCCATTATCTTAATGACTGTGATGTAACACCAATATTAACAGAACATTTAGATAAGTCAATAATACATTGTGTATCTAACTATTTAACTGCACCTGTTAGGGTTATGGATAGAGAAGATGTGATATTAAACTATTAGGTTCTGTTAATATTTTGTTACCTTTAGACAATAATGGAAATGTAAATCTTTATTTGAAGTATGGCATAGTGATCTTTGTATCCAATATAAGCCAATAATTATTTTGTCTCTGGATCATATACAGTTCTGTAGTTTGTTCCTCCCTCACTTAAGTGTGGAGGAGATTAGAGAATAAAGAGAATGTTGGTAACTGAGTTAACTCTCAAAATTAAGAGCTGAATAAATAAGAAATCATTGTAAATTCTAAAACATTAATGAATTCAAGAAAACTCTAAGGTTTAAGTAGTCTATTAAAATAATCTGTAGTACAGAGAGAATCCATTGACAGTTCCTGAAGTACAACTCACAGTAATAGAAAAATTGGGAAACAAGGCAGTATAAAACTTACAAAAAGGCCTGACGTCCCAGAAGCTAATACCCATGGTTCTAGAATAACAGAACCTACAGTAAATGAAATAAAAAACCCAGTAGACTTAATGGCCAAAAAATTCACGCAAGATATACCAGAGATGTACAGATTGTACACATGCTCAAAGTGAATATAATAAAAAATAGCCATTATAGATGATAAATTAAAAGATTATAAGAAAGAAACAAATGGATAAAGAAGACAGTGCAGGAAATTAAGGAAAAAATTGGTAGCAATGTAGAAAGAAAGAAAGTTGAACTCCTTCAAGATAAGAAAAATTCACATAAAAAATAGGAAATCATCTTGGACACTTTGAGGATAGATTACTGAATCTTAAAGGTAAAGTAGATAAACAAATCACACAATGAGTGACCAAAGGGGAAAAAAAATCAAAGAGATTGGTTGCAATAGCAAATGTGTGATTCAATGAGAAACAAGTCCAGAATTATGGGACGATCAGAGAAAATGGAGGACAAGATAAAATGCTTGAAGGACATATTCAATGAAATTATAAAAGGTAATTTCACAAACCTAGGAAAATAGATTAACATTGAGTTACTGCAGACATATAGACCTCCAAATAACCTTGACCAGAAGAAAACAACACTCCACACATCAAAATTAAAGTCCTAGAGACTGAACAAATTCAGAAAATATTAAAAATCATAAGAGAAAAACAATAAGTTACACAGAAACCCGTCAAGATGACTGCAGACTTCTCAACACAAATTCTAAAGGCCAGAAGATCATGGAGCGACATCATCTACATGCTAAGAGAAAATAAATGCCAACCCAGACTACTATACCCTACAAAGCTATTTTTCAAAATAAAGGGTAAAGTTAGACATTTTTATGATAAAGAAAGCTTAAATAAATTCATATCCACTAGAACAGCATTGCAGAAATTACTTAAAGAAATCTAAAACAGAGATAGGGAGATCGACCATACCGAAGATGCCAGGAAACAGGAAACGAAAGAAAGAGGAGAATGAATTGAGAAGAGTGTAGAACACACAGTCAACACTTAATCACCATAATCACCATAATGATGACAAGATGTAGCAAATATAACAATAGAGTAAAGCTGAACGGTAATGATCTCAATTCTCCTATCTAAAGACATAGATTGGCTGATTGAATCAAAGAACACGCAAAGGAATGAATTTAGACCCACAGATATCGGCATATACCAAATCAAATCAAAGTGGATTAAAGACCTAAATACTAAAATGGAAACATTGAACCTTCTGGAGGACAATATAGGCAAAAATCTAGAAGATATAAGCATGGGCAAGGACCTTCCTAATAGAACACCTGATGAGAAAAAAATAATAAAACCCTCTAGAATCAACAAATAGGATTATATTAAATTAAATATTTTCTACACATGGCATAGAAAACTATCAACAGAGTTAAGAGAGAACTGACAGAATGAAAACATGTTTCACCACCTAAACCTCAGAAAGGTGGCTAATAACTACAATACACAAAGAACCGAAGAAAAATAGAGCCCTCAAAATCAAAGACCTGATTGAAATATGAGTACTTGAAATGAATAGTCAATTCTCAGATGAAAAAGTTCAAATGGCCAGCAAACACCTGAAAAGTTGTTCAACATCTTAGCTATTAGAGAAATGCAAATCAAAACATCAGTATGATATCATCTAACTCCAGTGGCAAAGGTGTACATTAAAAATTCAAATAGCAGTCAATTCCGACAAGGTTTTAGGAGAAAAAGAAAAAAATTTTATATTGCTGATGGGATTGTAACCTGATATAACTATGATGGAGGACAGTATGGAGATTCTTCAAAAGGCTGAAAATAAATATTCCATTTAATCTTTTCTGGGTATCTTTCCAAAAGACTTAAAAGCAGCATATAGCAGAGATATGTTCATAGTAACACATCTAAGTATATCTAAAATGTGGAGAATCCTGAACTCCCCACCAATAGACCAATGGATCCAAAATTGGGGTCTATGTACACAGTGGAACACTCCTTTTCTATAAATACAGATGGGCTTGAGGATTTTATAGGTAAACGGATGCAACTCAGGATTATAATGCTTAGTGAAGTGATTGAAATAAAGATGCTTAAGTATCATCTGTTTTCTCTAATATGAGAAAAGCAGGTTCCAGGCGGAGTCGTTGTGGTTGAGGGAGGTTGTAAGAGGGCCTGATAGGAAGAGAGGGAGGTATCACAATGTTATACAATATCTATGTGTGCAAAATGCTCAAGCTCAATGCAACCATTGAGTATATATATTATTAATATGTATGTTAATTAAAATGGAGGGGAAAAGTAGGTGATTATTTGCCAGCTGGGAAACAGAAAGCTCTTGCTCAGTCTCTTTCAACATGCCTACTAATGTTTAAAACATGCTAAAAAAAAAAAAAAAAGAAAACCCTCAGTGTTTACTCTTTGCCTCCACAATTCTAGTTTGGCATTGAAAGCAGCCACTTTTTCTGCTGACTTAAACATAGTTATCATTCTCCCTTCAAGTGGCAGAGTGAGTCTCAGGTGAATACATCTCATCACACAAGTAAGCAGGGTGTGCAGCTCCCTCTGCATCAATGAAATGAGCTGCCATTGGTGATTGTTTTTCAACAAGAAACCTCTGGTGTGCTTCTAAATCATAAAAACTCTGGCCAGAGTTCTAACTTTACGAAGTCATCCCTCTTCTGTGTATAAGAGAAGATGTGTGTGTGTGTGTTCTGCATCCACCCAACCCCTCGCAGAGCTGTGCAAGAAAATTTACCTTGATATGATTGATAATTTTATTCATATCCTTCAAAACATTGTTAAATTCAGGTGGTATTATTTTGCCTAGCCAGAATTTCTTTGTGGATGACACAATGTGTAGACTTACATTCAGAGGTAACCTCCATGAATGCAGAAGTCTGTCCAATCCTGGCAGCTACTTCCTCTGCATATACCAACACCTAGTGCCTAGCTCAATTCTCCTGACCTGTAATCATGAAAAAACTTGAATACTTTAGCAGCTTTGGTCTTGGTGTGTAAGAAAAGTCCATTTATCATATCCTCATGCAAATCCTCCTAAAATATATATCACACAAACAAGCACTATTGTCAACATCAGTGGACTTGTCCACTTGGAATATGTATGAAGATGACAGATTTCAAGTCTCTTTAACAACTCTTCCTTAATGTCTGCTGCTATTTCATCAGTTCACCCAGTTCTGGTGCTATTTGAAAGAGGTACACGTGCCATCTTTTGAAGTGCATTTTCTCCTAAAAGTCAAGGGTCGATATACTTAGCAACAGGCACGATCAACTCCAACAATAGTAAAGTGCTTCTCAGCTTCATCAATGTAGTTAGTGACTAAAAAGGGTGCTCTCGGTGAAGACACGCTTCATGAAGTTGTGCCCACCAATAATTGTTTCCGTCTACACGTTCACTTTTTTTTTTCCTTTTGAAAAAGCCCCCCAATTTTTTTTTAATGCAGTATGCTTTGTATCTAAGTGGAAAAACAACCTGATGGCTTCATGGCTTCATTGTGCTTGAAGAATGTGAATCAGGCACCTAAAATCGTAATTTAAGTAAGAGTCTTAGCATTTTTTTAAAATGCAGATTTCTTTGTTGGCAGTCTTAGGGTCGTCTGCTGTCTCATCTGTTGGTCTTTTCTCTTTTGCAAAGAAGCTCTCCAGTGATGTTTGTCTTTTACTCAATTTGCCTATGATTATCTTGTGGCTTTACCAAAACAGGGATGAACAGAAGGGATAAATAAAATATTTGGTAAGCTATGCCAGACAAAAGTAAATGTTGGGTTTGGAAGCCTGCCGCCAGATGCTGCTGCTGTGTGAGGCGCCAGCTAATGCCAGACTGAGCCTCCCCAAGAATACGTATGTCAGGAACTGTAGGTACAATAGCTTATTTTTCATGGCAGTAAAATGGCAGTATATAAACTGTGAGGATGGTATGGGCCACCCAAGACTCACTGTAACTCAGGACCAGGCTGTGATAGACAAGCTGTAAGCAGGAGGTTGATGGAATATTGGTTGATGTTTGGTGCCACAGGTTTTGGATGGGAGACGTTTATCTCTAGTTGTAACATAGACCAGTTTATCTCAACCGGCGTTCCTACAAAACTTACCATGCCTTCCTTGAGCAAGGAATATTTCTGCCTCCCAGATAAGTTTCCACAAAAGCAACAAAGAAAATGGCAAGAAGCTGCAAGAGGGGAGTGGAAGTGCAACTCTGCCTCCCGGCATTAGAACTGACCAGGAGGTGGAGGCTCACGAGCTACTCACTTCCTCCTTCCCTGTCCCAGCCTATCCCAGCCTGGTCCTTCCAAGTCTACAGAACAGTCCATAGCATGGCACTGGAGATTTTTTTGTACTCTGAATTTTACTTAGGTTTAGCCAGGAATAGAAAATGATAGACGATCAGGGTCTGAAGGTGAGGTAAATTTGAGGTAAGTTTTCTTCTGTGTTCTCTTCGCCTGTGTACTGGGTTATGAAAGTGGCTGCATCTGTCAAGACCATAGCTCCCTTTGGTGGCCTGTTCTTCACATTCTAGTTCTCTTAGGAAGCAGAAAGTGTTACTTCTTCTTCTACCTCCTCAGGCCTAGAAATGGGAAAGAAACACAGTACGATTTGTTCTGTGATGCACATAAAACACACTTGGTGAAATGCAAGAAAATCTAACCATCATTTATAACACTGTTTCTATAGAAACTGATGTTTTGAATCTCGAACAACAAACACAGTGAGTTTCTGGAGAGAAAGGTTTTTGTTGGATTGAGGCTGCTGTGTTAGTTCTCTCTCTCTCTCTCTCTCTCTCTCTCTCTCTCTCTCTCTCTCTCTCTCTCTCTCCCTCCCTCTGTCTCAGTAGCCTGCTGGAAAGAGAATACTGTATCTCTTCCAAAAAGAAGTGTTTTCAGAAATTTAGCTTGAAATGTGCTATTACTTCACAAAGTTATGTGAAACTCTGATTAGCACAGCTGTTAACATCAAAAGATTTGCTAGTTCTAAAATTAATACAACTAGAAGGAACATGATTAATTTCTGTAAAATATAAGAGGAGAAAAGCCCTTTCAAAACTATGAATCAAAATCTACAAGCCGTAAAGAAAAATAATAAACTAGGCTATGTAAATATTTTCCCAAGAGTTATTATTTTTATTAGTATGTGTTTGTGATGTATAATAGCTACAATAAACTTGAGGAATTGGCAAACACGCATATCACATCGAATTCACATTCACTTCCCTCCCCCATTTCCCTTCTTTCCACCATCTACCTCATCCCCTCTTCTTTTACATAAATCAATCTCCCTGCTTCCTACCATTTTTTAAGCTTTTGCATGAAAAAATAAGACATTATAAGTACTGCGGAAAAAAAAGTATGATGAGCCAAGGATGAGAGAAACTGTAAGTCATATCACAGATAAAGAGGCATTCTTTCCAGTATACCAAAAAGTCCTCATTATAATAAGAAACAAACATTGCCAATCTAATAGAAAATGCACAAAAGATACAAGTAGACCATAGACAAAATATTTTATTAATTCTTCTTCATAATATGATGAATGTCATTTAAACCCCATTAAATACTGTCACGGCAAAGAGATTGGTGGACACCTATAATTGCAGTGGTCTTTGATTTTGGCATGGCTATGGGAAAAGTGCCACGTACTTTGTAAAAATGACCAAAATTATTCCCCTTCCTCAAGACAGACCCTGTTTGATGTGCTTCTGGAACGTCTTCAAGCAGGACATGGAGTCCCTTCCTCCAGTCTCTGTGACTCTTTGCTGAACAGGAGGCAGGAAAACATTGTCATAACAGAGAAGTCAGAGGACTCCGCAGCCTTGCCTACTGCTATTTCTTCTCTGAACTCTGGCCAGCCAACACATGAACAGCCCTAGGCTATCATTCCAGATGATGGGAAACACCTGGCCTCTTCACCCCCCCCCCCCCCTTCAACACAAGCAGTGGCAACAAATCTAGATACCTGACCTGCAGTTGGCCCATTGCAGAGCTCAGCTGAGACAAAAAAAAAAAGTTCATCTGAACCCAATTTTAAAATACCCTCTCACAGTATTATGAACTAAGCAAATGAAGTGGTCATTGTCTTCAGCAACTAATTGGAGTGATATTTTAGGTAGCGCAGGCTCACACAAGGACAGAGATACTCACAGACATAGCTCATAGAGTATAAAGCTTCCCCATAAAGGGAAATCTGACCATCTGTGTATTCCCATTGGTGGGATGGAAGACTCGCGACTCAAAGGAAGAGAGCTTTGTTTGGCAAGTGCAAGGGCACAGTGGAGGAAGCATGTCGAAACCCCGGAAATGACGAAGCAGAAAGGGAAGAGAGAAGACAGGAGGTGGGGACAAGAATGTTCTTCCAGATCACGTTCCCAGTGACCTGTCTGGAGCCAAGCCCCACCTCCTACACCATATATAGAGATCCAGCTCTTCAATAGATGAATGGATGCTGAACATCGTGCCTCTGATCTAATCATCTGTTACACTTGTAGAACTTGGGGACATTTTTAGATCTAAGCCATAATAATATCTAGTGAAATTGCATAAACATTTTCCTGCTGACCAACAGTTCCACCTTCAGAAATCTGTCTCAAAGTTATGCCTGCAAAAGAATTAGATGGATTATTTGTTAAGTTTTTGTGACATTATTTACGGTACCAAATGATTTTTCCCCATTTTATTGATATGTATAAGAGCAAAATTTAAGGTTTACAATGAAGTTGAACATTTTGTGCACGTATGTATCTTGTCAAAGTGACAAGGACTTTCCCACTCTCCTTTTGTCCCTCCTCCTTCCCTCCCCTCCCATCCTCCTCACCTTACCCCCCTGGTTCAATGGAAATAAGTATCCCCTTCGATCCAGCGATACCCCTACTGGGAATATTTCCAAAAGAGGTCAAAACAACACATAACAGAGTCACATGTATACCCATGTTCATAGCAGCACAATTAACAATAGCTAAAATATGGAAGTCACCAAAATACCCATCAATGGACCAATGGATACACAAACCATGGTATTTATACACAGTGGAATACAATGCATCTATGAAGTCCAACAGCATGGAGGCTTTTGCAGACAAATGGAAGAAACTTGAGAACATCATGCTTAGTGAAGTGAGTCAGAAGCAGAAAGTGAAACATCGAATGGTTTCTCTGATATGAGAGACCCAGATCAAAACTATCTTATGGAACCAAATGATTTGAAATGACACAAACATTCACATGTAGGGACTCAATTGAGTGCGTTATAGTAGAAGCACACACTAGTCACATAGTTTTAAAAAGAAAACAGAACATCTGTAGATACTGATGGAGAGATAGCTCCAAAATATAAGATTGAGTAAAAAATGCAAGTTAAGAAAGGTATTTATTAGGCTGAAATTTATGTAATAAAAAGAAATAATATGTGTATATGCATATGCTAGAGATATAATCATGGAAAGATAAATAAAAACTAACAAAAAGATTACATAGAGAGAGGAAGGGCTGAGTCAGAGAGAATTGGAAGAATTAGTACCACTTTTTGTTTGTTTGTTTGTTTTTCCCACTATTTTTATTAATATACAAATGTAATACATAGTATTTACAATGAATTTGGGTGTTTCGTACATCTATGTATCACATCGACTTTACAATCCCTTCCAATCTTCTACCCTCCCACCCCTTCCCTGTCCCTTCCCCAGCTCTGGCTATCACTTCATATGGTTCCAAAGAATGTCTGTGTTCTGGGTTTTCCAAGTCTGAGAAACCATATGGTGTTTAACATATTAATCTTCCACACCTAAGTCATTTCACTCAAGTCACCACTCTACCCCAGCTTCCTATCCCTCTAATGGGTTCGCAGTAGTCAAATCTTGATATCTCCTCTCTGAATCCAACCAATCCCTTCACTGGGATATTCACCAAAAGTTTTTTTTTCCATATTTTCCTACATCTTTGTTGCTAATGTTAAACCTGGCCTTACCCACCAGTTCACACTAGAAAATAATTATAAGTATGTAGTTCAAAAGGTTAGTTAATTTGGGAAAGAAGAAAAAATAATAAATAAATAAAATTCAATTGCCTTATCTGAATACTGGAAGGTGCATATTTGTACATTCACAAGGTTATCTTTACATCAATCAGTTTCCTTAGGATAAACTTCCATTAGTGACCCAATAAGTGAATTGCTACAACAAAATAAAGTTAAAACTATATCACATTGCTACATTAAATGAACTTAAATCTATACCACATAAATATATTTAAAGTGACAGACATGTAGGCAAATCTAGTTATTTCTTAATTTCCTAACTTTCATATCATTTACTCATATTTCACTGATGACTAACTTACTCTTTTCTCAGCTCCTTCTCCTCTAGCTGTTGTCACTTTTTCTCTGGGGTCATTGGTGTCACTGGTCTCCCTTTCGCTGTCCAAGTTTCCTTTAAGTATTCTCTGCAATAGTGGCTCAGTGGCTGCAACTTCCTTTAAGCTGTCTCTGTCATGGAAAGTTTTAAGTTCTCCCTTTAAGTTAAAAGATAATTTTGCTGGATATAGCAGTCTTGGCTGGCATCTATGTTTTTTTAGTGCTTGGATGATATTGCTCCACGATTTTCTTGCTTTTAGAGTTTGGATTGAAAAATCTGCCGTTATCCTGATGGGTTTATCTTTGTAGGTCACCTTCTGTTTTTCTCTTACCACTGTTAGTATTTTCTCTTTGTGTTGGATTTCTAGAATTTTAATTATGATGTGTCATGATGAGGGTCTCTTCTGATCAAAGTTGTTTGGTGTTCTATATGCCTGCAAAAGTTCTATGTTCATTTCTATTCTTAGATTTGGGGAATTTTCTTCCATTAATTCATTAAACATATCCTTTAAGCCTTTTGTTTTGTCCTTGGTCTTCTCCTCAATTCCCATAATTCTGAGGTTATTTCTCCTTGAATCACCTATCAGCCGTTGTAATGATTCACTTTCTTTATTTACTTTGTATTCTTCATGGCCTGTATGTTGCAGCTCAGTCACTTTATTTTCTAGGTCTGACATACTATTCTGAAGTTGTTTAAAGTGGTTGCTTATTATTACCTGTGTGTTTTTCATTTCCTGAATATCTGCATTCAATTTTTCTATATCTCTGTTGTGTACTTCTCTAATTTCTTCTTTTGTCTTCATTATCTTCTGGTATATTTCTTCTCTGGTCTCCTCTAGTTGCTTTTGAAGGCTTGCTTTTGGCTTATCTATGTATTGGTGTAGCTCTTCTGCTGTCTGTTTAATTTCCTGCTTTAATTCCTGTTTTAATTCACTGAATTTCTGGGCCCAGGAGTTGCCATCATTTTTGCCATATTCATCTTTATTTACCCTGACTTCATCTCCTGAGGTTTCAGGTCTTTTGTAGGAGGTCTGTGCCTGCGTTTTCTCAATTCTTCTCTGGTCTCCTCTAATTCCTTTTCAAGGCTTGCTCTGTGCTTAGCTAAGTGTTCTTGTAGCTCTCGCGCTGTCTGATTTATTTCCTTCTTTGCTTCCCGGTTTAACTCCTCCTTTAATTCCTGTTTTAATTCACTGACTCTCTTGGCCCAGAGGTTACCATCATTTTTGTCCTTTTCTTTGGGTTCTGCAATTTCAGCACCCCTTGAACCCTCCCCTGGGGAATCAGATCTTTTTGTATGAGATTTGTTACCACGTTCCCCCATGGTACTGCTACCTCTGACTGTCTCTGGTGTGCAGGAAAAGAGAATGGCTCCTGCTGACATTACTGCCTGCGACGGCTGTTGATTCCAGTTTCTGATCTGGGATTCCGGTATCTTTTCTAGGGGGAGCGCACACTGCATTTATAGTACAAACACCCCCAGGTTGGTGCTTCTGAGACCGTCCACAGCCAATGATTCTGACTAGTCCCGGTCCGTGCTTACCTCGGGCTGAGGTCTGGCCTCCAGACCTTGTTTGTGATCTGTGGGTGCTGGCAGCTGGGGGCCACGCCTAGTCTGCTGCTTCTGACCCCCCGCCCACAGCCTCATCTCCCTTGTTGTGTGCTCCGTCCTCTCCAGCTCCGTTCAGTCAGATGTTCAGGCGTTCAGGTCCCTGGGAGCGTTCCTCCGTCTGCCACTCCCTGCCATTTGCCGCCGGCTGCTGCGGCTTACCGGACTGCAAGGATTTATTTATTTTTTTCCCCCTCCGGTTTTGATGATCCTTCGGAGTTTCTGGCCTCCCGCTGGTCACCTTTCAGTTTCTGGGGATGCACCTCTCTTTCTTAGCTACACCACATACGTTTTTTCTAACTGTCTTCTTGACTTTTTAAGTGAGTTGATGAGGAGACTTTGTGCAGTGCTGTTGCTCAGCCGCCATCTTGACCGGAAGCCCTAGTACCGTTTCTTTTAGTCTTTTCTCTTCAAGCATGTAAGTAGTTTACATACTAAAAATATACAATCAACAGAATATCATAATGTAAATAAAATAATAATTTGCTGTGTATTTAAATTCTAGTTTTTAACTGAATATATCTAATGAGATAAGTACAAACAAAAAAAGCTGCAAAAAATTCACTCAATGTTTTTAAATACAGTGTAGGATTTCTTAAAGATATACCACCCATCCCTGAATGCTATGTACTAGTACATAAATAAATGTACCAGTGGTACATTATATGTATAAAGTACATAGTAACTAATTTGTTTGGACCACATTAATGCTTTTCACCATGCATATAAACATGTTCACAGTGTTAATTCATTCAGACTAATATTTAAGTACTTACTAAATATTCTTATTTACATGTCTATTCTTGTAATAATAGAATTTAATGCTTTATAATAAACATCTCTGGGTTTGACCATTCTGTAAGTAAAGTTCTCTTCCATATGAGTATCACCCAGTAATATGTGTCTCATAATCTACCATTTTCCATGAAACCAGCAACCCACCAGACAGGTATCCCTCTGCTCGCTCAGGGCCCATAACACTTGGGGGTGTCTAATAATGTGCTAGTCTTATCAATAATCATGGACTTTTCAAACTAATTGAAAAAAATCATATTAGATCAGTGAAGTTGAATACAGGCTTAAAAGGTATTTGATTTTACACACATACACAGAGAAACACTCATTCATTCACTCCCACACATCTTGGGTTATCAATTAAGAAGCTGGGCTACATCATCCCAGCATCAGAGTTTTGTTTCTCACCATTCACTGTAACAGAAATTGAGATCCTTGGTCAAAATTTATTCCATTTCTGTGAAAGTTAGGGTCTAGATACACCTGGTATGCATTTTTCTTGAAGGGAAGTAAGTCTTCAGAGGCTAACTGAATTGCATTAACATGATAGGGGAGACAAATGGAAGGATAAAATTGGGATAAGAAGCTTAAAAAAAACGTAATTGACTAAAAACCCTAATATACACACATATATGAGCTGCACGTTATGCATATACATTTATGGCAAATCGTCAAGAATCAAATATAATTGTTAAATATGTGAACATATGGATGATGATTTTGACAACTTCAGTTTTGTGTATATTTTAAAATATTGTAAAGATATGAAGAAACACACACACACGCACCTGCACGCACATACACAGAGTTTGTCACCCAGCACCTATTCTACAGTGTCCTATATTATTTGTAATATTCTACTTTTAAAGAGGTCATAAAATGTAGTGAAAAAAACCTCAGATGTTAGTACAACCTGCAGTCTACTTAGCACTTGGATGAGCTGATTTGAGCTGATTAAATTTCTAGTAAGTATGCTCACAATTTCAGACTCCTTGAAGAGGATCCACAGAATTAAATGATAGAAATCCATATGCTAGGGATATGAAAACCATACATTGTAGCTGTAATTATCCTTGCTCTCATCGTTCCCATGACAATAACATTTTCCATCAGTTATACTATTTCACGTATCAAACAGGTAAACTAAATCCATTCGCAAAAGAGATAAATTTGCCACATCACTTACTGCAGATCTTTTAATTGTCTAGGCCAGAACTTCTCAAATTGTGTTTCATAGAAATCTAATATTAGAAGAAATTAGCATATCCATTGTAAGACAAAACCATTCTACGACAACACAAACATCGCACATGAAACAATTCTGTGTTTAAGTTCTGTAATATTTCTATACTTAGAGATTTGTGTTTTATATTCGTGTATTACAGGTTCTTGCAATGGTATTTGAAATGAAGAAATCTATACAACTGTGTCTTCCTATACTTAACTCAATGCTTGAATTTACTGAAATGTAAAACACTGTTTCTTCCTACGCTGCCTACTCTTTAAGATCTTCGAGAAAACTATTCTGAGAGCATCACGCTGGGGGCTGCCTATGATTATTGTAGAGCTGGGCAATATCTCAATGATTATTGTAGAATTGTCTGCAACTGAGTGTTTCCGAAGTTTTCATTCTATGGGATTAAGTAGTTTTATTTCCTATCATCCACAAAACTATTTCTTAGAAACAACCAAGCATTTGGAGCCATCAAGCCATTTATATTGTGTTCTAATTTTTAACCCAGAGAATATCAGAACTAGTTTCTTTTTTGATTAATGCACTCATTATTTATCTATCTATAAATCAATCTATCATTCTCTACCTGACTATCAATCATGAATAGAACACTAGGCTAACAGATAATATTGGCATTAAACATTTTTATTTCCCTAAAATAATTTTCAATGTAGCTGGTTTTACTCAAATGATTTCCTAAGAATACCTTTTTATCCTCTCCTCAAGTACGTGCATGTGTTCTATTGACATTTAGTTTTTGAGGGGGTGGAGTGAGGCACAGGTTGAGTAACACTTTCCAACAATCACTTTCTTATAAAAATACTAATTTATCCAGCTATTCATGCATAAAATTCACTTCACAGGAGCTAAGGAAAGCAAGTAAGAGATCACAGGGTCTGATTTTAATATAATAAGAAGAAATGATACAGGGAAGAAGGAAGGAAGAGAAGAGTTACTCTCATCATTCCTCCGACATCTCCAAGCAGTGGAGTTGAAGACAGATGTCCCCAATTTTGGGGAGAGAGAAAAACTACAGACCTCCGGCATGAGACCCTACCGTGTTGAAATTCAAATTAGGGAAGAGTGTTGTGACTGTGGGATCAGGCCACTCTCTTGGAATTGGTGTGGTGACCAAATGACTGCCTCCACCTCCTGTTCCTCAGAAATCGGGAAGCACGGTGCAGGAAAGGATTCTATCTTCTAGGTTGGGAGGGTGGGGAGGAGTTTAGGGAAAGTAAGTCAGCACAGGGCTTTTCCTCTAGCTTCCTAACTGAAGCTAGACTGGCAAAACCTAAAATCTAGCCCCAACAGTCAGGGCACCAAATGGATGGATGCATTTTGTGGCTAGTGTCATTGAAGCTGCCTTCAGTTGCTTTAGACCGTGAGTACATCATTGCGGCCGGCAGAATTAGGACTCTGTTCTGCCTGCCGCAATGATGCACTCAGGGTCCTAATTCCATGCTGCTGTGTCTCAGCACACTGTAGGCTCCAAGTGCAAACCAATATTGTAGCATTTTAGCCTTGGGACTCTCCACCCCATTCCTCTTTCAAATTCAGAAAACAATGCAAAAGCTGTCATTGTCTACTTAGGGAGTAAGGAAGAGGTAGGCTCCCAGTAGTAGGACAGGAGCTCAGAATATGTCCTTCCATGATGAGGACTGATGATGGACAGAATTGTGTGGCACCTGACCGCAGACCAATGCTGTGGGTTAGGTGTCTGAACCCACCAAGAACAGCTGGAGTTCTACACAGTTAGGGGTAGAAGGAATGCACCTCCAGGTAATAAAGGTAATATACAACAAACAAAACAGTTAATATACTGAGTGAGAAAAAGTTGAAAGCTGTCTCTCAAAGATCTGAAACAATACAAGGAGATTCATTTTCATTATTTTATTTAACTACTACACTACCTGGCAAGCCTTCTTCTAGGTGTACATCCAAACTAAGTTAAGCCAGTGTCAAAGGGACATCTGCATTTCTATATTTTTGCAGTACAATATTTTTAAACAAAGAAATAGGAACATATTAAGTGCTTGAGTTAATTATAGTCACTGTAGCCAAATGCCTGAGATAAACATTTCAGAAAGGTGGCTTTTTCCATGGTTTCAGAGGTCATAAATAAAGAAAATATTGCCTGTATACATAATTCAGTATTTAGGCATAAAAAATGAAATCCTTTCACTGGTGACACCAACAGATCTGGTGCCCATTATGTTAAGTGAACAAGCCTGGCACAGAAAGGCAAACACAGCAGTATCTCACTCCTTTGTACAATCTGAAAACAGCCAGAACGATTTCATAGGAACTGAGAGTACAATAGTGGTTTCTGTAGTCTGGGGAAAGTCCTGACGAGAAAGGTATAAGATAGCACTGGAGAACAGGTTGCAAGGAACAGTTACATACGAGAAGCTTGTTCTGGTTTTCTGTTGCACAGTCGGGTGATTATGCATATTTTAATGTAATCTATATTACAAAAGAGCTTAAAAAAAGAATTGCAACTATTTTCCCTACAAAGAAAAGAAAACTGTCTTAAGAGATAGATATGTTTACTTTGAAGTGAATAATACACGATGTTTACATATATTGGAACATCGTACAGTATCTCATAAATATATATAATTTTGTATCAATTGAGTTTTAAGCAGTTCAAAATGTACACAAAGAAGAAAGAGAAATCTGAAAGCATTCCAAGTTCAAGAGCAACTTGAATATTGAGGCTTGACCAAGAAGTGATTATCCTAATAGAATGACTGTTCTGTTTTGTGTTTTATTTTGTTTTTTTATACTCTTGTTTTTTTTAATTAGTAAGATACTTTGTTTTATGTTTCATAACTGTGTCTGGGATTTTTCCCAAAGTTGTATGACTATTTTTATAACATGTTATATACATTCTGAAACGTTCTTTTGAATATGACAAAAAAGGCAAGTGTATGTCTTTGATGAACTCCATGCTCAAAAACGAATCCTTGAAGGCATCTGCTTTCAAGACACAAGTCAGGCCACTTTCCATCTCAAAAGTAAAGAGGTATTTTTCAAAAGACTTCCCTCAATCTTAATGGGATTTCTTTGTTGTGTTTTTGTTATCGAAAAAATGCGTAAGCAAATAGACTAATAGAAGAATATTTTGGAGAGAAAAGGGAAAGTAAAATGCATCCATAGATTAAATTGTGAGTATAATGGGTGTGGTCTACCACTGTGCGTTCTGACCTGCGAGTTCACACACCACTTGCTTCTAACTGGAGTAACATAGAGAATAGAGGAAAATGAAAGGCAATCCGATCACACCTCATTCTCTCCTGTGATGGAATTCAAGACAAGGCAACCCTGCAGAAATCACCCGTGAGCCAAGTACTTTCTATCCTCCCCATTCCCCGGCCAACCTCTGACACTCCGTCTCTGGTCTCAGAAACGACATGTGAAGAAGAGGTTCATCCATGGCCCGATTCTGGAGGTCCCCCTCAGATCCTCTGGAGAAAGAAGCTGAGAAAGGGGCACTGAAAGTGACCCAGCCTTAGTTGTGCTTGTCTTTTAGCGACCACAGTTAAAACAGTGTGCTAACGCGGGAAAGGGAGATCGGTCTGACCTCCTTTCTGCTGCGTTGGCTTTCCACTTGCCTCTGGGCTTCATTAAATGTGCAGGAAGCAAGCTAGCCTGGGGGGTCCTGCAGCTTCTAATCCAGAAAGCAGTGCCTAAAATAAGAGCCACAATTGCACAGTTATTCCTTCCTGAAGAGAAGCGCTAACGGCCAGGGAGGTCATGGTGGGAGTAGGGTGACCTTGAAGCCCTTCTGTGCCCCCAAAAAGATAGAAACCAACCCAATGGTGGGCCTGCAGTGGGGAATGGCTTCCGGGGACAGCCATTCAACTCTGAGTTCTTCAGCAGGAATTTAATGTTTTGCATACCTTTCACCGATTGTCTAGTTTTCCTCCCACATTTCTTGTCCTCTACTCTCATTTTCCCAGAATTTCATGCATTCGGTGACTCTTCCACTCATTTGGTTGTCAGTGACTACTGTGTTTTAGACCCTATGCCAAGCAGTAGGGAAGACGATGACAAGCAAGGCGCACTGTAGTGGATGAGGAAGATTTTAAATAACTGCTCAGCTACTCACTTTGAGCATTCCAGTGGGAAAGGGAGGATAGTCTGTCGCCTTTATTCTCCTTATTTCACTTGATATAATGTTTTTATTATTTGTAACTTCAGAATCTATCAATCTTATGAACATGGATTTGGGTCTAGATATTCCTTTTTTAACTCTGGACTAAAACAGAGGTGGAACCTATCCATTTAGTAGCTGTGTAATTTGGAGCATATTATTAACTTTTCTGTGCTTCAGGAAATCTATACAATGAGGTTATAATAATACCTGACTTATTAACATCCTAACAATCAGAAAGGAAGAGAAAGTAAATTGGCTTTTTCATAGATATGCTTTGGTCCTATCTACCAATAAAGTATTAAAGAAAATTAGTATTAACCATCCAAGAGCTTTTGCTTTAGACTAAGCAAACTAGTATAAAACTGATACAAATAAAATGCACAAAAAACTAAGATAATAATTGGAATTGCAAAAATTACACAAGAGCAAAAACAGATAAAAGTGGGACTTCGGACTTGAATCGCTTAAATTAACCATATTGGTAGAGTTGGAGATTTGACACTTTTTCTATGAATTGAGTTGCTATAGATAAGAAAGTAAGGCCCAAGTTTTCAAGAAAAATCTGTATATAGTAAATTTATCCTTGATTTGGCCAACAATCACAACCAGTCCTAAGCTGAAGGGTATATTAGAGGAGAGGTCATTGGATGCTAGTGACATAAAGTAGAGGTGAATTCTGTTCATGTATTGGGGAATTGACATTGAGGATGAGGAAGACTTGATCAAAATTCTTTCCTCCACGCTCCTTTCTTTATCTTTTATCTGTACTTTATCTTTTTGATCTCATGTGCTACAGATGGATGTTCTCCTTGCAGCATGTACCATGGCCTCATGATCCCTGTCCAAGAAGTATTTTTCTAACTTCAGCTTGCCATCGGAAAATAGCAGGCAAGGAGTGACACCAACATTGCCAAGGTCACGTGTTTAGAAATTGGACCGATGGTTAAGGTGAGGGAAGGAGAATATATTATTATCCTGCCCCCTCAAGTCAGCCCACTCTCCTATAAGCAGGTTTTGAGGTGTATTACCAGAAGAAATAATGATAGAAAATAGAGTGTAGCATAGGTTTGGAAATTTTTCACAGTAGTTGGTCGCCTCAATTCGTGTGCCCTTCATGAGAACTGAGAAGCAATTAAAATCTTTCCCTTTTTTGGTAGTATATGAAGGTTGATAGATTTATCCTGAAGATGTCTGTGTTAAAACGAACCTTTGAACATTTCTTTAAAAATGTTAGTGACATCACATCAAATCTCACCACTTTTCAAATAGCATCACTCAGTTCCTCACAATGTCTTGTTAGCTCCTTGAAATCTATTTAGAAAATTCTACCAACTTCAAAAGATATCAAAAGTATTACTAACACTAACACTTTTAAACATGTATTTTATTGATAGAAATATGACTCAGAAGGTGAAAAAGAAAATTCTGTGTTATTCATTTTCATGAGTCTGCACACAGATACGCACAGAATGTTCTTCAAAAAGACTAGGAGTGAGATATGGTTCCCTGTAGCTCACAGTCAGATCACAGTGATATGTGATTCTCTCTTCCATATTCTTTGCCTTGATGGAAGTTAAAGCTTTTACCATCCAGTTTCAGTGCAAGGCTGTATCCACCAGAACTGGCATTCCACTGTTTTTATATTGTATATTTATATATTTATATATATTTATAATTATATATTTATTTATATTTATAGAACAGGAGGAAATGAAGACCTTGAGATAAGATACTCAGATAAATGTGTTTTTTTCCTTATAAAGAGCTTCTTCATAAAGCTTCTTATCTCTAATCTCTCCACAACTTAAACATTATCTCTCCCATTTGGGAAAGAGGAAAAAAATCCAATTTATTTAAAACATTTTCTGAAGGTATGATATTCATACAATGCATACTGGTTCATATTATTTAAGCACTGAAGACATAACTGCTTAATGTATGCTGTATCGTGATGAAATTGAATTGTCTGATGATGAGTTTTTTTATACTCCAGAGTTCTGAGAAACATTCAGTTGATGAGAAGGATGTCTATCTTGAAAATGATTATGATTTTATTTTATAACCAGCTTTTAGTATTATATTTTAACTCTGGGAATAAAGCATTCAAATTTCAATTAAAAATTAAGAACCTGCTTCTTCCAATGAAAGGCTTCGTTCAGAGAGGTTTCATTAAGTAGCTATTGTAAATGGAATTCTGCAGCAATAGAATTAGTTTAGATGCAGAATAAGTCAACTACTACCCCAATTTCCTTATTATTGAATCCAATGCAAGTTTTATTGTTTTCACAAAAAAAGAAGTAGAATTGCATTTTCATTCAGAAGTTTTTAGATTTTAGCAATATCATTGTTAAACTGAGAGGACAGAGATAAAGTGAATTCTGTACATGACATACAGTTTGAAACTCAAAATTCTTTGCTAACAAGTTTTTCAGTGAGAAAACTACACATCAGAGAAATAATTCCATTAAGGTTTAGGGAAGTTTTTAAAATACCCTGTTGCTTTTGATATGGAACGTGGTCTGACTTATTTCTTGAAAGCAGATGCATTCAAGGATTCAGTTTTTGAGCATTGAATTCATCAAGGAGATACATTTGCCTTTTTGTTATGTTCAAAAGAACATTTCAGGATGTTTATGACACATAATAATTATGTCCAACTTCAGGAATTGGTGCACACAGAATCGTGGCCTCATTTTACTGCCCTCCCCTTTTCATCTTCTCACCATCACAGTCCCTTTGCCTCGCCATCTTGCTGTTTTCTTCTCTCTCTTATTTTGCTTTTTATTTATTTTTACCTTTTTAATTTGATTTCCTCATGATCTTAAAAAATTGAATCAGTATTCTAAAACGGTTTAGTCACATGGAAATCTAAATTTCTGATTATCTTTTAAAATTCAAGACCTTTTCTTTCTCAAAAGCAAAACAAAACAAAACAGGAAACATTAGGTATGTATTTCTGGAAATTTGAAAGTTTCAAGAGTTTATACTCCACAGGTTTTCTTACACAAGAGGCAATCTCTCTCTCTCTCTCTCTCTCTCTCTCTCTCTCTCTCTCTCTCTCTCTCTCTCCCTTCCTCTCTTCCTCCTGTCCTTTCTCTTCTCTTATATGAAAGAATGGCTAAGTGTTCAAAATGGGCTCTTGGCCTACTCATTCTAACTCCTATACATCACCTGTGTCCTCCACAGAGTTTGTTGGTCTTACATACAGATAATAAAGTGATGCTGATTTGTGGAGAAAATATCATAGAGATTACAGTGATGCTAATATCAATAGAGCACTTATGAAGTAGTCAATCTTTGTACTAAATAATTCATATACAATGTATTATAAGTATCATTATAGTCTAATTTACAAATGAAGAAAGGTTGTGAAAAGTAGTTTCTCAAGGACATGCAGCTTGTTAATAGTTTGGAAGTCAAATTTAGGTCTCCTTGATATTCCCATAATTTCAGTCAATACATTGCATTAGTTCTGTAAGATTCAACGTGTTCAACCTAACAGAAACTAGTGCTTCAAATAATGTTTATTGTTGACTTCAGATTATCTTCAACAATACTTCTGCAGAGAGTGACAATTATCGAAGACTCGGCATAAATAAAAATATAAAATACACTTAGTAGATCTTTCAATAACACCATTTAGTATGATTATTTATTATTATTATGTTTAATTACTCTACTGTGATCTATTTAACTGAATTATGAGCAACTTCAAGACTAATTCTCAATAGTTTTCTTCAGAGCCATCAGTTCTTGATATATGACAGATACCCCTGACAACAGAGTCCTTAGACACTACAGTCCCAGATGATAAACTGAAGTATGTGTAAACGCATGTCTGTATCATTCAGGATCCCAGAAAGAAACAGACTATAACCACAAAATGAACAACTTAAGGAGAGTAATGCATTTAGGCAGGGCATTGGGAAAGCATGATTGCGTCATTCACATTTGGAACCATGATTATAAATAACCCTTGGCATCAAAGGCAAGGTAAGTGAGTGCTTACCTAAGTCTAGAGAAAGAGCTGTAAGGAGAAAGGTCATCTAAACGCACCAAAAGTTGGGGTTTGGGAAGCAGCCATGCCATGGTCATGTTATAGAGAATGGACCAGAAAAATAAGTATCAGGACCAAACTCTTCTTCAGGCCTGCATGTTCTACATCTCCTTGGAAGACACCAAAGAGAATGAGCCACGTACATGATGAGCAAAGGCCAAATTTTCCAAGGCACAGTGTAGGTGAAATGGTGAAAGTATCTTTAGAGTGGCAAATAGTAACTCAGAACACTCAATTCAGCAAACGTGACTGGGATTTTCCAGGCTGCAGACAAGAGCAGACCATTAAGCAACCTGCATTTAGCAGATAAGAACTTTAAAATACTTTTTGAAAAAGACTCTAACATAATGCTAATATAGGCAGAAAACTTATAGTCATCTTATATCATGTTTTTCGTATTCCTGAGCTACTTCAAGTGTTGAAGGTAGAGTACAAAATAATGAATTTTCCTGGCCTTCATGAAGTGCCCAACGTGGCATTAGGTGAGGGGGGAGATTTACCACTCATAGATCATGTGGGTTTCGATATGCCTGTACCTCACATTATCAGTAATTATTATTTATCTCACTACATTATTCCCTTGTGTTCATCCCTAATTGGAAATAAGTAAACATTCAAATTGAATTTTTAAGGGAGCTTGTACTGTGAAGTAATTCTGACGAGAATCTTTGTGAGGCACTATCTAGCTGATCTATGCAATTAGCTTTTCCTCTTCCGCTTCAGTTTAGACAAGTTGCATTCAACTTGTCTCACAGACAAATCAAAAGGACTTTGCTTCAAGAAAAGACTGAAATAAGTACTCAGCAGAGAACAGTAAAAGAGAATCACCAACCACACGATTAAAACAGTCTTAGAAAATTTGCTGCATGGCCACATGCTGCCATCCTTGTGGAGTGACCTGGAAATTGCTTATTCTCTCTTTTACATAAAGCTAAAAATATCACGTATAAACCTATGGTCAAGACATTGCCTTAGGTTTTGTCTAGTCTTCTTGAAACATGTTCTAGGCCTCATATTATCTCAGGTACTCTCCTCAGTATTACGTGTAGCTTATCAATAATCTTCTAAAAGAACAGTGCTTTGGAAATAGCGGCCCTCAACCAAGTACTAACCAGGCCCAACCCTGCTTAGCTTCTGAGATCAGACAAGACTGAGAGCATTTGTGGTGGAATGGCTGTAGACCTCGGAAAGAAGAGCAAAGGAGAAACCCAGAATAGAATAAAACAGTTAGCACTTGCTGAATGTTTATTTTATAATCCTGGTTCAAATATATATATATATATATATATATATATATATATATATATATATATATATATATATATTAAATACACATGCTATATATCTTAACATATATCTTTTGGTTAATCTTCTGAAGTAACTAGTAAATATATATATATATATATATATATATATATATATATATATATCAATCACAGAGAGATTTAGTCCCTTGCCTCATACTCAGCTTATACATGGCATATGAAAACTTTAACCTCCCAAAATTTTCCTATGAAGCTCATATCATGATATACTCCAAAATAAAGTCACATCAAAAGTATGTAAATCTTTGAAAATTTTTTTTCAATTTTTGTTAGGAAAAGAAATTTAAATGCTTCTGCTTATGTTAGATATTATCTTCACTATCATATTGTTAGATTTTAATAATAATAACATCCAAATTGGCTAAATTTAAATAGAAGCTCTTTATGCTGCTGATGGAAGTCACATAGCATCTCTTTCAAGTTATTTGGCATTATGTAACTAGAATCTCAAAAGCATATTCCTTGGAAACAGCCTGTGGAAGTTTTAAAATCCATAACTACAAACCTGTGTGATGATATGAATAAGATTAAACTAATGTAAACAAACAACTGGGGGTGCTTACATTAAAATTTGAGGCGCTCACCAAAAGAATAAAAGGCCATCATTTAAAATATTTGGCATACGATGTCTAATAAAACAAAAATATTCACTCTATTTCACTGAATGGGATAAAATTAACAACAAAAGCAATTTGAAAGAAACTAAAGTAGAAGAGGAGCTAATCGCGCAGATTAGCTACTGTCTCACAAAGATTCTCAACAGAATTACCTCTTAGTACAAGCTCCTTAAAAATTCAATTTGTAGAAACTTGACTCCTACAAATATTTCTAGGATTATATCTATTATAAAAGATGGGTATATAAATTGCATGAGAGCTATTCGTGTCCATATTTCATGCTACCAGTAATTATTATTTATCAGACTACATTGTGCTCTGGTGTTTATCTCTGTTAGGAATAAATAAAAATCCATTCCCCTCTTTATGTTGCCACTTGTGAGAGAGAGAAATCTGTTAGGTCCTCACATTCCACACGTGGCAGTTTCCAGCTTCCTCGCCTTTGTCTGCTTAGAAGGAGTGTTGTAGAGACGTAAAGATAAATTATTCTATCCCAGTGAGATCTTCGTCTTCTTTCTGAATTAAACTGAGCAAATTCTGTCTTGACACTCTAAGGGGACACTTGTCCCTTCTGCTCTGCACTAGGCAAAAAGTATAAAACAGGCAAAGTAATTTTTGTGTACAGAATAATACTATATTTTTGCATAAGATATAAAGGGGCAAACATTTTAAAAGTGAAATAAAATGACCCCCTACGCTATTTTTATCAGTGCCACTTTTAATGCAGTTCATATATATCTAACATTTCTCCATAGTAATGACTTTTATTTTCAGGTGTGGAATCACATCCTAAATACTCTGTCGTATTTTTATATTCATTAAAATAACATAAATATCCTTATCTGTGACTGTCTAAAGCAGGATATTTACCACTTAGATGCACGTCTTTTGTTTAAAAAGTGAAGCTCCAGAGTTTTCATGTGTAAGAAAAAAAATTCAGTCTTTTGCTGCCTCTGGTGTATGCTGTATGACAGTTGTCACAAAAGCAATCAAGGACACAAGATGTGGAGGCAGCAGAAACGGATGTAATGCTTATTATTAACAAAATATTTTCCTAAGTGTTTTACATGTATGGACTCGTTTTGGAACCCGTTGGGGTAGGAGTGCTTATTCCCCATTCCTCATATGAACAACTGCAGGCTCTGAAAGGTCGTGTGACTTGCCCAAGGTTATGCCATTATAAAACAGGAAAGCAGGACAGAGTCTGTATTGACCTCTAACCCAATTACTACAAAATAGAAAGACAAGGACGTAGGAGTGGTTGGGTTTTATTTGAAAATGTCCGTGTTGTTGCACTTTACCACATCCTCCTAGAAATCTTCACAGACAGGGTTATTTGGTCTTTGTTGTTGTTGTTGGACAAACATCTCCTACTACAGAGCTATTTTTCAGGTGCTGTTTTAAGAACTGTGCATGCAAAACTAGACAAGCCAGAAAAGGTTCCTTATTTGATGAATTTTAAATGTTAAGAAAGAAGATAGAAAATAACAAGTGAACACGTAAATCACTATTGTAAAGAAATGGGAACTCTCATCTCAGTGCTCCTATAGACAATGAGATCCAAATTTTGGGGTCTCCTATAGGCGTTTTCAAGCTAAAAGACAAAGTGCTAGAACAGATACATGCAAAGTAGTTGGGTTTGCAAGTATCTGACATGGAAAAATCTTCAACTGTTTCATCTTCGGGTTTCTAATATTTAGTATGGGATGACACGGTGTGCTTCCAGTGGAGATCAGATCATAGTCCATTTTCCTTTGCTAGCAATGGTGACAGGACTTTGAGATCAACAGATAGGTTCAAAGCCATACACTAATTTGTCAGACTCTACTGCAGATTGCTCAAATGCATGAGTTCTGGACTGAGGCGCTTTGTGCCTACTGCCTGCACAGAAATCGCATTTGTGATACATAAGGTTTTTTATTTTTGTTTTTGTTTTCTCATTTAGTAACTTTTCTAAAGAGAAATTGTTGGTGAAATGAAGAACATGCTCTATGCCTAAGGTGCCCTCTTGGGCTCTCAGTGCAGTTTATAGCAGGATACGGCATGTTAAAAGCTTTGTGGCACAAGAGTTAGACCTACTCAGATTGAAGCCCACACGTTCAGTCTCATGCAATGATCTTCAAAGGTAGGGTATAAGAAATCTACACTCAATTGTGTTCTTCTAAGACTAAGGTTAATCAGCTGCAAGATAAGGGTAAACACAATGGCATATTAGTAGAAGAACGTAACAGCCACAGCATCGAGCTCAGCGCAGTGACAACCACATCACACCCTGGATTTCTGAGGTAGTGCAGTATCAGTCTTCATTTTGTTTCTGCACGTTTACACAGCAGCTGAGAAAACAGTCTTTCTGTTCCCAGTGTTGGCTCATGAGCACGAATGACTCCGTGGTTTTTGTCAAGGCATAAATAATTTCTCTTTCCCTTCTTTATGCAGCATAATGATGCTAATGGCTGAAAGGTCACCAATTTCCTGGATATTTCTAGTCAGCAAGGTTAATTTTTTTCAACTGTTCAGAAAATGTCAAGCCCATCACTAGCCATTATTCACTTCATTAGCTAATGTAGTATAATTTAATGTTTGGGGAGTCAAAGGAAAAGACATATTTGAAGAATACCTTCAAATAAGACCAAGAATACTGCTCAAAAGGAAAATTCTCTGTTTAAATTACCATCATTACTGCAGCCAACTATCCTTTCTGGGAAAATGAACCCATATGTTTGTATGTCAAATGACTATATATATCGTTTTCCAAATAGCCCTGAGCAATGCATTAAAAAAATCTTTGTATAATAGTATGTTTAGTACTATTTCTTAATCATTCTTATAAAAATATTTATTAAGCTCATTATGCATGTGATGCTCTGTGATGAGTACTTTAAACAGGTTGCTTCACAGAATACCCATGACAGTCTCATGAAATGAAGTATTGCTACATGGCTACTATTGTGTCAATGAGGAAATGGACGCTATGAAAGTCCGGTAGGGAAGGTGGCCACCTCTAAGACCTCGCTATCTGAAACTTTGGAGTGGCGTATGGACGTTGGTATTGCCTAGTTTTTGATATGACCTGATATAAAAGAAAGTGGTGTTTCAAAGTTCAAATGGCAGTTGCAACCACTGGAGGGATTGTGTCAACTTGTTGAAATTGGGTGGTGCTCAGGGAAGAGCTTTCACGTGTGTGCTGTTGACTTGTGGACCAAGAAGTGAGGGAGGGCTCCCACCATCAGGGAGGGCAGCCCAAGTGGCAGCTTGAAATGAGTAAAGGAAAGAAGAAGAATCGTGGTTACTGCTTCTTTCTGGAAACGCACTGGCCTTGGCCTGAGTCTCCAGACATGAACTAGTTCCTGCCTTCACTTTCAGACCTCCATTTTAGCCTTGCGTCAGTCTCTAGCTTTTGCACGAGGATCTACTGAGAACCCGCACCCGCTCCTCTGGTCTCCAACTGGGGTCCCTCTGGCACAAGTATGGACCCTACTGGACCCTTCAGCTTTTGCATGTGTACATGGCTGATTTGGACTATCCCCTCTTGTCAACCATGTAAGCCCTCTAGATAAATCCCCTTTATCTCTGTAAGTTCTATTAACGCTGTCTGTCTTACAACCCTAAACAATACTGAAGTGAACGAACACGCTACCGTTTACAGCTTTATGTGCAATTCTGTGCTACTTTTCCATCCGTCTTTCATCCCGTAATCAAATCTCCTTTACTAGAAAGGCAATCAATCAGACAATAAAATTTTTGTGTCCCTGAGTCATTGCTACCAAGACTCCATGCTGTAGCCTATGGTTAACTTTTGGAACACATTTTCTGATACTTACATTTTCTGAGGTCTTGCCTCAACCACTTTGACCTCTGTGCCCAGCACAAGACACAGCACTACTAATACAGTGAGTACAATAAAAGCCTGTTAAATGCCTTAAAAATTCCTACTGTAGGAAATGGTAACATGTGGAAGTGCTTGTAATCTTCTAATTAAAACGAATTTCAATACCTTAAATCTTTCCTTGAACATCACATCTAGAGCATAAAAATTAATACAAAGGCAAAGCAATGTTCAGAATTTTCTCAGTTACCAAATTAGAGATTATCATCCAACACTCTAAATTAAAACGTGTTCTTGGCATAATGTGGTAGCAATGAAAGTGATAGTACTGATTTTGGATCGAAGAAAAATAGACCTGTAGGTGACAGATCATTCCATTTAGCATGATACAAACTGTCAGCTACCTAACACAAAAGCCACATAATTTATAATATTTTCAAAATGTCTTAACAGGGAAAATTATTCTAATAACATAGTTCTCAGGAGAAAAAGTAGCCAAAAATAAAAAAGTAATAGTGTAGAGAATAGCATCATTTAAATGATTCTTTAAATAGGTTAGGTGACTATTCCAGCAACACTTGTCCCATATTTTCTCTAATTATTTTCTTTTCCTGCTGATAAAATGCTAAGCCCTAAGCTGTTAAAATTTAATGTTGTTGTGTTTTTTAATCAGTGTTATTTATAGCCCAGTAAATCTAATACCCCAGAGTTGTTGAAATGTGTGTCCCAACCACCAAAACAAATTCTCTGCTTTCGTATCACCCATCTGTGCTCAAGGGAAGTCATTCCTGAGGGTTGGGAAATGGAAAACTTCTGAGGTTAAGATGCACTGACAAAGTCAACCTACCCAATAAACAATTTTGTCAAGCGTTAGCCCTTGAAAAATGAATGAAAAAGTACATGCGTTTATTGTCAGATCTACAAATGTTTCTTATAAAAATAAAAGGAATTGACCAAAAAAACTGAAAGAAATGATGGTGAAAGAAAAGATTGAGGAGAGAAAGGGAGAAAGAAAAAATAGGAAGGAGTAGGGGAGAAAGACTGAGGCAGGGAAGAAGGAAGGAAGGAACAGATGAACAAATGAATGAAAGAAACTTCGGTAATGTAATACAGTAGACAGACATGTGTGCTGGGATCCTTGCAGAGCTGCATCCAAGGTGACTTTGCCAACTACCAAGTATAAAGATTAGAAAAATAGATTCAATATTCTGGACTCCAACTTTCTCTTCTGCAAAATGGATTATTAATACTTCCTATCTCGGAACATTTTTTCATGACAAAAATACGGAGAATTATTTAACAAAAGAAGCACTTTGTAGGTTAAAATGCCCGATAACTCTCTAAGAGCTAGTCCTTATGATGGCCAGATGACTGCAATTAGCTCAACTGAGTTGAAATTTCAACTAATGAGGCCAATGGCTTTCCAGAAGCAAGTCTTGATCTCAGGACTTGAGTGTTCTTCACATATAATAGAAACAGTCGCGTATAATAAGAGCAGCCATTGTGTTCTTTGTCGCATCTACTCTGTGTTTGGGCCTCACAATCAGCCTCCACTCTTGTCTGTTTGATTTTTTCGCCCTAGAGAGAACTTTGTGGGAGGATCCTCTGGCTTCTACTGGATGTAACCAAGAAAAGCACAGAAGAACAGAGTGTAGGGAAGTGTACCCTCTGGAACGCCTCCTATTAAGGTTTATCTGCAACTTTCTAGCCCAGCCAAAACTCCAGGTAAGCAGCATCTCCTAAAACCGGAGCTCTTCCGTCTGACTTCTGCATCAAAGCCCTTCCTTATCCCGCCAGGCCTGCAGGTAGGAACAGATAGCTATGGGGTGCTTCACTGTAAATTTTGTCTTCTCTAGAATATGATCGCAGCTTTGTAAATTGAATTTGTTCAATAATCTTATATTATCCAAGATGATTCCTCATTTGCTTCCCACCAAGATCATAGCTGATACAAGACAGTTTTTGTAGACTGCCCTTAGATAATATTCTGAGATCTGATCAGGTCTGCATACATTTGAACAATATAGATATCCTCCTTGTAGGAGACACATGGGATATCAATATTCCATGAGACGGGGTGGATTATAATTGCTGCAGCTATCATTGAAGACTGTCTGAAACAAATCGAGAATTAAGGGAAAGCAAAGAATGAAGACATGAAAAGGTTGTGCATTTAGTTTCTATAGTGATAACACCGATAAGAGGTTTTTTCCCCTTTTCATCTCACAACGTAAGTGAAAAAAAATCAGAAACCCAACTATGGTTTGTAGCAGCTCTGTTCTTCTGTAGTCACTGGGCTGATACATCTGTGATGAAACCGAGGGCCTGGCTGAAGTGATGGTGAGTTGGGATGCTTATTAACCCTTCAACCCCACTAATTGTCTATGCCATTACTGAGAGGGAACGGAACTCCAGTACTCCAGAACACTGAAGTAATTGGCAGAACACTGGTAAAATGAAGAATTGTGCATTCCTAAATCTCTATAACAGTTGCAAATATCTTGGATGCAAATAAAAAGCAAATCCTAGCATAACCAAAAGCAGAGACATATAGGACCTAGCATGGAAGAAAATCGTATGAATACCAATAAAATCAGTACTAAGTTGAATCAAGATGAGGAAGATAGCATGCCTCAGAGTGGACCCTCATAGAGTTACATCAAAGACGACAAAATTGAACACTGCCTATTGAGCCAAAGTTTTTCATATGGGCACAATCATCTCACTATAAATAAAATCAATGGTCTGTTTGGTGGAATAACTAAATCTAGATTCAATAATGAGTGAAAACCAATGAGTATGAAATGTTAGAGAGTAAAAGGAACGGAACCAAAATCCGCAAGAAAATGTGAACTGTAGAAGGGAAGGCATATACATAATCTGCCCAATTGTGTCTGGTAGCCACCACAACCCTTGGAGAACCCAGAAGACACTGCCTTTGTGAGCATCTTGAAAATGCACTTATGAGGGGTATTGGTGTACCACACATTGGGTCTACTCCTTGGCTAGCCCTTATTGTAGGTGTCACAATGAAGCAGATTTTATATCTTCAATGGGAAAATGGAATCGTGGGGTACTAAGCCTACCTAAGATTTGAATGCTGGGGGTGAAGGTTTTTTTCAATTCCCATCAGATACAGAATGTTTTCTATCCAAGTGCAGCCAGAAATTAAAGTGCAATGGCTGGTAAAAAAGAAAGCTGCAAGTTCAAAAACAAGTACCACAGCCAGTTAGAGAAGTGGGAATGGGAACAGCTGTACTCATACGTATGTTTCCCCCCATGGGGCTCAGAGATAGAGCACTGGTAGTCATTGTCCTTCTAAGGACACAAGTCTAGTTGAGCGACCCTCTGTGATACCCATACTTACTCTATGAAGACTATCATGCTATTTTTGTAATAATTTTTTTATGGTAAAAATATTCACAGGACATAAAATTTAACATTTTGTTTTGTAAATACATGAATTCCAAATTCTGTAACACATTAGAACCTTGGAGTCTGGGGAATTAGTGAACATCTATGTCCACCCCTTTTTCAGGGGTTCACCTCTTTCCTATCTGACCATTGCCTCTCTTTCTATACTGTCATTCATGTTGAGGCCTTTTATGTGATTATTTTTGTGCATTTCATAGGAGGGACACCCATCTATAGTCAGTCTTTTGTGCTTGGCCCATTTTACTGAACGTTATTGACTCTAGGTGGCCTCATTTTCATTTAAATGCTTCATATCTATTTTTATGACTGCATAATATTCCATTCCATAGGTACCACATCTTTTTTAACCATTCCTCTATGATGGGCAAGTAGGTGGTTTCCAGGATTTGGCTATTAAGAATTGTACTGCTGTAAACATGTGTATAATGTGTCTTTTTGGTATGTTGACTTTATTTTTGGGGGGAGAAACATGCCCAGTAGAGCAGTAGCTAGATCAAATTGAATTTCTATTCTCAACTTTCAAAGGAACCTCCAGGCTACTTTCAATAACAGTTCTACCAGACTGTATTCCCACCAGCAGTGGAGTCGAGTTGCTTTTTTTCCTCAATATCACCAACAAGTTTTGTTTACTCAGTTCTTGATGTAGGCCATTCTCACTGGAGGTAAAACCTCAATGCTTTGTTTATTTGTCTACTGCCATGTTTTGATCATGTATATCTACTTGTGGTAAGGGCCCCATGTTATTCATCATTTCTTATCCTACTTTTAATATTGGTCATGCCTTCCTAAGTTGTCTATTTCATAAAGTCAAATTGTTAGTACATATAAAATCCTTAAAATGACATCTGGCAGTGGTGGGAACTATTATTACAACAGCTTATCTAATAGTATTACTGTTATTGTATTTGAAGACATTAGATTATCCATGTAGAGATTTAATGACACTATAGAAGATTAAAGGAGTGTCTAGCAAAAAGAAACAGTATAGACTATAGTATAGCTTTTATTATAACATTAAATAATTACTCTTCCAAAGAACCTATCGGTAGTCATTGAAATACTGAGCAGCCCTCCCATTTTACCTATTTGTTCTTTTTTAAATGTTCATTCTTTCTGGCTACCTAATCAAAATGGATGACTACATAAAACGTTCCTTATGGTTCAGCTTTGACTCTGAAACTTAGACTCCTTAGGGCTGCCTGTTACAGGAAAACCTGGCTGTTTCCTTCTCATGTTCTTACTTAGAAACTGTAGGAAGACATACAAACTGTCTGCCAAGTAAGAGGATGTTTAAAATTCACAAGCATGTACAGGTCTGACACCATAGAAATCATGGCAGCAATAACAGTCATACAAAACTGATGTGGCTTTTCCACACCATCACCTACAAGCCCTAACCTGTTTCGGCGTGGAAACAAAAAGTCAAACCACCCAGCTGAATAGAGACTTCTAAAGTGTAAGGAGAAAAACTTGGCAAATTTGTGTCAAGATGTGCTCAAACATTGTGGACTAGTTTCTGATCAAGGCCAATAAGGGAATACTCTCTTTACAATGCTAGGCCAGCAATTATCATTAAAGAACTGTCCCTAGACACACAGACCATTCTTCATTTATATCTTAATATCAAGTAGGAAATCTGAGGAAGGGAACAGTGATTTCAGATAGATTATCTGGCAATACTAATGTAATTGTGAAAAAATTTTCATTTTGTCAATAAGATATGAAGGAACCCTGGCATTTGAGGTCTATCAGTGCCCCATAAAGAGATCCATGCAAATTTGGAGTAAAGAATTATATTGATAACCTAAGTTATAGAGTTTACCAAAGCCTCTCACTCTTATCCCTGGGACTTTTACTGCTAATGTTTCATGCCAGAAATTTAGCTAAATAGCAATTAGTTGCAGACAACTCCTCTTCTCTTGGTTTCTAAATCAGCAAATTAGATTGATTATTTTTATTGGCTGATATTTGGAATCAATGAAGATGTTTTCCTTCTTGACCTTCATCTTCCCAGAAGACATTGCTCAGACTCCTGCTGTCTCAGACTTCCCACACAGGTCAAAGAAGCTCTAAACTATTGGCCAATTTCTGTGAAGCTGTGGTTTTTAGTAAGTTCTCTGGGAATGAAGCCCAAAATCACTTGGCATGTCTCAAAAAGTACGTGTCCTGTTAGATAATCTCGAGTCAGTCCCCAGTGTATCAAGAGTGAAAAATAAAACATTCTTAGCTAAGAGGGAAATACAAAATCAACAAAACACTCAGAGTCCCAGAGCTAAACCTTCTGAGGTTATAAATGGATTTAAGTTTTAGGTGTCAAGCAATTCATCCCAGTTTATGAAAGGTCTAGAACTATAAAATTGTAGGTAACTGGCTTAAACATGAACCCGAGAGCGTAGCAGTGATTACTGGGAACTAGGAAATGTTGTGGCATAGAAGGATAGGGAGTAGAGGCGGAAGCAGTAGCTGCTGTGGTAATCGCACATCATATACAGGCATGGAAACATCATACGCATTTTTGTAATGTATACAATTAATATGTGCTACTAAAAAAGTCAATAATTCAAGTGAAAGCATTTACAAAAAAAAAAATGTTTAGAGCAAAATCCTGAAGGCAACTAGAATATCAAATGCTTTTTTCTATTTATTTCAATAGTGTCCAAACTGGTTTTCAAAGCTATGGCCTAAATTCCTTTAGAAATCAGGAGAGGAGGAAAAGATGACATTTACACGAAGGGCGTGGCGGGGCCGTGTCAGCACAGAGGGGGTGCTCATCTTCAGAGCCCCGCAGATGGTGTTGACATGCGGTAGGTGTTCGATACATGTTGCCCGAGTGCAACATGGAATTCTGAACTCATCGTCTCCCTAAAAGCTCGGCTGCACAACACCACAGGTTCTTCCCCTGGAAAAGTATCAGACATGCAAGGTCAGTTACTTGCTTTCATAATTTGCCATGGAACAACAATCTTCCATTGCATTCTCTAAAGTATTATTTCATCTAGGAAGTAGCTTGATTGCCTAATATATTATTATCCTGTCCAGAAAACTGTTGTAGAAATAAATACATCTTATTGAGAATTGCAATTACATGTATGGGTAGTTTCAAATAAGATTCTCTTGTCCTTTTCTTGTCTTCTTTTTCCCTTTTCTGTTCTTTCTTTTTCTTTTTTTTTTGTTAACCAGTCCAAGTCAGGTCATACCATTTATTTCACTTCTATGTTTCTGTATTTTGGTAAAATGATTCCTGTCTTTTCAGGTTTTTTTTTAATTGAAATATTATTCGTGTTTACTAAAAGTAAAAGTTTAATTACTCTTTCTAGAAAAAAGTTATAGCCAATCTTAATTTTCTTCCCTGCTTCATAACTGAATAATTGTGCATTTGGTAGCTTAATCAGTTAATTGTACAGGTGCAAAAATGCTTTAATATTTTAAAGACACCATTTTATTTAGTTGAGCAAAGGAGATCAATGTTTGGTTAGAGGATTTGTGAATAGATTACTTACAGTTTCTACCTCCTATTAAAGGCTCCTGGGGTAAAATGAGACTTCTATTTTAACAATGGGATGTCTTCTTATATAATGACTTTGGAACCTCTCCTTAAAAAATATTGAATGTACAGTATTCTAAAACAAAAATTTCATGCTTTCCCTGACGCAAGGTTACTGTGGCTGTCCAAGGTAGACACCGTTTTTGTGGGATGGGAGACGATGTCCAGAAACTGCATTTCTAGGGAAGGTCAAGAGCTTTCTCAAGCCATAATTTGTAAGAATATTTTTTTTTTGTTAAAAGTTTACAATTAAACATCCTGGATGCAAGAGCTAATTGTTTAATTTTTAGTTCCACTGGGGCAAAACATATTTTCAAAAAAATTTAAAAATTTTCTCTTCACACAAATTATTGATCTCAGGGAAAGTTTGTTATGAAGATTGGATCTAAAAGGAATGAGTGGCTACTTTACCTGTAGTCAATGTATTTAAAAGTGAGCTCAGACCAAGGATGTAGCATAGCATTGACCACTAGCTTAGAGTTTATCCCTGGGTTTCATCACTGCACACACACTCACACATATACAAGTCCCCTGATGTGTATCTGTTAGCACTGTTGAAACTCTATTGTTTTTTTCTAGGTCTTTATGATACATATTTATTTGCATATCAATTACATATAACTTAGAGAATTAGCTCATACCTATACATCAAATTTTGATCTTTTACCCCCTATTCCTTCTGTAGCCTACTCCACACTACCCTACCCCCAACTTGGGTTGCTTCACTAAGCATTAGAGTCTCAAGATGTATCCACTTTTCTCCAAAGCCTTCAAATTTATCTTTCTTTTTAGCAGTGTAATACTTCATTGTGTATATATACCACATTTGCTTTATGCAGTCATTCATTGATGGACATACAGACTGTGTTCAGGATTTAGCTATTATAAGTGGTGCTGCTATAAGAACGGATATACATGTGTCCTTGTAATGTGAAGTTTTTCACTTTTTTGGTAAGATGCCTAAGAGATATGTACTTGGGTCAAATGGGATTTCCGTTTTCAGTTTTCTAAGGAATTCCCATACTGAATTCCATACTGATTTCCATAGTGGTTGTAGTAATTTACAATCCCACCAAAAATGTAGAAGCACTCCTTTTCCTCCGCACACTCACCAACATTTGCTGTTTATCAGTTCTTAATGATGCGTTCTTATTGGAGTAAAATGGAATATTGATGTTGTTTTGATATGCAGTTTCCTGATACAAAAAGATGTTGAGCACATTTTTTCCATTTTTGTCATGTACTATTGGTTATTCATACTTCCTTTGGGAGATGTCTATTCATTTCAATCACCTGTTTTTTAATTGGTTCTTTTATTACAGGGAGCTGATTTTTAAACTATTTATGTATTACAGATATTAGTTCTATGTCCAAGGAGTAAACTACTGATCAAAGTATCAATTCCATTTTGAAGAAGTAGAAAAAATTCAATATTTATATCAAAATCAAAAAGGACCATAATTGCTAATTCAATCCTGAGCAACAAAATGAAAGTAGGAGGCATCACAATTCCAGATTTCAAATTATATTATAAATCAACAGTAAGCAAAACTAATGGCAATGGAAAAGACCTGAGGATCCAGCAACAACCCCAGTCACCCTTAGCCACTTGATCTGTAACAAAGGAGCCAGAAGCACTCACTGGAGAAAGAACAGCCTCTTTAACAAGGGTGCTGGGGAAACTGGTTATTCATATGCAAAATAAATAACCTAGCCATGCATCTGTCTGTTTTTCTTTTTACTATTATATATGTAATACATAATGTTGACGATATGTTGGGTTTTTTGTCTACACACAGTCACATCAACATTACGATCCCTTCTCTGCCTTTTCTGGCCTTTCACATCTTCCCCAACCCCTCACATCCCGCTGTCACAGCCACTTGATTCTATAAAATGCCTGTATTCTGGGTTTCTCCTATTAGAGAAACAATGCAATATTTAATCATTTGTGTTTGGCTTACATCACTAAGCACGATGATCTCACATTGCAACCACTTACTTACAAAAGCTCCAAACCCATCTGTCTTTATGGAAGCCCTGAAGGTTTCATCTTGTACTAAAAGCCGACCAGAAAAGGCGCTACTGTTTTTATGCCCAACAACAATACATAAGAAGAAATTTTATTCTCCCTCTGCTCTACTTACTGCCCCTTGAAGATACTGAAGAATGAATTGGTGTCTGAGTCTCTGCACCCCCTGAAGACATTAAAAAAGAAAATTTTACTTGCCATAAAGCACACTCTCTTATATTTTGAACACCCTTCTAGATAGACTCTAATTTTAGAATTCTGTTCATCAGCCACCATGTAATCTAATTACATACACTCTTGTGTGTTACAAATCACTACAATAAAAAAGTCCATAGCAACCTTCATTATAATGGGGTACAGGGTCCACATTTTTGTGTGTAACAAATAGTTAAGTGCTCACATGCCAGCAAGAGAATTACAATAAAAGTTATTAAAGCAACAATGCACTCAAAAGGAAAAGAAAATACCAGCAAAAGGAAACGGCATGTGAACCTCGAAGATGTCGTGAGCGAGGGTTTTGGCCTGTTCAGTCCCCCGGCACCTTCCATTCACGCCTTCAGGAATGTGAACGACACCATGAATGAATGCCAAGGTGCTGACTCATGCCTGCTGTACCTGCTGCACATGCACTTTCCATAAATCACTCTATTGTAATTATATGCATAAGATACAGTCCAGATGCATAGCCATCAATGAGCCCCAGAGGACAAGAGGTTACCCTCGGGGATGCAGGTAGATCTACCAACAATGGTAGACTTTCCAGTGCTCTGGTCATGATTTTCCCTGGCAGGGTTGGAGGTTTTCTTGTCTTAACCATTATTTAATGGCCTTGTAACAAACCACAGGTGGACTTTGGGCTGGGCTCTGGGGCATAGCGTGGGCCATGGAGATTCAGTGGTACTATGGCCGGAATTTGCTATCGGTACTAGCCTTCCCACAATGCATACGCATATCATGGAGTAAAGATAAAGAGATTATACAAAAAATATACATCACATCATCACTATGCATAAGAAATAAAATAAAGATAGTCACAAAAAGGCAAATATATTTGCTACTCAATACTAATAGAGTGAATCCAATAATAAATTCATTTAAAATGAGGCAAAAACCAACCCAGAAGAGGCCAAAACTAAATAGCTTTGAGCATTCCATTATTTATAGAGACAAAGATCAAGGAAAATAATTGTTCGGTGAGCTGAACACTAATTGGTCTCAATCAGTCAAGTTTTGCCTAAGGCAATGGAAATCACTTTGCAGCTGTACTGAAGAAGGTCCTGCTGATGTTTCTGCCCAAGTCTCTGCTCTGTTAATACATTCTCCTCCGTTCAAACAAGACAGATCATCAACAGGCCAGTATTTCTGGTCCTTTACGAAACCATCACACTTCTGGATGAGCTGCAGTTGTTGAAAAGCAAACAATGAGAAAATGTCCTCCAGACCATCCCAGCACTGAGCTGGCTTCATGGACACAGTTTCAGTTCTCCTCCAAAACCAAGTAACCCCCGCAACAGCAATCAGCAGGCCAGTACTTGAGCACCCAGTCTCAAGTCTTCCCAGGACAGGCAGAGCCAGGTGAGCCCTAGGGCCAGTTTGGCACCCATGGCCTCAAGCACCAGACCCGTGCCCACCCACACAGGCTCCAGGTCATCCGTCATCACCCCAGGTTGTAGCCAGTTCCCAAAGCTCCAAGTTCTGGCAAACGCAGTCGAGGCCTGCTTTAGTAGACCCAGGCAGACCCACCCCCAACTCTACCCTGGAAATCACTGATCCAGATTTCTAGACAAAACCTTGTCCTCGGGGAAAGGGGAAGCACAACTGAGACAGCCCGCTACCTGAGACCTTGTCTCCAGCATGCCTGTGGCTTCCAAAATAACATACTACTTATGTAATTTTCAGTCAAAAAATACTGAGTAATTGAACAACTGAAGGAAATAAGGCTCAACTATTTCTTCTTGGACAGTTAAAGAAGTGAGAGATGGCAGAACGACAGAGTATACCAGTTGGAACTGAAACCAGAATACACATCCTTACATGAGTTGCACCAGATTTTAAGAAAAAACTGAAAAGAAACCAAAGAAGCCTCTATCTAATGATGAAATGGTCCACTTTATGAAATGTATACAGCAATCATAAATATATATGTACTCAACATACTACTAGTACATGTACAAAACTAATATATGAAACAAATAATGTAGATCTGAAAAGAGAGACAGATTATAATACAATAAAAACAAAGGACTTCAATATCCCTCTCTCAGCCATGGACAAATCATCCAGACAGAAAATCAAATAGAAAAACAACAGATCCAAATTATGCTTTAGCCCAAGTGAAGCAAATCATACTCAGAGAGCATTCCATCCAACAGCGGCAAAACTCAAATTCTTCTAAAGTGCACACAAAATCTTCTCTAGAAAAGAAAATGTGTTAGCCCACAAAACAAATTTTAACAAATTGAAGAAGCATGAGATCATAACAAGTATCGTATAACCACAATGCTATAAAATTAGAAATCAATAACAGAAGGAATTTTGAAAAACTCACAAATACGTGGAAATTAAACTACATGTTCCTGAGCAAGCAAGGAGTAGAAAAAAAAGTAAAGTAAATTAAAACATATTCTGAGACAAACAAAAATGAACACATCATGTACCAAAACCTCTGGACAAAACACAAAACCAGTACGTACAGAACAGTGCTTACTTGAAAAAGAAAATATTTCACATATCCTAATATTACATATCAAAGAATTACAGAAAGAACAAACAAGACCCAAAATTAGTAGAAAGAAGGAAATAATAGAGAACAGAACAGAAAACAGAATACATGAACAACCAGATCAATGAATCTCTTAAAAACATAAAATTAAGAATAAATCATTCCTTAGCCAGACTAAGAAAAATGAAGACAAAAGATTCAAAAGGACTAAATCAAAAATTGAAGAGGAAGGGATGGGATGTACTTCTGTGGTAGACCTGTGACTAGCAGGTGTGAGGTTCTGCACGAAATTGACCCTCAGCACCAAAAATAAATGAATAAAGTCTTGAAATAGATTATAGAACATAGAAGCAGAAGAGTCATAAGAGAGTGTTATGCCGCTACTCTCAATCACTTTCCCCACAAATTGAATAACCTAGAGAAATTTTCTAATTTCTTAGGCATAAAGACCCTATCATGTATTAATATTAACACATAATATTAATTATGAAGAAATTAATAAAAGAACAGACCAACAAAACCTAAGAGGATGAATAGGTAAATCCTTTTATCAAAGGGAAACCCTGCACCTGATGGCCTCATTGCTGGATTCTCCCAAATGTTTGAAGAACAGACAATAATATTTCTCAAACTATTCTGAAACGTAAGTGAGAAACGAAGCCTTATTTTTCTAAGGTAACTATTACTCTGCTAGCAAAACCAAACAGATCAGGACAAGAAAAGAAATCTACAAGTCGATGTCCATGTTGAACCTAGGATCTGACGTTTTAAACAAAATGTTAGCAAACTGAAATCAGCAGCGTAGGCAAAGGACCATTCATTGTGCTCAAGTTGGACTTGGCCCACAAAGCGAGTGAAGCTCAACATATGTGGAACTATGAGTGTGATATACCACACTGATAAAATAAAACCCAAAATTAGTGTGATCAGTTCAATAGGTGCAGAAAAAGCTTTTGACAAAATTGGCATCCTTTTGTGACAACAACTACCAAAAATTAGGTAAAGGAGAAATGTACCTCAACACAGAAGAGGCCATTTATATCAAATGCACCATTAAATATCATCTGTTAGAAATTGGAAGATTTTCCGCTCTGGTCAGATATAAGGCAATGAAGCTCCATCTCAGCACATCTGTGCTACAGAGCAGCGGGCTCTTACTCAGAACAAGTAGGCAACATAATTCAAAGAAAGAGTTCAGAAATAAATTCACTAATTTATTATCAATTGATGTTTGCTAGAGATGCCAATAACACCTACCATTTCTTCCAAAAATTATGTTGGGAGGGTTGGATATCCACATACAGAAAAATTAAATTACCACTTTCACACCACACATGAAAATCAACACAAAATGTATTAAAACTTAAATGTAAGACCCAAAAGTATAAAAACACTTTAAAATATTAAAGAAAAAACCCACAGCATTGGCCTGGGCAATTGTTTTTCAGAGATTTCCCTCAAAAACACAGAAACAACAAAAGCAAAAATAAAGAAACAAGATTGTGTCAATATATAGAACCTACTTCATATTCAGGGAAAAAATAACAAAGTGAAAGGATGATCTATGCTACATAAAAATATTTGCAAATCACGTACCCAAAAAGCAATTATTATCTAAAATAAGTGTTGAGCTCAATAGCAAAAAAGGGTAGAAAAAGACTAATAAAATTTAGCAACAAATGTGAATAGACATTTCTTTAAAGAAGATATGCAAATTACCAATATAAAAGGCTCAATATCACTAAACTTAAGATAAATACAAATTAAAACCACAGTGAAATATTAAATGAGGCTTTCAAATAACCATTACCAAAATCATAAAAGATTGGGGTGACGAAAGGATGAAAAAAGAACTCTTACACACTGTCAGTGGAAAAGCAAATTAATATAGCCATTATAGAAAACAGTATGAAATGTCTCCAAAAACGAATGAATAAAACTTGACCTAGCCGTATGATCCACATATCCCATCACTGAGTATTTAGCCAAAGGAAATGAAATAAGCTTCATACACAGATACCTGCATTAACATGTGTGTTACACCATTATACCCAAGAGCCAAGGTAATGAGGTCAACTTAAATGCATCAGCGGGTGATGAGGAAGAAAATGCAATGTATGTACACAATGTAAACTTATGCCACCTTCTACTAAGAAGAGATTTTGTCATTTATAACAATGTGGATGAATCTGGAGAATATTGTGTTAAATGAAATTAGCCAGGCAATGAATAATAAATGCTTCCTGGTGTCATTTATGTATGGAATCTAAGAAACTTAACCCATAGGAGGAGAGAGTAGAAGGGCAGCATCTCAGTGGAGGTGGGGGCCAGGTAGTTGAGAAGATGTTGGCCAGAGGAATAAAAGTTCTAACTAAATAGAATGAATAAGTCCAAGAGACCTATTTTATAACATCGTGACTATAGTTAACCACAAACCTTTTGCTTTGTTGAAAATTGCTAGAGAGAAAATTATTCCCATCCATAAATAAAAGTATGGAAATTAATGTATTAAGTAGTTTAATTTTTCTCCCATAATATATTCATATTTCCAAAAATCTTGTTGAACATGATAAATCTTCACATTTTATCTTCTAATTTTGACTAATAAACTCATAAAATAGTTATACGAATAGGAAGATGATTACTAAGAACTTGGAGGATGGAGAGACAGAACTGAGTGTTCACAGTTGAAAATCAAAACATTGGAAAAGATCCACTAAACAAAAATGTGGACATACTTAAACCTGCTACATTGTACACTTAAAAGTGGTTATGATGATGTATTTAATGCTGCATGTTTTATAACAATTACAAAATTTCACTAAAAAGTAAGCAATCAAGAGAATGGGAAGACAAGTCCCACACTGGGAGAAAATATTACCAAAAGATAAATCTAATAAGAGTTGGTATCTAAAATACACAAAGAACTCAAGTCAACAAAGACAAAACTAAATTGGGCCAAAATCTTGATAGAGACTTCACCAAAGACGATGTGCAGAAAGCCAGTAAGCATATGAAGAGAAGCCTCACGTGAACAACCAAGAAAGGGAGATTGAAACAAAACCAAGGCATTGCTACACTCTTAGAATAGCCAACAGGCACAGCACAGGCAAGATCAAACGCCAGAGCTGAGGACGTGGAGCAGCAGGACTCCCATTCACTGCTAGTGTAGATGCCGTGCTGCAAAACATATTGATAGTTTCTCACGAAACTGATCATACATTACCATAGCATCCATCAAACCTGAAGGAGTTGCAAATGTGCGTCCATGCAAAGCATGCTGCAGTTGTCTTACAGCAGTCACGTTCGAATTTCCCCAAAGTAGCGAATGCTCTTGTTCTTTTGGCAGGTGAGTGGGCAAACTACGTTACATGTGGATGGCACAGTGTCACTCAGATGTTGAAAGAAGTGAGCTATTAAGACTGAAATGGCATGAATAAAGTTAAAATTCCCATTATTAAATGAAGAAAACCCAGATGGAAAGGCTGCACAAGAGATGCTTTCGATTATATGACTTTCTAGAAAGGGCTAAGCTATGTTGCAGCAAAAGGTCATTGGTCATCAATTGTTGAGTGGAAGGGAGGAAGAAACACACAGAACAGAAAAGATTCTTAGGACAGTGATGTTACTCTGACACACTATAATGGTGAATCCACCGCATTATTGATACGTTCAAAGCCATAGATTGCACAACAGCAAGAGTAGACATTAATGTAGTCTGCAGACAGTGCTGATAATGATATATCTGTGCAAGTTCATCAATTGGATCAATGCACCACTGTGATAATCAGGAAGGCTGTTCATTGTATGGGGAAATAAAGCACATAGAAATTTTCAGAAAATTTTAGGCAGTCTCTCTCTGAACTATAAACTGCTCTAAAAAAAGAAGTCTTAAATAAAGGAAAATGGATTCGACAGTTAATTTTGATTGTCAACTTGATAGTGTTGGGTAACACCTGGGAAGTTAGAAAAGCATACTCGAAGATGTGCCTGTGAGGTTATTTCCAGAGGCGAGTGCTGTGTGCAACAGCGAAGAGAGAGAGAACCTCCCCTCAATGTGGATGGCATTCCAGATGAAGCAGAATCAGAAGGAGAAGGAAGCCCCAGCACATGCCCTGCTCTCTCTGCTGCCTGGCTGCCACGAGGGAACGGCTTGGCCCCACCACACCCTCCTCCCATGACAGTCTGCCCTTGTCTCAAAATCAAAGTGAGGAACCAGCCAGGCATGAACTGAGACTCCCCAGCTCATGAGCTAATGTAAATCCTTCCTCTATGTTGTGATCCTCAGTTATTTTTCTCACGGCAATGGAAAGTTGACTACTGCAATGCACAAAATTCAGAGATACATTTTTCATTGACTCTGACATACAGATGACAAGTAAACCAGTAGAGATGTTTTACATCATTAGTGATTTTAGAAGTACAACCTAAAACTGCAGTGGTATTTCAATAGTGCACATCTATCAGAATGGGTAAAATAAAAGGAAGCAGCAATATCAAATGTCAACATAGAAGGAAATTCGCTCAAATGTTGCTGGTGATGTTATGATATCATATAGCAACCACGGAAAAGAACTTCACCGTTCTTTTTAAGTTAACGATGAAGTTACTGTTCAATCTGGCAGTTACACTCTTGGGTTATATATTCCTGTGAAATAAAATGTATTCTTATGTAGAAATCTATACACAAATATTTGTAACAGCTTTATTCTTAATAGTCAAAACAAGGAAATTATGTGAGCATTCTTCAATGGATGAACAGTTAAGAAAAACGTGATAATAATCTACACCACACAATGCTTCTCAGAAATTAAAAAAGAATGCATGGTTGATATACAAAATAATTTGGATGAGTCCCAAGGAAATTATACAGCATAAAAAGCCAATCTCAAAAAATGTGATTTCATTTATATAACGTTTGTGAAACCATGCAATTTTAGAGACGGACTAGTGATTACTATAAGTCATGAATGGAAGAGAGAGGAAGGGCAGATGTGCTCAGAAAGGGGGAAGATGAGAGTGAGGCGATTATAAAGCTGAGTATCTTGATTATTTCAGGGTTACATGGGCTACATATGAGATAAAATTACAGAGAATAGCACACATGTGGCACACATACAAATCAGTATAAGCACTACTGATAATATCTGAATAAGATCTATATTTTATCTATATTTTCCATGGTCATTTTCTCGCTTCGATGTCACGTGACAGTCATAAAAGATGCCAGCAGCCAAGGACGTGGGCGCAGGAAGCCCAGAGGCTCTTGGTCCATGTGTTTGCAACTTTCCTTGAATCTCTATTTCAAAACAGTCTTTTTCTTAAATTAAGTGGAAAATTTTTGTCCAGACGAGATGATGTACCCACATTTTAACGCTGTTCTTCCCAGCTTAGTACCACTATAAACCCTGAAAATGGTGTAAGACAGTGTAGTCTGAAAGGTTTCAAAAAGATGAACCAGTTTGAGAACATATTTCTGGAAGAACAGCACAGTGACAGAATATCTCAGTCCCCCACCTGACAGACTGCCTCCATCAGCTGGTGCTTACTGACCCCTCGCAGCAGAAGGCAGCCCAGGAGGGTCTGCTTTTCCCCAGAGAGAACAAGAGTCCCTCTGACAACAACAGGAAGCCTGTTACAAACAGCAACGGGAATTCATTAGGAGCTTCACCAAAATTAGGCATAAAGAAAGGTTTCTCTTCTGATGGGCCCTAGACTCCTCCATTTGCCAGAGACATCTAAGAGGACCATCTCAAGACAGGGATGCAGCGGCTCAGCCTGAGGATCCGCTTGGTGTCTGTGGGAAGAGAACCCTTTCTCCACACAGAAAAGTGCAGATAGAGGACACACCTGCCACGGAGGATCAGCTACGGCTTTGTGTCCGTGGGTGACTCAACTGCTTTAAGAAAAATAAAAGAGAATACCAACAAAGAAAAAACCAACAAACTTAACCACAGAAGAAAGAATGCAGTTAGAAAACGGTGAAAGGGGTGAGCAAACCACTCGCTGAACGGTGCTTCCTGCTAGCCAGGCTGCCTGCAAGGCCCAGTGGGCTCCAGGGACGCGGCTCCCGTGGGTCTCCACCTATGCCGGGGATGGGGGCAAGGGTGGGGGGCTTTCCAGTGATGCAGCGGCCAGTGGACATCCGTGCTCCTGGCAGTAACTCCTCCCCCGTTTCCCGGTTAGGAACTCCCGTTAACTCACTGGTTCACTAAGTTGGACGTCAGTACAATCTTTAGCCTGTCGTTTGTGCCTTATTTGAATGAACAGACTTTTATTCAGCCTCCCTGGTATAGTTTAAGGTAAAACATAGCGTATAGTAGTAAATAAGCTAACAGATAAGATTTTCAACATCATTAGCCATCAGGGGAATGCAAATCAAATTAACAATAAGATGCCACTATGCTTTTATCAGAATAGTAAAAATGATAATGATGATAATAATATCACCATGCTAGTGAAAGGTCAATGTGTGACTGGATCGTGTGTACTCTGCTGGTGGAAGCGTGAAGGGTGGAGCCACTTCAGAAAAAAGGCCTTGAGACTACTGTAATAAACATGCAACTATCATAGGTTCTAACAAACTGAATTCTTGGGCATTTTTTCAAAGAAATGAACACTTCTGTTTACATAAAATATAGATGCAAATATTAGTAGTAACTTTAAACATAATATTTTTAAACTGGAACCAGCTCATATATGTTTCAGTACGTGTTGGGGCCCTCAGGGCCTGAGGGCCTCAGCATTGCTGGCCTTGGCCAAGTTCCTTCCCACGGAAAAGTGTTACTGCTTGTAATTTGAGCCAGGTGTTGTTTTGCTTAAACACCAGAGCTGCTCCTTATTGCATCCTCCTTCCTCTACTCATTTCCTCCCCTGGTGACCCCCCCCCACCATCCCCCCAACTGGTTGAGGCCTCGCTGATTGGTCCAAGATAGCTTCCTCAGTCTATTTAAGGCTCTGTACTTCCTAAATAAAGTAAGAGAGCATTAACTGAAATGACTCCCACAGTATGTAACTCTGTCATCCCACCCCTCTTCAGCTGTTCCAGGGGTCCCCGTAGGACAGAGACACCTACAAGTAGGTGAATTTAAACAGTTATAGTCATAACATGAGATACCCCTATGCAATACAAAGGGACTGGACCATTAATACATGCACCGACATGAATGAATTTCCAGGTAATTACAATAAAGGAAGAAAAATTTAAGAACACATACTGTACGATTCCTTTGAATAGTTTTGATTTACAAAACTTTATATATAGAAAGCATATTTGTGGGCACAGGATTTGGGGAAGAAAAAGGAAGAGAGATATGGTACATTTATGGGGACAAAGAGGAGCTTGTGTTGAAACCATTGGGGTACCTTGGTTAGGTTGGTGGATACATTAACCTACACACAAGATAGCATTGCATAAAGCTCAATTCACACACATGTATACACACACACAAGCACACACACACAGATACACACACAGGGAAACATACACACACACACAGAGAGAGAGAAAGAACAAGTAAAATGAGAGAACCCTGGAGAAGAATAGTGGATTGTCACAAAATCCTAAAGGTGATCTTACATTCTAATCTCACACAACAAGTACAAGTACACTCTGTACTACTTCCACCCTAGGCATATTCCCTAGTTGGTGCTGGGGAATCAGATTCAGGGTCTTGTATGTCCTAGGCAAGCACTCAAATCACTGACCTACACCCACCAACTCTCTCTACTCAAAAAATAGATGGCTGTGACTATTATTTGGATTTCCTATCTTTTTTCCTGTCATTTCCTATTCTTTGCTATTTTCCGTGCGATCTTCCCTTTGTCTTCCGAAGCCTCCTGTGCCAGGAGACTTTTATAAATGTTATGGAGAATATCAGATGCCAACACAGGAAAAGATGAATACGCTCTATTGATAGTCTCTTGATATATATATATATATATATATATATATATATATATATATATATATATATAATCTCCCCAGGGGGAGATTTCTCTTATCAAATCTTATCTCCTGGGCCTTCAAATGACAAATGAAAAGAGTTGAAACAATTATTCAGGAACTCCAAGCTTTAGGAGCAACAGCTGCTGCTGATAATAGAGTAAGATTTTGTTCTGAACGATATCACCATTAATCACATTGCCTAGATAAGTCTTGACCCTCTAAGTGGTCTCAGTAGAAGAGACAGTGAGCAGGACACCGGAGTATGGAATGCAGAAGAGAGCTGATTCAGCGCCTAACGAATCATTTGAAGCTGCGTTTGGATCTCAGCCTCTGAGTGTCTCAACTGCGGTTGACCGCACATAGCGGCTCACTGTCTAATCATTGCAAACATTAACATCCATGTTTCTAGTCTATCTTAGCAGGCATATTTTTGTTCATGTCTATAATTTTTTATAGAAAAGTAAAAGAGAAAAAAAAAAACATTGTGAAACAGTTCTTACCTAGGTTAATTATTTGGCTATTGCAGTGAGAGTATTCTGGGGACCTGGAATTGCTTCGTCTCTACACTTCAGGTGACTAGAAGTAACCAGTGTTTGAGCCAAATCACAGAGAGTCAGCATCTGTTGCCTCCCAGAACAGGTTGCACATGCTGCCTTCACGATAGGTGCAGCCCAGTGCCCCCCAGGAAGAAAAGTTCAGCTTGAAGTCACTTACACATCAGCCACTTGCCAGCAGAACTCCTGTGTCAACATTGGGAGAAATCGCTCTGGTCGCAGACTGCCAAGTCGACAACTTTTAGTCCAGTTTACTGAAGTTCAGCTCCCAGTAGATTCTCCCTCCTCTGCAAAGAAGGGAGCATGAATGGGCCAGAGCAATAATATTGTCCAAGTGTGATTTAAGGCAGCTGATGTCGAAACAAACATCTGAAAAGACTGTTATAAGCGTTCCACTGGTTTTTTAAAATAGAAGTATGAGGAAGACCCACAGAAAGCAATTATGAAACTTAAAAATGTCTAAAATATCAGGCACTACATTTGAGATTGGGAATGAAGCCATTAACAACCTAGATGAGCTAAACGAAGCTCATATATTGGTCATGATTAAAACAAAATATACAAGTGAATAATATAAGAAATGATACATAATATGTAGATTATAAAACAAAAGAGGATGGTGTAACTGAGAGCATGACAAAAGACAGTTTTACTAATTGGAGAAAAGTACCCAAGAGTTGATGGATGCCTGTTCTCCCACAGAAACTGAGACATAGGGACAATAACGATTCCTGGATTGTTCAAAGGAAGAGCTACAGGGGTCAGAGAAAGATTTACTATGAGAAGGTGTTGTACTTTGCACCTCTCTCTCTCTCTTTCTCTCTCTCTTTTCATTAACTAAAATACTGTAAGGAATGGGAAAGTCCAGCCCCATAGTCAGAAGGAAGCTACTTTTTCCCCATTTTATTGATATGTATACGTGCAAAATTTAAGGTTTACAATGAAGTTGAGCTTTTTATGCACATATGTATCGTGTAAAGCTGACAAGGGCTTTCCCACTGTCCTTTCCAAAGAAGCTACCTTTAAGCTTGGACAAATTGAGCCAAATTAAAGCCATCTTGGACTGCAAAGATCAAAGTGGATTAAGGAGTAAGAAGTAGCTATACAGAAAGATAGGGATGTCGATTAGCACCATGGTAGTGGAAGAGAAGCAGATTCTACTTAAGGTGAAACATAAACCATTGAAGGTAGTAAGAAGGACAAAAGTATTACTCTTGGCAACTCTTGTTTACACAAATAAAAATTTTGCTGTAAAGAGAATTAATATATAGCAGAACTTATGACTTACAGCATTATTTTAATCATTGTATCTTTGATATTCTATTAAATAGAGGAGCTTAGGTAACTTTAGAAGTTGGGGGTCAATGAACTTGTTTAGGGGTATGGTAATTTAAACAACATCCTCATTTTAGAGTTCAAAGAAAGGAGACTCAGGAAGATCAAGCAACTTGATCAAAATTAATAAGCTCCTAAGTGTCATCTCATTTTTTCAATTTGTTAATATTGAAGAATTTAAGCGATGCCCGTCCTTTTAACTGATATATAGTCCAATTTTATTTCATTCAGTCTCATGACTTTGAATGTCATTGGTATGCTAATGAATGGAAAATTTTACCTTGAGTCTAAAAATCTCCTTATCACCTAGGCAGTAAGATGTAGTGTAGGTGTCACTACTGAAATAGAATCGAGTCTTTCAGGGGCTGTGGAGAGGGAGTAGATTCAGGGGAAAAATAATTTCCACTTGGATTTAAAAGAAAAAAAGAAACAAAAAATACACAAGGACACATTTCTGTCCTGACACATTATTTTTATTAACATTGTTGGATAAGGAGGTTATAAACACTATTATCCAATCCTTGGCAGCATTGGACATGATGAAAACGCAAGATGGGGTTACTTTAGGTCTTGACAATTACTGAAGTGAAAAAGCACTTAGGACCCTTGTCCTGAAGGATTTTATTGTGTAAGGTAGTGCTCAACCCCAGTTAAGTGACTTTTGCTAGCATGGTCTATCACTTGTACCTGAAAGCAGCCAGGAGTCTAGGGTGTGACCAAGATTCAGTAGCACTGGTGACGCAGGCAGACCAGCTTTCTTAAAATTCAGTTTGGTTGTTATCATATGCTCACTTAGTGAAGTCAACTATCAAAATGTCCAAGAGCCTGCACCCAAAGCTACCTCTGGAGAAAATAACCTTCAAGTAATTTTTTTCTGCATTCATTCTATAAATATTCAGTTTCTATTATGTGGCCAGAAGCTATTTGGGCTTCTGGGACTTTAACAGCATTGAATTAACATCCTGGAATCCATGGAGTTTGTGTTGTAGGGGGAGAAAGTAGATTTCTAGCACTCACACATCACTTCTCTTTCTGACCACTTATATCCTTTACAAGAAGGATCACATAACTGGGTCTAACCAATATTTGGTGAATGAGTGAAAGAGTGCCAGCAGAACTGATCTGTGACCCTCCTGCACCAAAATGAAATGCTTTACTTTGAGTGCAAGAGATATCCTCTTCCTCTGTTCCTCCGACTGTTATTCTTTTACTTTTTTGTTGTTATTTTTCAATATGATCCTAAACTCCCTGTGCATCCCAGGCCAGACTCAAACTCAGAGCAATCTTCCTGCCTCAGCCACCCAAGTGCTGGGATAACAGACATATGTCACCACATCCAGTTTATATGATGCTGGGAGATTGAACCCAGGGCCTTGTGCTTGCTAGACAAATGCTTTAGTCACTGAACTGTGTCCCCAACCTCTCTGACTTCTGGAAGAAATGTGTATTTTTCCTTTGTGGCATTAGAGATTGAATCCAGAGCCTTCACTTTGAGCTACATTCCCAGCGCTAATTGTTTCTGCACATTACTATTCTTTTATTTTTTATTTTTATTATTCTTGTTTTACTTACCCTTGCTGAGTGGCTGCATTGTCCAGGTTAAGCCTAAACTTGCCAATTCTCCTACCTAGCCTCCCAGAGTTCAGGGATTGTAAGAATACACCACAGCCAGGCTAGGATGCGTTTCATAATAAAATGAAGGTGTCACTGTGGACTGAATTTTAAAGTTACCCCCATAGCACAGTTGCTGAGAGAATCATCCAGTACTTTCTACTTGGCAAGAGAGAAAAGTTTCATTATGTTCAACTACTGAGATTTTGTGGCCATAAGCTTTGATTTTCCACCCTAACTAATGTAATGTGTTAGATGGCACATCTCACTACCAATCTCCCTTTTCAAATATAATCTTTTACATAAATGCAAATTTGAGTAAGCGCTTACTCTAAATTACTCTCTGCCATATTTAGTATTTATTTTCTTTAAACATCATGCATCACTTTAGTTTGAATGTGTGCAATTTAAAGACTCAGAGATGTTGACCACATGATTATAAGTCAGAATCTGATGCTTATGTCATTGGTCACAGCTTACTCCTAAGAATCTTCTCTCCCGTTTTGAAAACCGCAAGGTAATGACTCTAAGAATCTATGCACTTTCAAAAAGGCAAGGCACTGGGAGAGGAATAAAAGGAGCCCGATCAATTCGGTTGATATTTAGAATAGAAATTGGAACTAGAGGGAATAGTAAATTCAGCCCAGTTGCTGTAAAATATTGAGTAATGAATGTCTCTGTACTATTTTTTTTCTGGGCTTTTTAATATGACTCTGTGACTGTCCCAGCAAACCAAGCACCCATCTGTCACTCCAGGAGACCACTCTGCTGTGAACTATGTTCTTTCCTGCTGTTTTAAAAAAGATACTCCGTATTGCTATTTACCACTTCAGTGTTCCCACGAAATTCCAAGCACCAAATTCCTCATATCACAACACGTGTATAAAATAGGTGTTGCATTGTCTTGATAGGACATGTGACATTATCACTTTTCATAGACTGATAATCAGTACTTTCTTCTAGCTCGGAAAGTCCTCAGAAGGTACTTCTTTATTGTAAAAACGAGTAAAATTCCCCATTTACTTACATACTTACATTTTAGGGCTTTTAGTTCACTATATTAATCTGAATTTCCAAACTGTTAATGCCTCATTCATTCTAAAAACTTTCTCCATAAATTTTTCTGTCAACTCTTACTTTTCTGAAATTTTTGTGCATTTTGGAGAACAATTTTCTACTTCTGCACAATAATGCCTTTTCCTTACTGCTTCTTCTCAAATTTCTGCAGGCGGCCTTCCACTGCACTCCAGCCTTCACTGCGTCTGATCACCTCAGCAGTGCTTGCTCATCTTTACTCCCTTTCTCTTTCTAGTTAAAATATGTTCATGATGTATTTTTGTATTTAATACACTTGCTTTTATTTTAATTTTCTTTTTTTTCTATTTTGAACTTCTCAGAGATGTCAATTGTTATTCTCAGATTTGAATTAGATTTTTTAAAAATAGCTACTGCTTCGTTATTGTTTTCTTATATGAGCTTCCTTTTTCTTTATTTTTTTGTGGAGCAGTGTGATGGCATTTATGTTGCCATGTTTTGGGGGGTAATTACATGAATTCCAAATTCTATAACACATTAGACACAGGGGGTTTTGGGAATCAGTGAGTGTCTATGTCTACCCCTTTCCCACGGGTTCGCCCCTTTCCTTGCCTCTCTTTCTAACCTGCTATTTCATGTTGGAGCCATTTTATGTCATTATTTTTGTACATTTCGTAAGAAGAACACCCGCCTGTGTCTATCTTTGGTGCTTGGTCGATTTCACTGAGCGTTATTGACTCAAGATGGACCTATTTTTGTTCAACAGCTTCACATTTGTCTTTCTTTGTGGCTGCATAGTAAATTGTACTCTGGGTGTCAGTCAATCTAGAATTGCTCTAGTCTTGAGTTGGAAGAAGTCAGGCATCAATATACGAAATAGGAGATGAGATGGGACTATTTCAGTCGGCCCATATTTGAGGAGCCGTGTGCTTTTTGCCTGTGCTAAGGATAGACACCTGGGCAAAATCATAGGCAGTCTCTGCTTTTACTGAGCTAAACATTTGATTATGAACCAGACTCTAATCAAATAAGTACACTAAAAAATAGTATGTCAGCATCCAGAAAAAAAAATGCCATGAAGTTGTTGGACAGGAATTCACATACATTTCGGAAGTCCTAACAAGTGATTGCTAATGAAAAAGTGAAGCCACCTGCCCACAGGTTTGAAGATACCTTTGATTTATCTCATGACTATCGGTAGCTTCTTTTCCGTCCATACTCAAGGGAAACGTGGAATATGTGACTACTTTCCAGCAAATAAAATACTCTTCTCAGGCCCTACATCCCACCACTTTACAGGCTTCATCCAATGCATAGATTGCATCCTTTCACTTGGCCCTGCTGGACGGACATCACAGGTGGACCGTGCTTGGCTTTTGGCTTGTGCCGAACTGTAGATTTTGTTTTTTCCTTCTTCAGATCCTGATTGGTGGCTGCGTGGGCCAGTCTTAGTCCATTCCAACAACAGACCCATGACTCAGAATCCCAGTTCTTCTTTGTTACGAAGGAACGTGTGATTTGTCTCATGTATTTCAACACTTCTATGTCGTGCATTTCCACCCAAGTGACAGGCTCTCCTCATTCTTCACAGCATCTTCAAATCTCATCCAAATGTATGTATGTATTAATTAATATTAATTAATTTATTGATTGATATAGGGTCTTGCTTTGAAGCCCAGGCTGGTCCTGAACTCACTGATGTAGCTCAGGCTGGCCTTGGATTTAGGGCAATACACTTGCCTCAGCCTCCTGAGAGCTGGGATTACAGGCTTGTGCCACCACATCCAGCTTTATGTGGTGCTGGGAATAGAACTCAGGGCCTTGGTCTTGCAAGGCAAGTGCTTTAACCGCTGTGCCATTCCTCTAACCCAAAACTACTTTTAAAATGTAAATCATTTATGAGTTCAGGAAGAGCATGAAAGTGAGACCCGGTCTCAAAAAAATGTGCATCACTCAATATTTCTTTCTGATTACAAAGTAGGTGCACTTACTACTCAAAATTAACTCCAGACCTTTTACAATCCCTCTGCAGTCCCCTACAGTCCTTTCTGATGACATCCACTGTCTCATTGTTCCCACGTACTAAGTTTCTGCACATCGGTTCTCTTAGAGTTATTAAAATTAGTTCAACTTATTTTAACTCTGGCCTTGAAATTTGCTGTTACCTTTGCCTGCAAAATGTCCTTAGTCTCCCGACTATTCTGTACTGGTTACTTCCTGTCACTGTGTTATTTCTTCTGAGAGCCCATCTCTGAGCACCTGTTCCCAATTTATTTCCTAGACGTTTGTTCTCACCCTGTTAATCTCTATTAAATTATCCTTATTTATTTTATTCATAGATTTTATCACCCTCTCAGATTATCTCATTGACTTATGCAAGTATAAATGGCCACTCTAATAAGCAGCTAAGGTGCCCAGTCAATACCAATTACTGAGCAGGACAAAGAAACCTCTATAGCAGCTGTTCACTTACGCCTTCCTTGAATATAGGTGGCCGTTGGCACCACAAGTTCTTCCCACAGAGTTTGCTCCACCTTCCCTGCAGCCTTCACAGACTGCTGCAACTTAGGTCTACAATATTCCCCCCAGTGTCTCAGGTGTGGTAAGGTGATTGAACCATGGGGGTCCTATACTCACCAATAATTTCCTGTGCTGTTAGGAGATGGGGCCATGTTGGATAGAAGTTTGTGCAAATTCTGACCCTCTCATGGATTATTCCCTTGGGTGACTTGGGCAGTAGGATTGAAGTCAAGCAGACCTGTGCAGGTAAGAAAACCCAATCACCTACCAGGATATGACCTGAAAAATTTATTCAATTTATGTAATGCCTCAGAGACTTTATATGTATAATGAGGATAATAATGATTGCTTAATCTTAGCGTTTCTGGAACATAATAAATTAAACCTCATTAAGCATGCCATGCAGCATCTGGCACACCCAGAGTCCTCCATAAATTATGGCTTAAAATTTTAACTATTTGAAATGAGCCAGTCACAGAAAGACGAATACAGTATAATTTCACTTATACAGGTATTTAGCCTAGTCCAGAATTAGAGACAGAAAGTAAAATGGCGGTTGTCAGCGTCCGGGGGAGAAAGAGATGATTAGTGACTATTTGACTGTTTAATGAGTACAGAATTTCATCCAAATGTATGTATGTATTAATTCTGTATTAGTTCTGCAGGATGAAGAGAATTGTAGAGATTGATGGTAGGAATGGTCATACATTATGAATTTATTTAATATTATTGAACTGTGGACATAATATGGTTGAGATAATAAATTGTATGTAATGCGTATATTACAATAATGCCAAAAAAGGAAGAAAACAAAAAGGCCCACAAGTAACTGGCTTGGAGATGCTTGCTTTCACCACACAATTATGGTTGAGGGGACTCTCTATTTCCAAGCTAGCTAAAGCTGTTTTCAAAGGCTACTGTAAGGGATTTCTAAATAATTCACATGGCTAGAGGTAGGCTTAGATACTATTTTATCCTGCCTGATTGCAGTTCACTCCCATGCAGGATTCTCTGGCTGTGCAGCAACCCCTGTAAAGGAACCAGAGCTGGCAAGGGTACATCCACTCAAAGACCCCCACCAGCTTTGAGGGGTGCTCCGCTATGCTAGCTGGGATGCGAAACCAAATAAGTCACATTCCGCCTCAGGGAAAACCCTGACGGGAGGTACTCCTTTGATTCCTTGGGTCACAGCTAATCTTTCATGGATCAATCCCTAGAAATCCGAAAGGGAGATCCCTGCAGCCAGCATCCCCCCCCCCCACATACACACACACACCAGCCTGCCAGGAGGCAGTGGGCAGGACACATGCTCAGGGAGCACTGGCGAACAGCCCATGCAGCGGTCAAGGTCCCTCCTGTTGGTATGACAGCCATTCACATCCTGGCCAAATCACAGAGCCAATTATGAAAGGCTTCAGGGAGGACCTGGGAAGGTTAGCTGACGTAAACCTGTGACAGTGTCACGGGCTGCTCAGGTAAGGACTCACTGAGACTCCAGAACTCTGCCAGGTCATGCTGCTTGAACACGACTGAAGCAGGTGCTACATTAATATGGATAGCACTCCTGTAACCGGCACCGGATGTTAACGGGTATGATGTCATGTGCACATAACTTCACACTTTTCTACTCCAAGCATGTATGAGTGCAGCCACAAAAGCACCATCACTATTTATTTCAGGATTGCAAAGAAATTTTTATTCATAGACAAATTCATAAATGTGGAATCTATGAATAATGAGAACCAGCAGCCAGGGCAGCCAGCCTAGCAGGTTTTGTGGTAGGAGTGCACCCAGCTGGCAGCAACTCGAACACGGGCTGACCTCTGAGCATGACAGAGCCGGGGCAGCCCTTGTCAGGGCCAGAGGTAAGTGGATAAAGACCTGCACACGGGACAGCTTCCCTACAACTGTGTGATCTTAAACAAACCCCATGTAAGGAAATCAGCACTAGGAAAGAGAATGGATGGGGCCTGAGTTGGATGAATTTCTGTAGAAATATAAAAGTAACAGTTCCTTAGAATTGGCCTTTAATCTCCATTATATAAAAGGGAGAGATGAAGAAAGGAATGAGTTTTGGGAAAAGAGATAAAGCTTTTTTCCTCACTCGTGCTGTGGTCTGTGAAATAAACACACCGTGCGACACATGTCTGAGCGTCCGTTGTAGATCAAGAGCCCATGCTGAGTGCCAAGAATACCAGAGTGAGTGATGGAGATAAAGCACCGTGAAGTTGTGCCGTTAGTTAGGATGAACACATAGGTGAAGAAAACAAGTTTAGCAAGAAGCAGATAAAGTTTACTGAGATTACAGCATAGCACTCAAGGAAAACAGCTTGAAGTGGACCATAAGAAATATATATATATTTTTAAAGTCAATGCCAGCAACATTGAGAAGTTTGGCACTAGGGAGGCACACCCTAAGTGGAGTGTTCAACATCTTTGGTCGCCAGAGAAATGCAAACCAAACCACCACAGAGATTTCATCTCACCCCAGTGAGAATGGCCTACTTAAAGAACTAGAGAGAAAACCTACAATTGTTGAGGTTGTAGGGAAACAGGAACACTTGTACATTGTTGTGGGGATTGCAGTCTGGTTCAACCACCATGGAAAACAGTTTGGAGACTCCAAAAAAAGAAAGCTGAGAATAGAAAGCCCATTCGACCCAGCGACTGCTATTGGGCATTTCCCCAAATAACTAAAGTTATCATATCATAGAGAAATACATATCCATGTTTATAGCAGCATAAATCATAATAGTTAACTGCTGGAGATAACCTACATGCCCATTACAGAGAAATCGATAAAGAAAATGTGGTGTTTGTACACACAATGGAATGTTACGAAACCATAAGGAAGACAGGAAGCATTTTCAAGAAAATGGGGTCACCTTGAGTCAATAATACTCATTGAAATGGACTAGACATAAGAGTAAATGTAACATGATGTCTCATATAAGATGTCCATAAATACATGTATAAAAAGATCTTAATATTAGGAAGAAGGTAGGGAAAGGGAAGATGGACTGCTAGAAGAAAGAGGAGGGAAAGAGGAGGGACACATATTCCCATATGGGCACGAACTCCCCAAGTTCTATGTAATTAACATGTTAATGAATCTCTAGTACATTCCTATTCAAATAAAAGATTAAAGAAGAAATGAAGTAGAGTGGATCAGTTTTTTCAAAAGGCATTTAATAGAGAAAAACGGGGCTTGGTGTAGAGCAGTGTTGTGGTTTGAATCTAGAGTGCCCCCAAAGCCTCGTGTACCTATGGATAATTGCGTACTGTTGGAAGGTGGAACCTGTTGGAAAGGGAAGATGTTTGGGGCATGACCTGAGGAGTGTGTTCGGGTTCCAGCCTTCCTCCCAAGCTCTGTTCTGCCATTCCTGGGGAGCGCTCTCTCTCTCTCTCTCTCTCTCTCTCTCTCTCTCTCTCTCTCTCTCTCTCTCCAGCTCTGGCACCACTTCACTATGTCTAGCCACCCACCTGTGAACAGTCTGTAACCTTCTGAAACTATGACTTAAAATAATTCTTGCATTCCTGAGGTCGTAGATTTCCCCATAACAAGAGAGTAACTAGGACAGGCAGCAATCTTTTGCAAACACCGAAGTCTGAAGACACTTCCACAGGACCCGTGGAATCAAAACTATTTTTGTAATAAAAATGTGCTATGGATTGCTTTTTCATTTGATTGACATTTGTAGTGACGGAATAAAAGCAACGGTGGGTCAGATGGTTGGTTCTTTTGTACAAATCCAGACAGTGGCACCGACCGCTAATAGGTAATCACTCTATTTTTCACCACCAAATACTTGCATTAAAAACGTCACTGAGAAAATGCTTATCAAAGTAGCATAAATTAACCTAATTAAGCCTCAATTTTGAAAATATGTCTTTTAAAATCTTATATGAGCAAATAATGGAATTTACAGTATGCAAAAGGCTTGAAGTATTATATTGCTACATACCGAAAGTATGATTGTTTTGAAAAGGGCGCGTATTGGGCAGGCTGAGCTAGCCAATTGATTTTTTAATGAAATTTAAGTTAGATAGGACTTAGAAATGTGACAAACAGATGTTTTCTTAATGAAGGTGAATTTGACTCTTCAATCAATTTAACTGACAACACTTATTATTAAATTTGAAAAAGGAACAGAAAAACAAGAATTTTGAAAACTGTGGTTGCAAGCATGAACTGGATGACTTTCCAAAATATAAAGAATTCTGAAGAAATTGGTAGGGCCATTAACTGACTTTTTAAAAAAATTTTTCTCTCTTCCTCTCTCTCTCTCTGCCTCTTAATATGGCAACATTTAGAAGATGTTTTAATATTAATGAATCAATATTTTCAAATGACTAGAATATGATGTTTTGAAATCTCATTTTAGTAAAATAGTTTTTACTCAAAATTTAATATAAGTCAATATTTTAAGATAATAGTGCCCAAAAGTATGAAGATTGAACATTACTATTAATCTTTGAGAAATTATCACTTGTTGAGTTTTGATAGAGTACAACATTGATATGTAAGGATAATTTAAATATGCAAATCTTTTCACCTGCATGTTTATGTCAGGTCAAATTTTCTTTATACACTTCAATGTAGTCCAACATGTTAAATACAAAAGAAATTATGAGACTCTAGACATATCTTCTATTAAGCCGGATATTTAAAATCTAGAAAACAACACTGTTCCCACCATTCTTTCTGAAAATATCACTATTAACAATATGTCTGCATAAACCACCTATGAGAGCCTCGCCAAAGTGTAACAATCGTCTGACCACTCATTTGCTGTGAATAGGCGTGCTGAATGGCCTCAGAAACAACCTTAGATGCCTCTTCTAACCCAATACATCACCTGAAGCAAACATCATACTGAAAACCTAACATGACAGCCTGTCTCTAATTAAATATTTCTCATTGATGGATGCACATATCTCACAAGTAGGTTTATTTCATGGACTCAAGCTTTCCATTCATGATACACATGTATTTATACAAAAAGGCTTTTGAGGCATTTTTAAAAATTTACATAAAGGCAATGCTCTTTCATCTCACACAAGCTTCCAGTCACTGCTGTTGCTGGTCAAGAAACATGCTTCGGCACCTCTGACGTCTGCTTATAATCGCTCACATGAGCCCCAGGATAATACATCCTGGGATGTACGTAACCGACTTTCAACAGTACTCATCCACTTGTTGAAACTGACTGGTTGGTGAAGTAGGAACAACATTTTGTTAACAGGAGAGCAGTGGCATGAGTCACTCACTGCGATGGATAATCCCAAAGCCATTTTGGCTTGCTTTTGGAAAATATTCAAGTAGATTTAATTTCGCAGGAGCGATGGATATGTCTTCATAAACAGGTTTTGTTGGGGTTAAGGTTAAAATTGAGTGACTGTTTCCCGGTGATCACATACTTTCCACCGTAGGGGAACTGAGCCAGCCAGCCTCACATGCTGGCCATGGGGACAAACTCAGCATCTATACTCACAAAGCAGGCAACCCCTCCACATGGAAACTGAGGCTGAGATTGTGCAGAACATTTCAAAACTGTAGTTCTGAAAATGTGCGACAGAGTTGGAAAAACTCATAAGTTCCTACTTTAAGTTCCCACACCAATTGTGTATTCAGGTAGCCTTTAAGAACATGGCTTTTTGATCTATTTCTCTTATACTCCTTGTTTGCCTTACCCCCCAAAAATGTGTGTGTGCATGTGTGTACATGTGTGTGAATATTTGTGTCCGCATGTGTATGCATGTATAGAGTATTGTCTTCTAGAAGTCATAAAAGAAAAACAGTACCATAAAGCTTATGGTTGGAAGTAGTTATAGTTTTTAAATAGTTTTTCTAGTTACAATTTTCAGATAGTTTTCAAACGGTAGTTTGAGGATGGGTTATGGAAGCAAATGCTGGAAACTTAGTACCCCATTGCTGAAACTCTGCGTTAGTAGGTGTGTCGCCGTTGGCCCTCTCTTGATGGCTTGGTTCTTCTACACCAGAAAGAGTCAGTTAAGGCTATACCCCCTGTGATTATTTGGAAGAAAACATTATTGAAAAGCATTTGAAACAGTCTTCACGCAGAAATGTAGCCATAATCCCCATAAAGGAGAAATTAGTATCAAGTTTCAAGGACTTGTCTTAAATCAAATTTGTATTAAATGTCATCTATGAATTATTTTATTTGATACTCATAAAAATCTACAAGACAGATTTTTTATTTTTGTGTTTTTCCCCCACAGGTGGGACAACTGTGGCCTAGGGTAAGTGCTGTGGAACGCTACCGTTAGGGTTAGACTCGACCTCCCTTCTTCCCATCACTCTGTTGTGGTGTCTCCCAAATTGACATAGGCCCAATTGCAGAACCTGTGCATTATTATTATTATTATTATTATTATTATTATTATTATTATTTTCAAAACACTCCCTTGTAAATTAGTTTGCATACCAAACACCTCTTAAGAGCCACTTTCGGGTTTTGTGGCCGCATTGGTTCCCAGCTATTTATTCTAGTCTTTGTTATCTGCCATGCTGGACCCAGCTTCCCACATACACATGTTGCACCCATGTTACATGTATCTTGTGTGCTGCACACCCGTTTCCTTGGGTTTCTCCTTTGCGTATTCCCATAACTGATGTACTAGAAACTATTGAGAAGATGTTCCATGAAGTAAAGCTTGGACTGATGTAATCTTGGGGAACAGACAAAGCCCTTTCTTTCATTTCTTTTGATGGATTGCCCTGCACAGCAGTTTAGAAGCTTCTCTACAGACAGCCGCTCACAAAGGAGCTCTCTGCTCCATGTGTTATCAAGTGGTTGCTGACTGGATAACATGCGCTGTTACTGGCTCATGTGCTCTCACTGCTCCCCGCCTCGTAGCCCTCCTCCCTCAGTCTGATTCCCCAGAAGCTCATCCCTTCATAAAGTGATACCCCAAAGCCTTTGTCTGGGCTGTGCTCTCCGAGATGCTCAGGCTAACACAACATGGATTTCCACGCTGTGTGCTATACTCAAGGAGTGGTGCTGCTTTTTAGCCGCTGTTGGAGAGATGGGACAGAAAAGCAAAACAGAAATGAAGTAATCTATAAGGCAGTATTTTGTTTCCTTTAAAACTATTTCTAGAAAAAAATCATTTCTCTGCCCTAACCTGTTCATTCAAATATTGCCAAAACCTTGTGAACAAGAAGGAACACAGTTATGAATAAGCAAATAATGGATGTCTCGCTTTCCTCTTTGCATTCGGGCCTGCATAAAATTCACTGTCCTGGGATCTGGTTCATCGGGGCCGTGTCTGGTTAAAGGCCCTTCCAGTGAAAGGAGAGAGATAAGCCCCCTGGAATAAGCATCAGGAACTAAATAGATTTTTTTTCAGGTGAGATTGAAAAAAAACATGGCTATTCCACAAGAAATGAGTCACTCTGCAGAAGGTATGGCTCAGAGCCAGAGCAGAAATGAGCAGGTGTGCCTCGGGAGACAGGTTTCCAGCACCTTCCCCAAGTGAACAAAATTAACATGTGTTTTCATTCTGCACCATTCTAGGAAAACCTGCCCAATAGTTCCAGAAAAAAAAAAAACAGAAAAGATAAAGGAAAGGAAAACAGCTATTTGAGAAATCCTTAGAAAGCACGTACCACATACGCTGAATGAGATGTGGAATTACAGCATGTAGGTAAATAACTGGAGCCCCAAATACATCGGTTTTGAGTAAGTTTTTAGATATGAAAGTACTTGACAATTGTCTTCTTTGTTGCATGTTCTTATAGTTGCTGCATTTTATAGCATATGTAAATTCACCAAATCTGAGCAATAGATCAAATAAATAATCAGTATTTAATATGATCATGCCAAGGATAGAATAATAATGTAACTGCTTTTGCTAAACTATTTTCTGAAAGAAATGAGTAATGAACTATTAGGATTTTATGACTCAGGAATTATGGATTAAATTTGAAGAACATGACAAAGCCTATGGCAGTATTAACCTGGAGTGATAAATATGCATAAGTGATAACTGAATTGAATAAACTCAATGAAAAAATGTGCATAACATGGTTGATCCCAACATTATATGCACTCAATGAATAAACATATACAAAATATAATTCCAACATTTAATATATTCACAGGCTTACAATTTATGATAATTACTACTGCTATAACAACTCTCACTAACATTTAACATGGTGTTATGTTGCCTTGGACATGTTCTCTCATTTAATCCAGTCAGGTAGACATGATCATTCTCATTTGGGTGAAGGGTGAAGAGGTTCAGAGCAGTAAAGGCCTTTTCTAAGATTACATAGCTGGAAAGTAGAAGAAAGAACTGAAGTTTTCACCCATGCTCATGTGTCTGCAGGTCTGACCTCACTATATATTTTTTTCTCTTTGTACATTTTTGTTAAATGTCCATCAATGGAAAAGTGACTTCTTCCATTATATAATGAAGTAAAAAAAAAAAAAAAAAGGCTAAGTTGCCCAGTCCTGTCATCAATGCAGGAACAGCTGTTGTATTTTTATTTTTTATCTGACCCCTGTTTCAAAAATACAGTTAACTGATGGATTTCTGATATTAAGTGGACTCCGTAAAGCCGCCACTGCTCAGGGCCTTCTGATGCCTTCCTCCACTGTCTATCGTGGAAATTCTAGAAACTCTGTGCCATTTACTGTGGACAAATACTTATTACAAGCATCCAAGACTCACCTTGGAAACATATACGGGTCTCTTCTCAGCGCCCCATCAAGATGCTAAATTCCATGACATGGTAGACTGTGTCTATATGAGCAAAGTCTCCATCATCCACTTCACTGTTCTCACTGCCGTGATCTTGCACCCTCAGAATTTGCCTAGGTCCTCTTTCCCAACTCTAATAATTCATGATCTGAGGTCCCTGTTTTGCTTTGGCCTATGATTCCCAGCACACCATACTAGACTCAAAGCATTCTTGTCCTCTGACCTTGTGGTTGACCTGGTAACTAGGAGACAAGGTAAAGGAAGACCCTGAAGATGAGTAGCATGTTGAAAGTAGGATCTTGAAAGCAACCTTCCTCCTTTTGATCTTTCTTTCCTTAGGGAGAAGGCTCAGTGATAGATGCGTGAGTAGGATCTACGTTCCTGCAAAAGAAAGTGGGGCACTTGTGGCCCAGTGAGATTTTCTGCACATTAATGTTGAGGTTCAAATAATCTACCCAAAAATCTCATTCCAATCTTAAGGCAGCCCTTCTTCTTTAAGCCCGCTCTCAGCCCAGATGAATTGCCCAAGTTGGGAATACTGCTTCCTTTGAAGCTCTGTCAGCCTACAGGTTGTGCTCTCTCCATGGCTCTTGCTTTTCTCATCCTCCCACTGCAGCTTATACAATCTCCTTAAATTGTTGCCAACAAGGATCTCTGGCCTTCGTCTTTCGTTTTAAATTGGTTATTAACTTGGAGATTGCCATTTTTTTTCTTTAAAGCACTGATAATGATCAGAACATTATTACTATAATGGGTGTTTTCCTGTATCTTTTAAATTCTAGAGGTGCTTCGAGAGCGAGTGCATTCCTCCTGCTTCTTTTCTGTACCGGCCTACCGCAAGAGAAAGTCTCAGTTTATTAAAGGTATGAGAGTCTCATGTAAGGGCTATCATTGCTCCATCTACGTAAGTGGTAGTATCTTCAATGCCAGCTGGCAAATGGGCAGTCCAAGTCCAAAATTCTATCCCACTGCTTTGCTTCCTAAGAGCACTCATTCTTTTCCCCCCATTTTATTGATATGTACAAGTGCAGAATTTACAATGGAGTTGAGCATTTTGTGCACATATGTTTCTTGTCAAAGTGACAAGGGCTTTCCTGCTCTCCTTTCGTCCCTCCCCCTACCCTCCCTTCCCTCCCTTAACCCCCACACTGTCCCCCTCTTTCGCTTTGTCTTTCGTCTAAAGTTCCATGAGATAGTTGTGGTCTGGGTCTCTCATATCAGAGAGACCATCTGATGTTTCACCTTCTGCTTCTTTTCACTCCCTCTATTGCAATTCTAAGACAATCTCCTTCTACTCTTGGGTGCACCTAGCTAAGAATGCCAGTCTATAATGAAGCTAAACCTTTTCTCTTCAGATAGCATGTGATCGTTTCCTTGTCTCTGATTTCTAATTTCAGATTCTACATTGAGATTTTTTAAAAAAGTGATTGGTCTAACCATGGTTAGAGCCAGTCATGACCATGAGGCCTGAGCAGAGAAAATGACATAACGAAGACCCAACATGGGCTTATTTTTTGTGGATAGCAAGTAGTTAGGTAGGAGAACAGCAGGTTGAGCCACATTTTCTCTTAGATCTACCTACCCCAGAAATAGATGACTCAGCTTACTGGCACAGAGGTGGAATAACTTACAGAGAGAGGGAAAAAATATCAAGCATTTTTTATTTGCAGGATGTGTTCCTAGGGGCAGCAGGGACTTGGGTGAAGACTAATTGAATAGAAGCTTCATTATTTATGTCATGATGTCTTTTCAGTATCAATGAAATTACCCGACTCACAATTTGTTTTTAGTAATTTTCTTTAATGATTGAATTTAAAAATGCCAAATGACATAAAGATCTATTTGATACTCCTAGCTTCATATATTACATTCTGGCTCAGTGCTCTTTTTCTCATCTATAAAATGGAAATAATGGTAATACCCAAATTGCTAGATTACTGTGAGGCCTAAGGGTTATGACTCCTTCATATTGACCATACTCCAGGCCATATTAAGTATTCTATAAACGATAACTATTATTGACAGACAGAGTTAGGGCATAGTAATGGCTACTGCATTGAAAAAAGGGACATAAAATGCAAAATAAATAATACAGTTTCCCCAGAGGAATTTATGTTTGCCTTTGAAAAAGAATTACAATAATACTACCTGAAGTAGAACCAAATGCAGTCATCCCTGGAAAAGCAGAACTTTCCAACTGGTCAGGAAAAAGTAACAAAAACAAGAGAAGCAGGAAGCAGGAGTAGAAATGTTTGCATAAATTTTCTTCTGACACTTCTGCCTTTAGAGAACCAATGGTCCCTGTGTAGCTCTCTCCACAAAAGCTGTCACATGCTCATGTGGGAGTGATTTGGTGCAAACAAAACGTACTATAGCTGCTGCCTATAATGTGTTAGTAAGGGGACCTTCAGTGCACAGCAAAAAAGAGCCTAATTTGGAGCTAATAGCTGGTGGAAGGAAGAGTATATCTAACTCGCTTCCACCTGCCTTTTTTTCTCTTTTTCTCTCCAGCTCTTGGAAACAGCACAGATGGGGAGGAGAAAAGCAGATGATTCAAACTGGTACATTACGTGGGCACAAACAAGTTGGGGAAAAACATCTTTGCATGGTGAGAAAAATTCCACTCCTTTCTTGGACAATTTCTGGAGTATGGAAAACCATGGTAACTAATATAAATGTAACCAGCGCATTGTACATTCTCAGCCTGAACAATAAAAAAACAAACTTAATCTGTTAAAAAAAGTTAAAAATAAACCTAACTTGGACAACAGACTTCAGCCAGCTACTTATACCCTCTGATGAAAATGTATGAAGAATAAGCATTTTGAAAAGAAGAGCTATTTGTGTTTTGTTCATTATGTATATGTATATATATACACACACATATACATTATACATTTATACATGCATGAATATATAATGATGCTTATGTGACATACAGGCAGATTGTATTTAGTGTATTCATGCATTATACATACATGCATAAATCTAAAAGAATATCTCTGGAGCATTCTTGAACAATGATAATGATTATATAATAGTAATGCAGTATATAAGTATATCCAAAAGGATATATAATGCATAATTAGTATTAATCTACATTAGCAAGCATCAGATAAAACTTTGCTACTGAGAAGACAGTAATTGACGACTATGGTCCCTCGCCTTTGGGAGCATAGACTAGGAGAGGAAACATGAAAATTACACACATAACTGATAAAATAAACATATAATCACAAATACCTGTCCGCTCAACAGAAATACAAGGCAACATGAATAATTATCACAAGACATCCTATTTTAATGGGAGGATAGAAAATATGTTTAGAAAAATAAGGTTAAAACTTTTGGCAGCATAAAAAACTACTCTGTATAGCTTTACACTGCAAAACATCTTATTCATGGTGCAGGAAACACATTCAATTAGAAAGATGCAGATTTCTGGATGGCCCTCATCAGAGAAAACTAGCAGAGGGATCAATTATTTCCATTAAAAAAAGAAAAAACTCATGCCAGGCCTGTGGTGCAGCATGGAAAACTCTGCTTAAAGGCTTGAATAATGTCATCATCATCATTTGGCACTGGAACAACTTGCAGATGGAATCAATTTCTCTGAAGAATCCAGAGGTGAAGAAAGAGCAAAATGTTACTTGATTAAAAAACATCATGGCAAAATGAGTTTTTTCTCAGGATCATGTAAGTCACTTCATGAAACATTGTTTTCCATTATATATGTTCATGAGTCCATGTACAAATTAATTAAACCATCTTACCATCTTGGTTTTTTTCTTCATCATAGTTTTAAATCTCAAAGCTCACTTTAATAAAAAATCCTTCTCTTACAGCAAATAAAGCAAGTGATTTGTTTTCAGTCATTCAATAGAGTTGTAGGTTGGTTTGGGGGCAGAACTTTAATATATACATGGACTCTGACTTCTGTCTATCAACCAAGATTGTTTCCTGCCCTACATTTGGAACTTCAAACCTAATGCTGGCTTGCGAAATAAAATAAAAACAGCAAGTAAACCATACACTTGAGAAATTATCTTGACATTATGTTGGGTTTTTCACATCCTGAAACAGCCTGTTTCCTACCTTTAATAAGTTTGAATTTGCTGTGCTCAGCATAATTGGACACCGATGCCTGCATTTTCTGCCAGAGCGTGAAGAAAAATGCAGTTATTATTAGAGCTTGGTATAGCAACCTGCCTGGGCAATGTAAATCTGAAGATTCAAGTGTTTATTGGTTGTGAGTTTTCCATTGTGAGGGCACCTACGAAGTCTCTTCACTAACAGGAGTCAGAAGAAAGAGGCTGAAAAGCACCCAGTATCCAATCAGAAAATTAATCAGTTGACCCATCCGTAATGTCAGAGTCAACAATAGAGATATCAGAGCATGTGAAATTGGACTGTCCTCAAAATGAATAACTGCAGGCTGCAATTTTGAGGACTTGGAAGTGAACCTGGTGATCCCTTAAGTTAGAGGCCTTTATAAAAGCATGGCTACCCATGAAGGAGTAGGTTTGAAATCAGTACCGGTTCGAGTTCTCCAGAAGCACACTCTGAGACAAGGACTCGAGTCTATGCAGCTTCTCAGACAGATGCAGGGGACCCTAGTAAGAAAGACACTAATCCCTTGAGCAAATTGAAATTAACTGTTAAGAAATTCAGCAAACTTTGCTAAAGGCTCAAAAGTTATCCTACTCAAACAACGGTAGAGTCAAAGTTTTATGTATGCCAACTCCTAAGGCTGCTCCAGTCAGATTCCACTCACTGCAGCCCAGGATCCGGGAGCAGATTTCTCACAAGGTGGAAGCCGCCTGGCCCTTTGCGATTCAGTGTTAGAAACTTTACCATTCGCCTTGGATTCACAAGGTGGGAATGCAAATGTGCACCTTTCCACGGAAGGAGTGATGACTGAAGTTAATGATTAAGTTTTAAAATGACTGCATTCATTATTATCTGATTTGTTATGATATACATCCTAATATTGAAGTAACCGAGGGGGAGGGGAAACAGTGTTAATCTAGAACGCTCTTCCCAACAGCCAGCCAGCAAACAGCAGGTACAGAAAGAAATCCATTCCTTTCAAAATAATTATTGAAAAATGACATCCTTCGTGCTGTACAAGATATTCCACAATAACAAAGAGAACAAAAGAAAAATATTAAGTGACTAAAAATTGTCTTAGACATTAGAACTACAAATCTATTACAAAAGTTAAAACTACAAACATGACTGAGTTTGTGAAGTCTGGGCCCAAGGCAGAGCTCCAGGAACTTAGAGGAGTCAAACCAAGATGGTAAGCAGAGATGAAATGTGGCATGGCAAAATTTAAAAATGGAAGAGAAAGTATATCAAATGAGGTGAAATTAGGAAGTACGTTGGGACACTGGTGAACACAAAATAGGACACTATAGATGTTTTTTAAAGCAAAATATGGAGAAGAAGAGAACATACGAATTTGAGAAAGCTCCACTTTTCAGCTATGGTAGTCTCGTTTATTCAAATCACCTTTCAACTGACATATTGAAAAGGATATGAAAAATATCGATTAAAGAAAAAACTTAAATATACAAACACTGACAGTATAAAATGATAACAGGAATTCATATGAAAACTTTTTAACAAAAGATAAGTGGAACATTGTCAAAATCAGTTGAATACTAAAACTACTTTTTCTTGGAGGACATCTTTTGGAGTGTTTAGAACTATAGAACGTCCAATGATTACATAAAGTGAGATGGATGAACATTATGGATACAAAAAATGGTTAAATGTTAGAAAAATACATGACAGATCTGAAAACTACAAAATACTTGAGCACAAATATTAAAAATACGTGAGCACAAAATATTAGAAGCAAGCCTAGTCCTTAGCATTTTATGATTGGAATAATTTGGAAAGCAGACAATTTTTACCTTATGACACTAATTTCAGAAGGACATCCTTACAGCAAGGATTGCCTAGGAGAAACATCAGTGGAAGTCTACGTGGCTATGTGAAAAATTATATAGGAGGCACATAAGGAGGAGAAAAACTCTTCAAACGCTGAGAACCAGAACATGCCTTGAATCTGCATCAGAGGCTTAAAAGTGGCAAAAGTCAGTGCAGAACATGTGCAGAATAGAATTTCAGTGAACAGAACTCATATACATAATGCTACACATGAATTAAGAGGCAGAGAAGAAAAGAACAACAGAGTCTTTTCAGCAGTGTTGTCTTTGAGGTGTGAATGATTTGGAATCTTTTTTGCTTTTCCCACTGTTCACTTTGTACCACGCCCTTTGACTTCATAATAAAAATAAACCATAAATGTTAGAGGCGAATATGTGAGAGAATACTCGGGGATCGGGAAAGAACATCTGGCCTTCAACATAACGTTCTTTCTTGCTTACCAGCCACGTAACCTCAATTTTCTGCATCTAAAATAGGCCCAGTGACATACTCATCACCTCACAGGGTTATAGTAAATTTCTCTCAAAGTAAAACATATAATTTTATTTATTTATTTATTGAGATGCTCTCTATAGCCAAAGCTGGTCCCCACCTCACTATGTAGCCCAGGCTGGCCTTCAATATATGGCAATCCTCCTGCTCAAGCCTCCAGAGTGCTGGTATTACAGGTCTGTGCCACCACGCCCAAGTTCTGGGGTGTTGGGAACCAAACTCAGGGCCTTAAGCTCGTTCGCCAAGCACTTTGACCACTGATCTCTTCTTCTAGCCCCAACATGTGGAATTTTTAAGAGCTCATAAAATTAGATCCACAAAAATATGAAATATGTGGAGTGAATATGCTTTCAATTTTAGACTTTTCTGTTTTAGTGACATGATAGTATAGGAATATGTTATCTCCACAAAAATGATAAAGGGAGGCAGCCTATATTCAGGTATCTTTTCAGCAAAATGGTATTGTATTAATAAAATGGAATATTATTCATCAAGAAAAAGAAATAAAGTACTAACTGGGAAGAAATCAATCACCAAAAGCCCTGTGCCATATGGTTTCTTCTGTACAAAGTGTCCAGAACAGGTAAGTCCATGGAAGTAGACAGCAGCTTAATGTGTGCCAGGCACAGGGGAGAGGGACAGGGGAATGACTGCCTCTGAGTAAAGGATTTCTTTGTCAGTCGATGAGAAGGCTCTGAAGCTGGGTTGGCAGTGAAGAACTGTCAACCCAGCACACTAGAAGGCTGTTGCAGGAGGATCACAAGTTCGAGGCCAGTCTGAGCAATACTGTGAGACTCCGTCTCAAAATCAAAACTGAAAAATGGGCTGGTGCTACAGCTCTGTGTGAAGGCCTTGAGTGCCATTTCCAGTATTACAAAAAGAAAAAAAGAAGGAAAGAAAAATTTCTGACACCGGGCATGCTGACACTTGCCTGTAATCCTAGTACTCTGGAAGCCTGAGCAGGAAGATCATAAGTTTGAGCCCAGCCTGGGCAACACACACACACACACACACACACACACACACACTCTGATTTCTTCAATTTATCCAGGAAGGATTGCTACATAAACTTCATTCTTTATGCAGATATTTAGACAAGATGTGTTTTCTCTTCTCTAGGAAAATAAGTCCCTACGATAGAATCAATAAGCAATAAATAGAAAGGCTGTGCGTGAAATTAAAAAATAAAAATAAAGTTCCCACTGAAAGGAATAATTGAACAGGCCTAGGTCAGCGCAGGTTCAAGTGTAACCAATTAGTTCAAGCCCCGACTAGATTTTGCCATCAAGTAAATTATAAAATCGCTTAATTTTCTGAACCTTTTTAGTATCAGATTTGAAAATAGATTCTGATTGATAAGATTATTGCTATACTCATGACATTAGAGTAGATTAGCTTACCATCTTTACATAAACTAGTCTAGCAATAACACACCCAGATGTTTCAGGGAAATTGAGAGTGCGATGTGTTCAGGCTGAGGCTAGTGAATGTACCGGACGCCAGCTGAACGTCGTTGACAGACACATCAAGCAACCAAGGGTTCCGAGCCGGGCAGGAGGCCTGCGGCACTCGGTGGGGCAGTCTGACGCCGCCACCTTACAGTGGGGTCCAAAAGCAGGACTGTTCGGGGCGAAGAGAAATCTGAATGTTAGTTTTCAGAGTTCCGGTCCTCCGATGGTCACACAAAGCGCGGACGTGATTCTCGGCTTGCCACTGCAGCCGCGGTCCCCAAGCCCTCCCAGCCGTGCTTACTCGCGCGTTTATCCTCAAAAAAAGTGAATCCTGGCTCCCGCATTTAGCGATGCTGTCAATCGTCACAGCTGCCAAGACAACAGATGGCTTGGGCCAGTGTCACCAGCAGTTTCCAAGTGTAAAGCTGGAGTCATCCAGATGTTTTCAGTGCACATCGATTTCCTCATTAATCTCAGTGCAGCTGTGAATGGGCACTTGCCTTGTGAAAACTCAGAGCACCGTGGTCACCTCATCCACGTGCTTTTGGGCCACTTGCTGTGTCCCCTGCCACCACCGTGCCAGAGGGAGAGGTTTGCAAAGAGCACAGGGCTTGTCTTTCTCTCTGGTGATTTAATAAATCTGTGTTTTACTTCTCTCCAGCTGGACTACGACCTCTTGACAGACCAGGCTCACTTACTTTTTAATGTTTTTTATGCTAAGAAAGCACTTAATTCTCAAGTTAATGAATATTTTAAAAATTGATGTTAAATCAAATCTGTCTGGTAAGAAAGGCCTATAGCAAGAAATGAAAGCGTACACAAAAAAAGGAAAGAAAAAGAAACTGAAAGAGCGACTCTCCTCACTGTAAGGGCAAATATACGTGGTTATGAATTGTTCATTGCTTTGTCTTATAATCACGATTAGAAGGAATAATGGGCAGTTATTAATATGCCAATTGTTTCTCTCCTTGGGGCTAGAGAGGCTCAAATCAGAATCTCTGCCAAAATGCCTCCTGTTCCCAATTCATCTAAAAATTTCTGACCAAATTAATCTCTTTGAAGCACATATTCAATTTCTCCAGCTTAAAACTCTGAAGACTTTTTATTAAGCACCAAAAAGCATTCCAAAACTCCTCAACCCAGAAGGGTTGCGCCATCTAGCCCCATATTACCATGCTATAACCATCTTGTTCTCTTCCGGGTGAAAACTGGGTTACCTGGGGATAAGTTCTCACATAGACCCGAATTAACATGTACACATTGATATTTTCTGAGCAGCTGGCCAACAGAAGATCTCAGGAGGTGCTCAAGCTTTTCTCACTTTGGGCTGTTTGCCTCAAGAAAACAACAACAAGAAAACTGACATTAATCGAGGAACTGGGGAATATCATAGGAATATTAAGCCGAAGATTGTACTTGAAACATACCACTGAAAATATTATTAAGTAGCTATTGACTGCCAATGTAAGTGAGAGATGAAGGAAACCGAGCTTGGTAATTTTTGGATAAATATTATGAACCACACCAAAGTACTACAATCAATTACAACATACAATTTTCCAGCTTTCTTACTACCTTTGACCGAAGTCCAAGAAGGTGTTATCCCAATACCATTTGGAAATCATCCTTTATTCCTTGATTTACTCAGTTAGGCACCTAAAACTGAACACCACCTAAACACAGCAGGTACAGGTGCACATTCCTGACTTCTAACGCCCTATCTCAGTTATTAAAATTGCAATCCAATCACGTGCCTTAGTCAGAAACCTCTGACTTGTCTTTCTTCATCTTCATTCAAAGGCTTACTGAAATCATATGTGTTCACTCAACTCAGGTTCTCAACCTGAAAGTACTGGCCTAAGACTGACATTCTGCCTGGAGATGTGAGTAGCTGTGGCTTTGGCTGTTTGCTTTGGGTTGGGTTTTGACCCATACATTATGAAGTTTAAAATTCAAGGGACTTTGTGTAAAAATACAGGGTTTTTTGTTTGTTTCTCTTTCTGAAGAAATCTGATTTGACACCACAAGGCAATAGTTGGCTAGATGAGTATGAATGTGCACCCCAGGGCAGGCATGTCCCACCCCCACATCCACATCTCTCCCTGTTGTCCTATACCCATGCAGTACCACACACTGGCCACATCTGCTTGGCAGGCACAGGCGTTGGAGTTTGAGACTCCTGGCAGAGCGCCAGCTTCCTCCTTTTCCGTCCTTTTACCACGGCCTCTGAATGCCCTCCGTTCCCTCGCCACAGAAAAGGTATGGTACTGCTATCAAGATCTTCTTTACTGCAAAGCCTTCTCCAAATCTCCCAACACGTTTAATTCACCTCATTGTACTCTTGAAACAAGTTTAATACATTGTATTCTCCTTGAAAAATATTTTTATCTGCCCAAGGGTATAATAATATAATCCTGTATTTTCTTCAACAAGTTTTTTAAGGCATTGACATTTCTGTTTATTTTGCAACTCAATACTATTTTTAGTTGAATAATTAACTTCACATGTTCCAAATAAGAATTTTATTTTGTAAATAAACACTATGAATAAAACTTATGCCCGAATCTCTTTAAGATGTAGATTGATAAATTTTTGATCCCAAAGTACTATCTCATTCAAGACACAGAATATTTCCATATCTAAGGAGGTTTAATTTGTAGGCAATTCTGTATGATCAGGGACCATTGATAACTGTCTTTTTTAGGCTATTATAACCAGTGATGCCTCTTTTGGGTATCTTTCCAAAAGTGTTAAAAGCAATGTATGTTAGAAATACATGTTTACTCATGTTTACAGTAGCACAACTAACAGTAAACATTGTAAGACATTGAAATACCCATTAACAGACCAAAGGATACCAACACTGTGGCACATGTACATAACAATGTACTACTCTTCTATTAAAACAGACAAATGTGAGACTTTCATAGGTAAATGAACGCAGCTTGAGATCATCATGCTTAGTGAAGGTAAAAGCTCACTCACAAGATAAAATATTGCACCATTTCTCTAATAAATTCTCTGAGAAGCTCAGAATATAGGCATTTAATGGAACCAACTGGGTATGAGAGTTAGAGGGGTGAGGGAGGGAGCAGGAGGCGCAGAGGGGGAGGGACTGTAATGTTGTCATGATATATGTACACAAAATCCGCAAGCTCAGTGTAACCGCTGTATATCGCATGTACATGTATATATATATATGGAGGGAATACCTGGTCTTTAACAAAACAATACTATATACCTGTTATCTCTGATAAAATTCAATATAAACAAAATCATATAGTAACTGCACTTTTTAGATATTTTTATACACAGTGCAATATTTTGTGATTCACTTATATAGCTGATTGGTAATTATTATTATTTTTATTTTTTTGTTACACAAAGGCCACTGCTGAAGTTCACTTAAATGTGCTCACCATTCACTGATGAATGATTGCATATGATTTGTGTTCAGTGTTGATCTATTTTAAATAGATTTTCTTTAGACAATATGTACAAGTATGTAAATAAATGTGTTTTAATTTGCCTTGGGTAAGTATCTAAAGGTGGAATTTCTGGTTTTATTGAAAATTTATTTTTATATTCATATAAAACTATAATTTTGTACTTCCTTTCTAAAAGCAGTGTCACAATTCCTGCTGCTCAACATCCTCAATAATACTTGGCTACTTGGCATCATTGGCATCTTAAGTGTGGACCACTCTGTTCTCACACCCATATTTTATTATAGTTTATACACACACACACACACACACACACACACACTTATATATATATACATACATACATATATATATATATATATATATATATATATATACACATACATACATACATACATACATATATTTACTGATTACTAGTTACATTGATGATATTTTCAAGTACCTACTGGCCAATCATTTATTTTCTCTCATGAATTTTCTCTCCAAGATTCCTAAAATATTTATCAGTATATGCCTGCAGTACGTTCCAGCCGCATTCACCCTGGGGAAACAGACTGCTTCTTGGCTAGGAGTGCTCCCTTTTGTCCCCCACACTCCTCCCTCCTGCGTCATATCCTCACCCATACTCCTAAAAGCTTACCTTCCTATTTTCTACTAACTCTCCTCCATTTTATTCCTTAAATCATTTACATTTAGGGTTTCTCTTATAGCAAAACCATGTGATGTTTAACCATCTGTGTCTAATTTAGTTCACGCAGCATTATGGACTCAAGATCAGTTCCTTCTCCTGTAAATGACTAAAATTTTATTTTTTGGCTGCGTGGTACTCCACGGTGTCGTAATATGTTATATTTTCTTTGTGTATTCATCTGTTGATGGACACAGAGGCTGTTTTTACAATGCATCTATTGTGAATTATATTGCTATAAACATGATTATGATCTATCACTGTAATATGATGGCAAAGTTTAGAGTAAATAGTCTTAGAAAAACTGGTCAGAGTTTACGTGTTATGAAAACAAGTTATCAGTGGCTCCAGATTTGTTGACAAACACTTGTTTAAAGAACGATGTCCTTTATGTTTAAACTCATTCCCATGTTTGTTGAAAGTAAATTGATCATATTTCTAAAGTATCTATTGTGTCTATATTTATTCTTCTACCAATGTAATACCTTTTATTAATTATCATAGTTTTTTATAAAAGATTCTTGCTTTTTTTGCTCATGTTGGCCTTAAAATACAGGAATTAAGCTACTCGCTTGCTTCAGCCTTCTGGACCACAGGTGCCTGTTCCCACACCTGGGTTTTACTATCTCTTTAAAATTTGTCCTGAAACCAGGAACTAGATACTGTTCTACCTGGATATTCTCCTTCCACTACTGACAACTCTAGGTCTATATACTTTTTCAAATCAGCTTATTGGTATATTGTCTACAAAAATGCCTTCTGAGATTTAGATTTGTATATTATTGAATGTGTAATTCATGTTGTTAAGACATTTTTGGATTTCAAATTACTTACATATGCTTTAATTCTTCTTAGTTTTTCAGATTTTCGTAGGTAGAAATTACACATATTCAGTAAAGCTAACCTTTCAGTATTTAATTTTTGATGTTAATTTAATTGATTTCTATTTCAATTGCCTGATAATTTGCGGGTAGCAAATAGGAACACAATTTCCTCTATGAAAATTTGGAATATTCACGAGGGAAATGTTTAATTATGAAATGTGAGTGACTGTTGTTTTTATGTTCAAGTCAGTTTGGATGATTTGTGTCTCACATTCATCTCACAGTTCCGACAAAAAGCCGATCTGTTATTGTCCCTCTGATGGAAACGAAGTGATACACCATCTCTTACGTGACATCAGCACCTTAGACTGTCTCTTTTTATTTTTAAACTGTATAATTCAAGCCTATCAATTTTATTGATCTTTTAGAAAATTGACTTTGATAATCTGCAATGTCTATTTTCTACTCGACTTCTACCTTGATTATTTCACTTGCGGATTATTTTGTTCAGCCCTTCTTTACCTAAATTCTTTGAGTGACATTTAACCCACTGATTTTCTCCTTTTCCCTGTTCCAATTTTGTTTTCAAATGCATTTGACATTCTCGAGTCCACCATATACTTTTCTGTAAAGTTTTCACTGCAGACATCTTTATTGCTTCACTTCTAAAAGTTTTTTGGCACTTGGATCATCTTTTAAGACTCATCTAGACTCCACTATAGAGTCACGTTCACTTTCCTCCTAAGTTGAGCATTTGCTTCTTTACTGAATGCTCAGGTCTTCAGTAAGTCTCTTCTGGGATGGAGATGTTGGTTCCTCTAAGATCTAGGGGAGGGAGGCTCCGGGAAACTTCAGCCTGGCCATCTCTGTGGAGGTTCCCCTGCACCCCTGTGCATGTATCGCTTAGTAGTTAGACATGCAAACACTACATACGTGCAGTAGAGGTTTCTACAGCTCTTTATTCTGAAGAGCTCCCTCTTCGCTAATAATTTTCTCCTCAAATTCCAGCTACTCAGCCTCCCCAGCCTTCAGAATCTCTGTCTTCTCAGCCTTGCTCACGTCTCTGAATCTTGTAATTTAAATTGTGGTATCGGAAGTAAAAACTACTTGTTTTTTGTATTTGATCCCAGTGTCTACTGTGCATAGTGAGAGCAGAAATCTGCTACCACTCAACCAGGCTTGACAGAAGTGAGAAAACCTTAAATTGTTTTCAGGCATCTTCATTTTAGCATTCATCACGTTGTATAAAAGCTACCCATTTTCTCTCCGCTGCTCTCACTAGTCTCAGGCTTTGGGGATGAGGGGAACAGATAATGCCCTAGAACTTCCATAGGGTTGATGACACATCACAGGTTCCCAATAAGTTTCTGTCAATATGAATAAGTTGAATGCTTCTATTGTACACTGTTTTTAAAAACATGTTCCCATTTGTCCAGAGATAAAATTGAGTAATAGCCTGATCCCTTTTAATTGAAATCAAATAATTGTATTAAGTCGAGTCTATTAAAAAGGGGATAACACTTACCTCACAAACTAATTAATCTTCCGTAGCATGAATCCAGTGTCTCCTGTCAGTTCAGAGTGCCTGTAAAACTGTTTCCTTTGTTCAGTGTCAAGATCAACAAAGCTGTAATTTCACAGCATCACAGACCAACTTCACCTTTCCTTGCCATTACTGAATTTCTTTAAAGTTTACTTTTTGCATTGTACATACTCATAAAAATGTGTGTGAATATATCCTTTAATAATTAAACTATTTCATATAAATTAATTTTATACTACCCGATTCCTTGGATCTGTTTTAGGAATTGTTCCCTGTGGTCACGTAAATCAATTTATTCTTTTCATTAATTCATAATTTTATTATGTACATTTACTGCGCCTAATCAAATCCCTTAACAAGAGCAGTACAGATTGTCTTTAATTTCTCATATAAGAAGCACTTATTGCACTTATCAATCTGTATATCCTGGCAAATACGTACAAATCAGTGTATTACCAAGAACACTAAGTGTCAAATGCATACCACAAGAATGCCCAGAGCTGTTATCACACAGGTGTATCTTCAGCTTGTAACCTATGAGAGCGGTGCTTCCCCTCACTCTTGTGTGGAAGTTCATTGTCACGGCCTCAACACAAAGAAGTTAGAGACAAAGGAATCTGCTTCCATCACTATGGGGTAGAATGTCAGAAGAATAATGAGGCAACATCGTGAGGCCGTTATGAATTGTCCTTCATACATACTCCAAAAGTCTCTTCTAAGCTATCTCCCCACCAAGGATAGCTGATGCCCCTGTCCCCATAAGCTCTTTTGCATCTACTGTGATTCTCAAACCTTTTTGTCCCTACATGATTATATTTCTATTTTTCTATTTCTTGCTTTCTACCGAATAACTGAACTTTAGTTTGTTATGATTATTATTGTTGTTATTGTTATTATTCCATCACATATACTGGTCTATGTAAAGCTGATGCTTAATTTAACTGCCTAAGAGGCCGCGTAATACAGATATTTCTAAAATACATGGGGCATATGCCCTGATTGTTTGTACTTCTTTTAAATCTGTTCTTCTTGATTCACTTCTACTACTTTAAACATTTACTGCCACGTCTTAGTTGAATTCCCCGTCTTCCTCTTGCAATAGTCACAGCCACGAGTCATTGAAACTGCCAGGTCAAACTCGGACTTCACCTGAAACAGTTAGTTATGGATCTGGTTGCGGTCAAATTCTCTCTTTTTTTTCCTGCACCTCCACTTTTTCAACCAGCCAACATGCATCTACCTGGCATAAACACATCTGGCCAACAACACCACACACATACACACACACACACACACACACACACACACACACACACACACACAGAGAGAGAGAGAGAGAGAGAGAGAGAGAGAGAGAGAGAGAGAGAGAGGCTAATTTTTTCTTTCATTGGTTGAATAAAAATTGAAAACATACAGCTGACTCTTAACATTTTGTTCAGCTGTTTGCTCTCCCACATCCAACCTTTCATCATTTATTTACCATCTAATGATTTTTTAAAAATGCTTTGCTGTATAATTCTATTCTATTGTGTCCTTTCTTACACGTGCCAAGAGAAGAATTGAGCCAGAGTTAGGGTTAGGTTGGGTGAGACAGGAATTTTGGAGAGATATGATTTTACCCAGGTGGTTGCAGAAAAAGGACAGTGCCCCACTGGCAGCAATTGAATGGACAGGTGGGCCCATCTGGCAGCCGTCCTCAGAGCTCATTGGAGCTTGGCCAGAAAACTGGGCAGCGTTTAATACAAGAAGATGCCAGAACAACAGGTGAGCTACTGACACAGATAGCTGGGTGGAAGCCAAGTGTGGGACCTGCCAGAGTCAGTAGGCTTAGAAGGAACAGGGCCAAGTGGGCAGAAGAGAGGAATGAATGGAGTTTTGCCCCTGAAGAGCTATTATGGAGACATTATTTTGATCCCTAGGGAATAAGAAAATCACCCTGATGTAGTGGAAAAATAAAATATTTAAAATGATCAAACAAGAGTTTAAATATTGGCTTTATCAGATTTAGTGCACACTTTATTTCTTTTAATATTTTCTTCAATTATCAACAAAATACTATTAATTCTTAAATTTGCTATAAAATTTAGCAATAAATCATGTGTAAATGCTGGATCAGTGATAAAATGTTCCACATATTATCTATTGTGCCGTAAGTAGAAAGAGCCTTGAAGAGAATTCTGGAATGAACAGGCAATTCGGTGTTAATAGTGAGATTACTTCAATGGTTTGCTCTGAAAAATGGGTAGAACTGCTATATCAAAGACCAACAAGGAAACAGAAAGCCAGAAGAGTGTTAGTCAGACACCTTCAGAATCTGCAGCATGCTCCACCCCGCTAAATTAAGACGGACACCCTCAAGTCCACATGGAACACTCCACAGGACAAAAGACTACACAGACCTCTAAGGAAGTCTCCAAAAAATTGAAACCAGATAAAGTAAGTTCTCTGTGGAAGGAAATTAGACATTTCTAAGAGAAGGAAATTTGGAAACTTTGCAGCTATGTCGCCATGCGACAATGCACACCTAAGTACTCAGCGGGTCCCAGAGGATATCACCGGGGGATTTAGAAAATACCTTGAAATAAATGACAATGAAAATCTACCAAATCTTAAATTATACAGTGAAAGTATTGCTCAGGGAGAAACTTCTTGCTGTAAAAATCTACAAAAAAGGGGGGAAAAGTCTTCTTAATCAGCATCGCTAATAAAGCTCCTCTTATGTGCTAAGGCTCCCACAGTGAGGAACTGGAACAGTGCCCCAAGCACCCTCCAACAGTACACAGTATCCATAATTATATGAGAATTTGGAGGGACACTACAGATCCAAACCACAACACTTATCAAGTGTAAGGCTCTGGGTTCGATTTCAAATGCCATCTAAACTTGGTGTGGTAGAGCATGCCTGTAATCCCACCACTGGAGAGGCTGAGGCAGGAGGATTGCTGTGAGGTCTAGGTAAGCTTGGGCTACACAGCCAATTCAAGACCACTCTGAGTTGCAGAGAGAGATGCTGTAGAAAACATCAAAAAAGGAACAAGTTTGGACTAAAAAATAAGTGAAATAAGGAACAGAGAAATAACAGAGAAAATCAACAAAATTAAAACTGGTGCTTTGTTTACAGAATGGTAAAATTAGCAAAGGCCTCTCTAGAGTAAGAAGAAAAAAGACAAAGAGAATACAAATTGCAAATATAAAAAAGGAAGCATCATTACCATCCTTAAAGAAATCAAAGATTCTAAGTTTGGATATTATGACTTTTAGGATTATTTCAACATCATATGATATAGTCTAGTACATTTAATTAATCTTATCCTGCATATTCTTACTGAATTAAAATACACCACCACTAGATTGCAGTCTTCGTCTTTGTTTATAAAGTTATATTTTAGTTAGCAAAGAGGTGAAAATTCTAAAACAAATTTCTTCAAGAAAATTAGGTGGAAAAAAAATCAAAAGTCTGGAAATCAAGAAGTTTGGGCATTAAAGCAGCTTTACGATATTCAAATTCTTATTGGGATAGGTAAATATACTTTTCTACATGTATAAATGTTGTAATTTGTAACCAATATGCATGCCCTTTACAATCACAGTATATTTCAATAGTGATCCTGAGCATTTTATTGTCATATAAATATATTAAATATGTTAGATATTAGTGATGACATCCATTCATGGAGAGGATACAAAACTCAAGTGAAAGTGCAGAACAGGAAAGGACCCTTGCTCTCAGTACTATCTCTCCTGAATTGAATGTTCTTTCTGTCTGGGACCCTAATTACTTGGGCTGCCTAATCTAACCACCTGGCCTATTTTGTCTGGTTCTTTCTGGCAGAGATGTTGGAAAAACTACAAAATTGTCTTCACTATCTTTATGAGAATTTTTAAAATCCAACACTAGTGAATATTCTCTAATACACTTGACATAAAAAACATAGAACCAAGAAATCATTGAATTCTTCAAATAAGAGGATATTTTCTCACCTGTAACTCAATTCAATATATTTCTATTTTTTTTTCCACAGGTGGACTATTAGGAATTATCCTAAGTGAAAAAGTTTTGTCTCAGTAAGATTGGCTTAAAATTTAAATGAATTAAAATTGATACCATAAAATCAAATTGTTAACTTCTTCTCAACATTACGATCAAATCTTTGTCCATTTTATTGGTTTTGTTTTTATTAACATTCTCCACATTTTGTCTTCAGCTTCAGTATTTTTCCTCATTATAATTTTCTCTTCTCTTCATATCAGATTTAATTTCCTTTATCTTCCCTGTAGTTTCTTAAAGAAGTCTAAATTATTGATATAACAGGTATTCTCTTTTCACATAAAAGCATATGACCTATACATTTCTTTTTTAAATGTAGATTTACTTGCATCCCACAAATTTAAGTCTGTCAGGTTTTAGTTTTATTCAGTTCAAGGTATTCTGCTATTTCTTATGATTTCTTCTTTAATCCACAGGTAAGTTAAAATATGCATGTTTTTAAATCCCCTACCATTTCTACAGTTTGTTTAAATAAACTAGGATAGTTTTTAATGAAATCTAGAAAACATCAAACTATAGTGTCATAAAGTCGAGTTGTTGTAAGATACCCCGGGAAACAGAAGAAATAATGAACTGACACCCCCGAGACAGAGGAACTTCTGCAGATAATGTAGGTGAGCCTTATTTTTGTTAGCCTAGTTATAATATTACTATCTAATTATCAAAGCCCATTTTATTATATAAAGTATGATTAAATATGCAACAAGTTTTTAAAATTAAAAATGCATTACAATAAGGATTCATTATCATAACCTCCTTTTCGTCAAGCCACTTATCCCAACATCTTGCTACTTGCTGAGGCGGTCCTGGAAGTTGTCTTTTATGAGTATGTCTACGAGATGTTATCTAAAATATAATGGATGCTGCGGCCAAAAGCCATCCCATTAAAAAAGCAGGCTTGTAAAAACATTGTGATGTGCTGCGATGTGTCCTCATCCACCTTACTGACTAGATAGACAAGAGCGAAATTTCTGCATCTCCTCCAATGTCAAAATGGCCAGGAACGTTACCATTTTGAATCAATTCAGGACACAGTGGCATCAGAAAACATAACTAAAGAAACGTGCAAAAGAGGACTTTCAGAACTGCTTCAGAAAGTAGCTAGATCCACAAGGTAAGTGTGTTATTGTGGAGAAAAAATATTTTAGAGGAGTAATGTAATGTGTCTTTTACTGTAATTTTTTTCATATGGACATTCACTATATTTTTAAATCACAGCTCATAAAGTTCTCTGCCTAGGAAAGGAAAAATAAGGTGGACAGAATGAAAAGACAACCTACAAAATGGAAAAATGTGTAAGTTATGTATCTGATAAAAGGTTGATATCAAATAATTCATTAGCAAATAAAAAAGTGTATACCCAATTTAAAAAGTGAGTGAAGAGATCAATGCTTTTCTGAAGAAGACATACGAGCGGCCACTAAGGACATGAAATGTCTCCCAGTATCAGGAGTCATCCGTGATAGGTAAATAAAATCACAATGGGATATCACATGACACCTGTCAGAATGGCTATTCTAAAAATAAAAGTGACAAGTGCCAGCAAGGTTGCAGATAAAAGAGAATTTTGCAAACTGTTGAGTGAAAAGTAAATTGATATAGATATCAATGATGCTGGATGAATATTTCTCAAAAATTTTGAAACAGATCTGACGACATAGCCATCCCATTTCTGGGTAAATAGCCAAAGGACATAAAAGCAGTATGACAAAACAGATATCTACGCATGCTGGTTATAGCAATGTGCTCAATAGCTAGTACATGGAAACAGCCTGCTGCTCACCAACAGTTTAGTGGCTAAGGAAAACCTGCAGTGAACACTCATGCACACATACATACATTACGAAATATTAGCCAACACTTAAGAAAAGTCTGTTTGCTGTACAACAATGGGGCTGCACTGGAATGACATTTTACTAAGTGAAACACACCAGGTCCAGGAAGACGAATACTGAGTAGGGTCACCTACACGTGGAATCTGCGAAAGTCAGACTCATGGCAGTGTAGAAGACCTAAAGATTAAAGATTGGGAGAAGAGTGGCATGCCTTATATGCACTCTTCTGTCATTTTTACTTCAGTAAAAAAGAAAAAAAAATATTAATCTTTGGAAAACTTTATTATACAAGATTTCTTATTTTTTTTATAATTAGCATGAAAGATACCTTTGAAACATCAAAACATTCACCACGTTCAGTATAAATTTTGGGAGTGAGGCTGTTTTTTACTTCTCACAGAGACTGCTTCAGGGAGCAAAGGTACATTTGACTGAACAATATTTGGGCATCATAAGAAAGTTGATTATGTAAGGGTTTATTATAGCTGAAAAACATGAAACCCTGTCTGGAAGATTATGTAACACTGTTAGTAAATTCAGGTACTAATCAATCAGTACTTATGCTAAAATAGCTGTGAGAGGGTGTGTGGTAACTGAAAGTAGGGCAAACAGGCCCTCATGTTCACAGTGAGCACACTCATGGAAATTCAACACACTACATGTCAGCACTCATAAAATATTTATTGGATGGATTTGAATATAGTCAGTGTGATAAGGCATAAATACACAAATGCCGGAATTTGAATAAGACCAGAAAAGCTTATCTAGTCTGTATACCTGGGATTAAAGCTGGTCTTTTCAGAACTCAAATACCTGTGGCAAGTAAACAGAAATGGTGAAGATACAGAATAAATTTGAACAAACCATCGCCAGGAAAATAAATGAAGAAACACTAGACTTCAATTACAACCTATTCCAAGTGGATCTAACAGACATACACAGATCATTTCCTTTGGAAGTATAGTACCGATGCCATTCAAATGCACATGACACACTTTTCACGAGAGATCAGAACACAGCAGTATCTTAAGCACCTTCCACTGAGAATAAGGGAGGATCCTCACCTTGGCTCTCAGTAGACAGATATGTGAGTTTTCAGAACTTCGCATCATTCTTACTACTGATGTCACTCGAAGTAGACTTGGGAGTAACTCTTAGTTCTTCCCACCGCCTGTCCCCGTCTGCCTGGAACCCTGTATCTTTAGCGTCACCTTCAGAATTCTCTTCAGAAAAAGGAGGTTCCTACACAAAAGAGCCTTAAATAATCAAAGAGCACCAAAACTTAATTTATTGCAGACTTTTCAGTTTACATGTCCTGGAGTTCACCTAGAATAAACAGATGAAACTTGATTTGCAGCCGTTTGAAAAATCTCCTATTCTAAGGAGGTCTAATGACTACAGGGACAAATACAGGCCACGGAAAGATCCTTACAAGGGGATACGTTTCACTCCAAATCATCAACCACCTTCCACCTATTCACAACAGAAAGGTAGCTTTTGAGGTCGGTCTTCTCAAACTCGTATGCTTTTTGTTATATTCATAGAAACTAGCTCTAGGCGATTTGTGACATTCATGTTTTTGGTGAAATGATTTTGAATTTCAAGCTTTGACAATCTCAAATTGCTTAATTTCCATAGAATGTAAGAGAAAACAGATTTATCTCAGGGTAATGAAAACCTTTAAGCAGCAAAGATAAGGGCAATTAACTAGCATTTCATAAAACAATGATAAGGACTAACAAAGTGAGCCAAATTAAAAGGCAAAGTTTATCAGTGTACAGCTGGGCCTTCAAATTATCAGGCCATAAAGCAATTTTCAAATCACTCACAATGACAGAGAAGACAAGAGAATCCTAAAAGGGTTTCTTTACCTGTGTGGATTGCTGCATCTTGTGTTATTGCTAGAGTTCCCATCACTGGAGTACAAGTTATGTCGCATGTCTTAGTGTCTTATGAGGAACACCTTTCAAGCTCCTCCTGAGCAGCAAGAACACAACTGGGATTCAGATATACAGACCAAATGGCCTCAGGATTGATCTTTCAATGAGCTCTCGATACATCACAGGAGACAAACAAGTAGGTACTGTGCTTTCCAGTAGAACTGCCAAGGTCTTTATAGCACCAATTGACATAGATCATAAGCCAGACAGGAGTGAAGGGTGACACAGTTAAAACTTGCGTAGGAACAGTATCTAACACATGCCTATGTATACTACCTGTAAGGCAACCAAAGATGGCAGACAGAAAGTGGAAGTGCTATACCAGACACAGGAAACAAAAATGAAAGTAACTGGCAATTATGAGCCCAATGTATTTAGGGAGATGGAAAAGTTTTGGGAGGCCAGGTTATAATCTCGAGGGGAACAGTGGATAAGAAGAGTGGAGCTGTCCCCCAGAAAGGGGGAGTATGCGAGAAGAAACACGTTGGGAGGAAAGTGAGCAACATGGTGGTCTTAAGAGTTCACTATCAATAAACGCACATGAGACTTTAACATAAAACTTACTTTCTCAGATAAAAATTAACGGCATATTTGTTCTATAGAGAAATATTTTAGGTGCCCTAAGCAAATTATATTCATTAAAAAGTGTTAAGCACGCAGCATGGACCCATCTATGAAAATTCCCCCTTCTACTTCTATTGGCAAGCTTGTTTTACAGCCGTGTTTACTTTGAAGAAATAAGTATCATCTGCTCCCCATGGGGCTTGTTAATTGAATTATTGAATGGCTCCACATACAAAGGTGAAAGCTAAGATTTGCTACACACACACACACACACACACACACACACACACACACACACCACTCTACTTGCCGTTGCTTGAGTAGGGTAGAATTATTTAGAAGCCCATTCTGCAGATGCCAATGAATTACAAGTTTGTATAAGAAAAAAACAATGTTTTAATCAATACAACCCTAAGAGGAATCAATATTCTTAACCACACTTCAGAAACTGACACAAAATCAGCCTGAGAAAATGTAATTGGGATTTTTAAAAAAAGATGGGAAAATTGAGAATGTGAGATAAAACTCATATTCTTGGAAATTATGGATTTTTTGTTGTTATAGCACACTGAATTAAATTTTAAAAATAAGGAAGTGACGCAATCCACAACACAAAGTGCTAGCGAAGTTCACTGGACACACAACTGGCTCTTATCTACTGAGGTCACGTGCTCATTTGTGTTGAGAGTCACTATATGTCATTTATAAAGCAAAGATCATATGGATAGCATGTTTCAAGCTGATCATTATTCACCAAGGGATGACTTTGCACAGTATTTTGGAAGTAAATTAATCTCAATTTTTTTAAACAAAAACATTGAGCCACTCATGCTTTTCAGGGCATCTTAAGTTTGTCTGAATTAAGCAATCCCTCCACCATAGTTGAAGAGTTCTGTAAGATCAGATGTTTCCTCCAGCTGCAAGAAAATTTATCCTTTATGGTCTTATCAATTTGGAATGTTCACATCTGTGGAAACACTAGATTCATGTGGAGTCCAACACCCAAGAGGTAGATGTTCCTACACCCTATTTCGTTTTATCAAAGATAGCGTTGTCAAGCACTGAATGATTGGCTTTTCATGTGGGGTCCAACATTTCAACAGAGTACTATTCATACCAATCTGGCTTTAGTTCATCGTTCACAGACACTCCAGATTACATTTTTTTCATTATCATTACAGAACTAGATGAATAAGTGGCACATCTGTTCATGAAGTGGTTTATTATCTGTTCCAATGAGGTTTGGAATGAATAGAAAAATAACCACGAGGGAGACAAATACACCCAGATTTATGCCCATTGTGAAATTCAAAGCCAACTATGCTATCTCTAAAAAAAAAAACCCTTGATATCTTCATTTTACCAAAAAGAATTTTTTTATCTAATAAGTTGATACCATTTATCAAGAGGAAAAATGCAAAATGGACAGGAATCAAACCCAAACAAATACACAGAAACCTAGTGTGGAATGAGGGCTTTATTAAAATCTCACATTGTTCCACTCAATTTTCAGCTCATCCTTCCAAAAGAAAATTTAAAGATCTGTAAATATTTTACCAACAATTCCATATCAGATATTTCCCATGCTAAACAAGACTGTATAAATAAGTCTGTTGATTATGCAGACTTCAAAAGATTACAGCTGTGTCATTCATTTGGGTGCTTATAATCAACCTCCTCTATTACTGTTAGGCTTACAACACCCATCTTAGAGCAAACACCAAACTTAGAGTACCTTCAAATTGCTTTGTCCTAGCCATAAAGGTTAATGTGGCTGACGAAACAGGTATGAGTGGTTCATTTCAGCTAATATTGAAATAACAATAACGATGTTAATAACAATCACTTGAGAATCTTGTTAAAATGTAGATTCTAATTTGATCATCATTGGGTGGAGCTTATGATGGCATTAGAGAAAATTCCCGAACTCGTTGATGCTGCTGGCACTTAGAGTATACTATCATGGAAACAGAACTATCAGTTTTACTAAGAGTAGTCACTGGGGGCTGTTAGGCACTGATAATGCAGATACTCAATAGAGATATTCTGTAAGTTTGCAATAGATATCAAAGCTCACAAATTTAGTACCAAAAATGTGAACTAGATAAGTAATAACCTTGCATGGTTAAAATATTCAAAGTAATTTTATGAAGTTAAATTATCTACTGAGATTGACTTACCTGTTTATTTTTACTTTTATAAATGTAGAAAATTTGTATAATTACCTGGTCAGCTTTCCCATTTCCATGGTGCTAAAATAGACAATATATGAATTTTGCTATATTTTAGCATAGGTGTGTCTAATATTATGCACACATCATTGCACCCTATAAAATATATTTTTGACTTGCCTGAATAAAAGTAAAATAACTCTACTTTTACCACTGACTGAGTAAATGAACCCACTAAATTCTCTGTGCTATAAGGAATCAAACTGCATTAAGCTATCAGGGAAAGTATTTGCACAAGTAGCTGAGTAAAATAAGACTCCAGAATGCATGACTTGAAGTCTCTAACTCCAATTGTTTTCAGTTCTCTTAAATCTAGCTGTGTGCTCAGAACAAATAACCCACCTGCGACTGTTAAAAAAAAATCCAGAGGAAGAAGGGACACTCTTCTGCTCAAATTGCTATTTTAAAGCCAGGTAACTTTCAAATCTACCAGTAAATTTTACCAATATCTCCTTGTTGCAGTTGAAGTCAGAGTCTCATGTAGAAGCAAAGTCTACGGCCAGAAACTGACACACTCTTATTCCCTTAGAGTTTTCTGCTTTGGCCACTGGCAGAAAGAATGGAATAAGCAAAAGAATCGACCTCCAAGTATCACCTACCTCCGTGAAAACAAAGCTGATCCTCTAAAGTGCAAAGCTGTCACCCACCGGGAAAGAAAAAGAATGGAGGTGGAAAAACGCAACGCCAGCCACGTTAGGTGAGACCTCGCCTTCTTCTATGGATTATGATTCAGAGAAAATTACACTTGTAATGATCAACATTTAAGATATACACACACAAACACACATCTACGTAATTTAAATAGCACTGAAAAACACTGGTGCCTCTCCCTCTGAACAGTTCTTTCTGTATCTTATATGTCTAAATCATATAACTAAGTATTCTTGGTTATAACCATTGTTTCTATGCAATTTGCCAGACACATCTTTTTAATATAACACATTGAGATTTATATTATCATTTTACAAATACTATTAAAATACTGCTATTGTATATAAAGCCTGAAATTCAGATTTTCCAGTTAGTGCACCATGAACAGGCTTGAGGAATGCTTCAGAATGGTAATCCACCCAAAATTCAGGGTGGACAGGTAGAGACAGATATTTCTCAGAATTCAGCTGTATGAGAGCAAGGTTCTGATGACACTCAATGATAAACTTACTTTAAGAAGCACAGACATTCATTTCTGCTCTTTTAAGATATATATGCTTGAATTTAACTCTGGAAAGATTTTCCAGGACTATTCCTGAGTGGCATGAAGCAGCCCAGCACTAGGCGCTGCTCACAGCCTGGTTCTTTTGTGTTGCTTGTAGGGTTCTCGTGCAACTCTGAGAATGTTGACATAACAGACATAATCAGCTGGGTAAATTATATCTTGATATTGAACTCTGGGCAAACTAATAAATAACATAAAATTTTCATGATTTAGGATGATTACAACCACAATTTTATGTATCATTGACTTAAATCACATAGATGCTACTTTTGAAAGGAGCCAGTCAGTATATCACAACTGAAAAATGTTAAAGCTTTTTTCTAATAATGTTAAATATGCTCATTAGAAGACAGACCTGGCATGAGCAAAACGACCAAAATCCTGGAGTGTGTCACTATGCATTTTATCATTGGTGTTATGTCCAGCCTATTGTTTACTGAATTATAGATATAGTCATATAGACCCTAACTTTCTCTATAATTATATTTTTGAGGTGATTTAACAAATATTTAGAATCTCCTATGTACTAGGAATACATACAAAAATGCACCAGTGAGAAAGATGGGCATCATTCCTACTTTCAAAGATCCTTATGTCTGGAGGGAAAGGTACGTAAGTGTACAGGCTGTTTCAGCACCATGTCACATTAACTGTTCGGTGAGCAGCAATGCATGGTGGTCCATTAAATCAGAGTAAGGAAGAATGAAATCTAATGTGAGTTAACAAAAAAAAAAGGTAGGAGAAGGAAGACAAATATAGAGAATAACCTCAGAAAAGGAACAGTTTAGAGAAAGTGCGTGTTCAAAGAACTACAAAAGGTCTAGTGTGGGCAGAACACAAAGTTTACATGGGGAATGGCGTTAAAGAAAAATTTTTTTATGGTTTGGATCTGGAATGTCCCCCCAAAGCCTTGAGCACTTGAATGTACTGAGATAACTGTGGAATCACATGCTGCTGGAAGGTAGGGTTTCCCTACAAGGAGCCGATGCTCGGGACTTGACCTGAAGGTGTTGTGTCAACTTGTGTACTTGCTCTGCAGGAGGGCAGGGATTTCAGGTGAGTGTTACTGACTAATAGTCCATGAAGTAAAGGAGAGGAATTCACCAGAACAGGCAGTTTGAACTACAAAAAGAAGAAGAAACATTCTTACAGCTTCTTCCTTTGAAGGCTCTGTCCTTGCCTGAGTCTCCAGACAACAACTGCTCCTCATTCACTTGGCCTTCCGTCTGTAGTGCAGTGAGCAGCTCTATAGCCTCCTCCACCCATCACAGGACTGTGTCAGACCTTCCGAGTCTGTGAGCTAATCAAAGCTTTTCTCCCTTAAGTTGTGCATGTTGGATATTCTGCTCCAGTTAAAAAATATATAACTAAGACAAATAGATTGGATGAATAAACTATTGACTTATCACAAACTCTAAGGCAAGTTAAGAATTTGGACATCAGTTGCAGGCAACTGATGGTAGAATCATCAGGTAAAATACATGAGGCCCAGCTAAATTTGAATTTTAGCCTTACAGTTAATAACATTTTAGCATAAGTATGCCCTATATATTGCCTGGTACATGTTTATACTAAAAAAGAAAATAACCATTTATCTGAAATCCAAATGTACTTATGTGTTGTGTGTTTCGCTGGGGTAACCTGAAAACTTTGATGAGAAGCCAGTAAAGAGGTTTAAACAGAAGTGAAGCATGAAGTAATTTGATCTTTAGAAAGATACCGGCGACTAGGGCACATACAAAAAGAACAAATACACTCATTTGTTCACCTATGAAACTGTTTTATAGCATCATGTATAAATACATATACATACATATATGCATTTGCATATATATGACTTACACATACACATGTATATATTTTAGAAAAAAAAGTTTAGATGCGAGGTAAAAAGGCTTTCAAATAAAATGTAAAGCTTTGTCCCTTGAGTGATATCCTCTCTATTGGGACCATGCCATTCTTTTGTACTTAGGAGGTAATGTAATAAAGTGGTTAAGCACACGATTATGAAGCCAGAGTCTGGACTCAGCCTCTGACACTTTCTAGTCATGAATCAGATGACATATCCATCTTTCCTCTTGTGTCTCAGTTTCCTCATTTGAGAAATTGGAATATGGCATCATTTTCTTCCAATTATGAAGATCAACTGAGTTAATGTATGGAAAGCATATAAAACAATTCCTGGCACAGAACACATACTAGGACAGCATCAATTATTATTACTGTAATTACTTATAATTACATGTTTTCTTCCAGTAGAATCATTTCAACTTGAATAAAGTTACCTAAAGGTAAAACCTTATATTACTAGGGCAAAAGGAAGACCAATTTCATCAGTCACAATCATAGGTAATTTTAAAAACAAATACAGCAATGCAAACAATCATACTAGATTTGTTCTTTCACGAAACAGGAATGAGTAATGTATTTATACTCTCATTGACACATTGTACAAAAGTGGGAAATGAGGCTTAAAGAGAAAGACATTTATTTCAGATTATAGACTAACAAATACACACATGGTGTTGTATCTCTGTTCTTTACATCTTAAGTGCAGAACTTTCTCTAAGACACCCGTGTCTGCCCTGTCATCAGGGCGTAGCATCCAGACATCCAGTGCTGCATGACTTTGACCTCCATTATTCTGAAAAATCTAGGCTCACTGCTTCATTTCTCATCTACTTCTTTGCCTATCTCTCTCTACTCATATTTCCAAGTTTATTTTCTCTCTGCTCATAAGGAGGTCAGTGGGTCAGGAGCAAACTTGTCTACCCAGGCTCTCCAATTAAAGGAGATGAACCATCCTCCCCAGTGAAGAAGGGTCGAAAGTTTCTACATATGTACACACATGCGCACACGTGCACACACACACCACTACATCTATAAACCCCTATAACTGGTAGGATCCCAGGGACTAATACTCTCATAGCATTAGATCTCTTCTTTTTAAATTTATATTTGTTTCTCTCTTTTTGTTCCCTTTATTATTTATTTTTTGGTAGTTTTTCCTGCTTCTGAGCCTCTGAAAGCAGCAGAAATAAGAAGCAAATTGCATCAGAGGCTTAAGGGAAAGATTTACAAATGTTACTAGTGTCAAAGTCAAAACATTCACGTGCACACCATCTAAAATCACCTTAAGAAAAATCGGAGGTAGAAATTCTATCCTAACATCAGGCACACAGGAATAGAGCTCCACTGTCTGACACTGAGGAAGCACCATCTCCCCGCGCAGCCATGCTGAGGGCCAAGGATGAGCTTTTTATTCTCTTCTGGCAGGTTTTTTTTTTTTTTACAGGAAGTAATGATTTATGAATTTACAGACTATACTACTCTCTAATAATGCATGTGCACATGCCTAGCATCATTCGGTTCCCTGTATTTATTTGATAGGTTCTACAAGTCAAGGCAGCCCTCATAATGATTTTCATAAAGAAATGTGATTCATACCTGGATGGCTGTGGAAAGCATTTAAAATATAAAATCCATTTAGTAGCGATTAGCCTTAGAACATTATTTATGTAATCTGTCACAATGGCAGATATTAGAAAGAACATTTTTCTTTTTCTGTTGGTAGAGTTTATCAATCACCCTTGCTCCTGACAAGCCCTTAGGAGAAGAACATTTATCAGTGTATATTAGAAAGACTCTAAAAATAAAAGCTGAAACTCGTGTTTATAAGGAGAGTTGGGCTGACTGCAGAGACACGAGAAAAGACTGCTCAGTCTTCAAGTCACTTCAGGCAATGGAAGTCAAACTTGCCGAGATGTATTGGTAGTGTTGTGCTATAGAGGGAAGAAACTTGCTGGGAAATTTTTAAAACGTGTGATGTGCAGAGATAAGGGAATTACACAATGCAGTGATCAATACCTGGTCTCCAGGTAGTGTATTGATAATTTGATGGTTTAGAAATCTGCAAATGGCACAGAATTCAGGCTACCCAGTGGAGTCAAATAGGAATAAGAAGCCTGTATGAAGAATGAGAGTCCTCAGCATGCGCATTGTTGTGCTATTCACCCGGAAACAGGAAATGAATGACATCTTGTATCTCAAGCTGTGATCTAGACAACCGCAGCTCCGGTCATGTTCCTCTTGACAAATCATTTAACTTCTTCAAGAAAGCTATTCCATATTTGACAAAACCAGCTTCCAGGTGTGGTCTTCAGGGTCCTGAAAGTAAAGGTTCAAATATTAGCAGCAAATATGGATCATACAGGAAGCTATAAATAAAAATTACTTAATACCACTCCAAAGTAAGACTTTTCAACGATGAAATGCAAACTTTTGTTTTTGTTGTTGGGTTTAAACATCTAAGTTAATTTAATGTCCAATGAGAGTTGGGAATCATTATCTCGAATAAGGATCCTCAAAATCTGATATAAAATAGGAAGTTTTAAAAATCCATGCTACACTTAATATAAATTAAATCAGACTTTCTGGTAGTAGACCAGTCTAGATCAGCCTTACATTTCAAACTTGAATGCGGATGTGGGGGAACTTACTGACTTCCAACTCTTACTCTTACACGGCACCTCTTAGTCTGCATTTCCGATAGTCTCTCTGCTGACCCAACTGTTGCTGTTCTGTGAACTCCATTCGGGGCAGCAAAGGAAGTTCCACAGGATCAAACAAAAACTCTTTACAAAGAAAAAAGAAGCCTGTATTCTTCACAAACTTGGATTTACCAGAACCGTCTCGTACACACTCTGCACTACCTAAGAAGGCAAAAGCTGTTGACACACTCTCACCTTTACAAAATCCCTACATCTATTTTTCTACTGCTGTCCTCCTAGAAAATCTATCGAAGGGTGAACACTGTGAGATCCATTTGAATGTGCCATTTCATGTGCAGTCATCCCTCCTACCTGCATCCATCCACTGTCCGGAGGGAAACAGCAAAATGCCACACAGTACCCAGTGGAGGAAGTGTGCTCCACTCACTCCTGAGGCTTGGATCTTGACAGCCAAATACTAAAGACACCACTCTGTGAATGTCAAAAGGAGTTGCTGTCCTCCAAACTTACATATCACGTAACAATAGAAGTGAGTGTCCAAAAAAAAAAAAATGCTTGGTGTGCATAACCGTTGCAGGAAGTGACCAAACATCCACCCTCTCAAGAATTTAAACAGATATTTCTTGCATCCATCACTTCCTTTTGATTTTCATAGTGACCGTTTTTGTCCAGACTTCCTTTGTTGGCCTCTCTATGTCCATTTAATTCCCTAATTTTCTGTAGAAGTAAAATTACTAAAATTTACTGATTTTATTATTGTGCCACATCTAAAAATCACTATTTGCCCTCTTTTCCAATAAAGTAACTGTTTTTAGGTGACTCGAGAGGAGGAAGCTCTGTAGAACTCATTAATATATTTCAAGAGAGAAGAGGGAGATGTTGAGCTTTCGAGAGAATCCAAAAATGGATTAAAAGTATATAAGCCACCTCTTTTTATTTTAATATTTAAAACTTACTTGTATTTTAAGTTTTTCATGTAAGAGTTACTATGAGATGTTAAAATCTCTGTGTTAAACTAACTTCATAAAATCATTGTTGTTTTAGGTTCTATTAACCTTCCTGCAAATGACTTGATTTCATTCTTCCTTAGAGCTGAATAATAAAGAAAAGATGGAAGGAAACCAAAAAGTGGATTCTGGCGATAGGGGAAAGAATTGGGAGAGGGTAAGAAGGAGTAGAGAGATAAAAGAAAATTATCAAGAAAAGACACATGCACGCACCAATTCCCCCAAAATGAGTGTAGCTATTTAATGTTGAAGCACATTCAAATTTTAAAATACCTGCTCAGGAGAGTCCTGGAATCTGTGACTCTCCAGTCGCAATACACATGTTCAGAATCAGTATCCTATTTTCTAAAATCCCTCTCTAGTCAAAAATACCATGCTGTTTGTGTAGAGATGGCTGATTGGCAGACCTAACGAGGGAAAGTGCAAATGAAGACGGGAAGTGGAGTGCCTAAAAATCAGGGCGCCCTGAACAATCAAGATGACGGAGCTTGTAAGCGGACCCAGGAGACAACTTGTGAAAGTTTACAAGGCCAGGGCTGTGTAACCAAGTGACAAAATAAATAATGGATATAGTATTAGTTATAATGTAAAATATATAATAAATATAGAGGACTTCATTTTGGAAATAATTGGGCAGATAGAAGAATCATGAGAGAAGTTTAAATAATTTATGTATACACCCCAAGAGATGAAACATAGTTCTCTCTCTCTCTCTCTCTCTCTCTCTCTCTCTCTCTCTCTCTCTCTCTCTCAGTATAGGACAGACTTCTGCTTCCTGAAAATAGAATATCGAAAGAAGGAAGAAAGCAATGTGACAGCACAGGATCTTGTATCATTGCCTTGGCCAGAAGATCAATTTAATACTATTAGTGAAAAGTCACATTTGTATGACCATGACATGCGCTCTGAGTTTATATAAGAACAAGGGCATTTTGGCACTGTGGTCCTCAAAAAGACTCATAATTCTGATTTAATGAGAAAAATATGAGACCACCCCAAGTGGATCAAGATTCTATAAAATACCTGACCGATAGTCCTTGGGCTGCAAAGGTCAGGGATAAGAAAGAGGCTGAGAAACCTCTACAGACCAGAGCAGATGAAGAAAAAAGCGACAGCTACAGGTACATGGTGTCTTGATTGTGAACCTAGAATAGTAAAACAGATATTAGTGAGTACAGTTTAAAATATGAATAAGGTGTGAAACTTGGTTAATAACAATATGATAATGATGTTTTTCAATTTCAACAAAAGCATTACGTTGATAATGTAAGATGTTAGCACCGGAGAAAACTGGGTGACAGGTGTATGAGAACTCTCTGTTCAACTTTGCAACTCTTCCATACATCCTAAATTACAGTAAAATAAAATGTCATTTAAAATGCCAACTGTATTGATCAGAGTTCTTGGAGAGGCAGAATTAATAAAATTATATGTAAATGAAAGGAAATTATCTTGGAGAGCTTACAAATCCAAGAGAGAAAGTCCAAACTGGCTGCGCACGTGTGCAGGAGCCGGAGGGTGCGTGATCGCTCCAAGTTTGCAGGACAGCTGGTGCAAGTCTGTGCCTCAAATTGTTGTCCTAAGGCGATGGCAAAGATCTGGAGACTGGAACAGATCTGTGATGGAAATAAGAAGACAGGAGGGAGTCAATGTCTGGAGATGATGATGAAGGTCAGAGCTCTCCCAGGAGAAGAAGCTGTGTGTAATAATATTCCTTCTCCCTTACATTTTATTTATTTCAAGCTGATTGGGCCACGAACACCCAGCATTCTCATTTGCTAACTCACTAGTCAATCAATTACATACCCGAAAGCTCTACCGTGGCCATTTCCTAATCCCATTCAATTGACATAATCTTCCCAATGGTCAAAATCCACCTCTTGTCAATTTGACAACAAGGCACATCTCCTTAAACCACACTTGATTTCCAAATACAATAGCCAAACTCCTAATTACGCCTAACACAATACAACCGTGCTCTGTACAAATGCAATTTAATATATTCCTCACCAAAGTAGAAAACAGAGTTTCTCTTTGGAAGATGCTTTTTCTCCTGAATTTCAATTATTTAAACATTATAATATAACTTTAGCAAATTCCAATATTAAGGCAATTAGTATCTTATATGGATAAACAAGTGTAATGACAGCATATGAAAGAAATTCTAATTACAATCCTTGTTTCTGTAACTGGTCACATGGTCTTAGTTCATAATTATAAGAACCTTCTTTTTCAACCCATCTTGTATTTCCTCATCAGGCCTTGGTGGTTTTCCTCGTGGGCTGGTGCCTACCTTCATTCCTGAAGGATCTGGGCCATTTAGTTTCTGCCCCCGCAATGAAATGCAATTAAGAGAAGGAGGTAGCAAATGAATGAGAAGGAAAGGAGAAGAGAAAAATTGTTCAGGAGCACCAATTATTTAACGTTACTGTCTCTCCCTCTTCTTTCTGCTCCTCCCCTTAAAACCCTGAAGCAGGTGACAAATATTAAAAGAAATGGAAGAAAAATAGGAAGTTCTCCAGCCACACAATGTTGGGCACATAGAAACCATGAGATTTGTTGTTGAAGACAGAAGAAATTACAAGGCATGTAGATGGTGGGGAAGGATAGTTTAGAAAAATGAACGGACACATAACTTTAAACTGATGTCTCCTCTGACCATGGTAGGGAAGATAAGATACAGAAAGCTTTGAAGCTATCATACAGAAAATAAGTTGGGCCGTCAGTTCTCTGAGAACATTTAGAAACATTCTTTCTAACTGGAGGGCCCACATCCATTATTTTCGCTCAGCCTCAAAAGAGTGTCTGGACAGATTTTAGTATTTCCATTTCATAGCTGAGGAGATTCAAACACAGAAAGGTTAAGTGTTTCCCCTAAGGTCTCCTTATGTCCTTGAAGAAGGATTTCAACAAATTACAGCGAAGGTGAATTTTTCCTAGGCCCTTATCACACTTATAGAATATAAATGACAAAAAATCTCCCATCTCTAACACCTAAGAATTATTAATCAGCAAGTGTGGAAGCTGCCAGGTTGTGTTGATCAAATAACAATGGGCAGGATCTATGAGTCAGACCAGTCAGCAGAGAGTGTTAACCCAATCCAGGCTTTGAAAACTTAGGCACGCGTGAGCAACTGGCACATATGTGAATGATTCCCAACAAGACAAGCTGAAAGATCAGGTTTATATTCACCGATTGAGTCAAAATTCCAAGTCTTCTCTAGATTACAATTTAAACTCACACATTAATCATACAAATGAGGTTTCTCTCATCCAAAATGCTTGAGACCAGAAAGGTTTCAGATTTAAATTTATGTGGTTTTCTTTTGTTTTATTTATTTACATTTTAAAATATTTGTACCACCCCCATGAATTAACGTTTCTAATCTGAAGTTTGAAATTCTCTAAAATTTGAAACTTTTTAAGCATCTACTTGATGGTTAAATAAATAAAGAAATCCTCTTTTGGGTTCTAAGGCATTTCCTCTATGAAAGCATCTGGACTTCTAAAGTTAAGAATGATCTGTATTGCCTTAGGTCTGTTTCTGTCCTTTTAATTAGCATCTTGGTTTTTTTTTTTTCTGACATTATAATAATTGTCTGGTGTTGCCATTATTGTTGTCTTATTTCATCAAAATTTGTAATTGCAAACTTTTAATTTTTGCTCTGTGTAACATGCTGTTCTAGTATTTATTAAAACCGTATTATCCCCTTCAGTCCTTAAAAAAGTGACCCTACGACAAGTACTATAATCAACTCATTGCATAAGGGGAGGCATGATTTTGCTCCCAAGAAATAGTAAGACCCTGATAAAAAACTGGATGATACGCTTCATTGTTTAAAGTAAAATGTGTGCATTCAGCACTTCACCTGGGTTAGATTAGATTACCTCTCAATACCTTCCAAATTAGTATAACAGAATATAAGATTCAAAGTTGTGTCTTTTTTTTTTCTTTCTTTCTTTCTCACTGTTGTGTTCTCAGGATTGGAAAAATACCTGGCACAAAATGGGTACTCAAAAGCTCTTTCCCTGAGGAACAGTTGAGAACGCTCTTTAAAGGTAGCGAAATATACTGGAAGATCTAGATGTTCATAGGCAGGTGAACTTTTACACTTAGAGACTCAATTAACTTCAGGCAGAGCCTGAGAATAGTACGTTGACCATTGCTTAGGCAACACTCTGAGAAACACATCCATAGGTGATTTTGTACTGCAGTAATTACAGAACACACTAGCTCAAGCCTGGGTTCTCTACTGCATGCCTTGGCTCTGTGAAGTGATGTTATAGTGTGTCTCTGGGCTACAAACCTGCAGAGCACAGTACTGTACATACGGCAGTCTACAGTAGACAGAACTGGAGTGAGTATCTTTGTATCTAATCTCTCTCTCTCTCTCTCTCTCTCTCTCTCTCTCTCTCTCTCGCTATATATATATATATGGAAAAGGTTCGGTAAAAATATTAGGCCATAGACATTTTTCAGCTCTACTATAATCTTATGGGACCTGTGTTGTGTGTGTGTTATTGTATGGGGATGACTCTAATTCATTCCTTATAAGAAATTCTCAAGGATCGATAGGAAATCTAAACAAAAAAACCACAGAACTAGCACACTGGCAGTTCTTGCTACTGTTGCAAGTAACCAGGAGTTTTGTTACCTATTTCTCTAACTTCTGACTAGTTTTCTTATTAGAAATATTGTAGGTAAATTTGCATTTCCCCCATGATCAGGTCTGGCATCCTCTTTCACTGGTCAGACCCTATCTGTGAATATTTAGAAGGTGTTTTTAGATTCTGGCTTCACAAACAAAAACGCTATTGCCAGTGTCATGAGTGGAATCTGTCTGAGTGCAGAGGATACGCCAGCCCAGCACAATGACTGATCAGTGAAGAGCAGAGGCGGGTCAGCATACACTTCAGGCAAGAAGAGAGAGAAATGCGTTCATGGAAAACAGAAGTTACTGGTTTGGAGAAAAAAAGATATTGCAAGAAAAGAGCCTATTCTAGTTCACAAGACCTCATTTTTATTGCTTGAAAATAGAAAGAGGATCTGGGGAAAGGAAAAAAACAGGAAGAGAGGAAGGGAAAGAGAAGAAAAATTATTAAGAAGTGGTAAAAATAGATGTGTGTGTACACCAATTCCCCCAAGTATTTTTATGTAGTGCAAATGCATATTTACAAAAAGAATAATGGGGGGTAGTAGCATGTGCCAGTTGGAGTTCTCAGTAGAAATATGACAGAGAGAGAGAGAAAGAGAGAGAGAGAGAGCCAGTGTTTGACCAATGAAGAAAAGCTGTTTCAGCACAAGAACACAAGAATAACGTCCTCCAAGGAGGGATACTGAAGTTTTGCCCAAAGATCCCCCCTTTCTTTTTTAAATTGCCGAGCACATCCAAAACCCTTTTTCTGTGTTTCTTTTATTTCCTATATTCTTCCCAACACCAGCCCAATAGACCTGGAAACCAGTTTCCCCTGGTGGGATCTGGCGTTGGAGCTCATCAGTGTTTACTCCAGGCCGCAGGTGACCAGGCAGTGCGTCTCCTCCAGCAGGTGTCGCAGAAGGCAGTCCGGATTCACAGCCCTTCTCCCGGCAGCTTCCCTGCTTTCCCATCTGAGGTCTGACGTTTCTTTGCAGTACGCAGGGGAAGTCTGAAGAGCAGAAGGGTCAGACGGGGCTCTTCCTGTAGGTCAATTTTGTACCATTGTCTGCAGATCAAATGTGAGAATGGTCACTATGTGGTGTTTCGACAAAGATGAGTGAGCAGAATTATTTAAAAGCAATTATCATCTAATAACTGGAAACCATGCATTTGCTTTCCATGAGAAACATATGAAAGCATTTTGTTTCACAGTCAAAGGTGTTCACTGGAATATGCGAAAGGAAAAAGAAAACAGACTTTTTGAGGCGGGAAATATTACAATGGATCTGAACTAATTTTAAAGGTAACTTTGGGTGCCCTTGCCCAAACACTAATTCTCTTTTTTTTCCATGATGCTTTCTGATTTCTTGCCCACAATAGCTGATCCAGATGTGCCAAGACAAAATTTTTCTGGAAACTTTTCAATGGAGAGCATTCGTTACAGGTGTTCTGCTCATCTTCTGCAAACATTTTCAGGGATAGAAGACAACCCTTGGGAAAATTCAAGAAGTAATGTCTTTGGCCTTTCACTCACTAGTCTGGATAAGCCACATTGTGAGGGCACATTGTGAGGGAAGGCGCAGGCAAGAGCGGAGAAGCCACGCAGCCCAGACCTGGGCCAGCTTGAGAGACTTGCTGCTATGCTGTGTCTTTTCAGGACCCCGATTCTCTCTGCACAGATTCTCCATTTTCCCCTCTACTGGCAATCTCCCCTCTCTCCCTTTGTACCCTGGCGCCAAACTGCATGTGGGTTTATCTCATGCATATTCATCTCTAAGTGCCTCTCACATGAACACAGAAGTGAGCAGAAGCTGGGTGTCCTGCGACTGCTGTTTTCTCAGTCACTTTCAGTTCCCAGGTACCTCCCATATGAGATCATCTCACTGCACTGAGACAAATCTGGGTACTTAAAGATTCACATTTTCAATAAAACATGGATCTCAATATAAGCCAACTAAGTACTTCATCTGCTTCTCTACCAAAGAGGAAATAATCTTTTTCAAAGCTGTACAAAAAAAAAAAAAAAAAAAAAAAAAAAAAAAAAAAAAAACTACTATATCGGGTTTACCAGGATGCAGGTACTAGTCTCAAAGTAACAAGTCTGCAAGATATTTTAAGGGGAAAATTGACTACACGTAATGCCAGGTGCCTTTAGGGGCCAGCCTTCAAAACACAAACATTCTATATGTATTTCATGCATTCTTAAAACTTTGGGCTTTCACACTTTCTTACCATCTTTTTGTCTTCCGCATGACTCATTAGTCTCAAAGTTTTCTAGTACCAAAACGTAGATGAAAATTTAATTGGCTTTCATCACATTTAATTCCAGAAAGTAGATCAACCTTTACTGACCAGCATCTAGATTTCACGTCTATAGATCAAGTGTTTTATCCCAGGGCAATTTTCTGGAGCAGAGAGAGAGGAATGGAAATTAAAAACGGTATGAATGCTCAGAGACTTATTAACTAAAGAACATCTGAGATTCCTGATTCCAAGGAAGGAAAGAGCGAGATAGGAAGGAAAAACATATCAATTTTTGTATTTTATTAATCACTGGTGATATAGTAGTTACATAGTCAGGTATTGCCTTTAAAAGTTTAAATGAATAATATTCTCCTAATAAAATCTTTACTCATTGGATGATGAGAGATTGGGAGCACTGAGAAGCTTTGCAAGGTTAGTATTTAACAACATGAATCTTCTGTTTTCCTTGGTTTTTAATTAATTTATTTATTTGTCAGTTTTGGTTTTTTTGTTGTCGTGGTTTGGTTTGGTTTGGTACTGGGATTGAATGCAATGCCTTCATATTGAACTGCACTTCAATCCCATTTATTAATTTTGATTTTGAGACAGGGTCTCACTAAGTCACTAAGTTGCCCAAGTTGCTCTTGAACTCGCAGTCCTCCTGCCTCAGCCCTTTCAAGTGCTAAGGTTACAGGCCTGTGCCATAAGGCCTTAAAATCTGATTTTGCAAGCTTCCGTGCTTGAGAGTGCTTTTTATTTTCATTGAATTGATGAAATATCAAATATCCAAATGTTTAAAAGAAGATTATTTCAATTAGCCAGATGTTTCCAAATGTTCAGTTACTTGGTATTGTGTGTACAGCTGGTTCCAGAAACATCTGATTGATTGATAGAACATTTTCAAAAAAGATGTTCACCCACATAAGCACATCTACCTTCTCTGTAACATCTTCACTAGTTCAATGCACACAATCACATAAATGACCACTGAAGTTTCAGATTAAACAATGCAGGGCTGATTGTGAGTAAATGCAGATGTTACTTTAAGTTGCTGACTAACATCATTTCTGGCAGAAGAATAGAGTCTTCAAGGGTAGAGGCAAATAAGAAATTTAATTATCAACTGTGTTTGAATTTTTGTTTTGTTTTGCTATCATTCTTGTTTTGCCTTCTGTAAGCCCCCCTTTAAATTTTAAATCTTCTACTAATGTAGTCATCTCTTGGCAAGCAAATCGATAATAATAATTTCATAACAATTTTGGGCACCAGATTTCTGGGCAGAGCTTCTTGGATAATCCAGTGCTGCTCTGAATGTTTGTGTGGGTAAGCTGATTATTAAGAAATAAATTAACATTTGAGGACTATTAATTAATCAGTTATTTTAAAAGGCATTCAGTATATATTTTATTCTATTACTGCAATGACTGAGAGTATGTACCTATAGTTTATACACTACAGTAAACTACAATGCATTTGAGCTATGAGGTTATACAGATTTTTCAGAGCTGTAGATTACAATACAGTTGACTTATGAAGCTTTAGTATGAACACAAAAGCCCATTATACAATGCTTGACTTATGGAACTTTCGCCCTATGGTAAGGTAGATTAAAATGCATTTGGTGCTTATAGAGTCACAGGCCATACACTAGAGGAGTTTACAATTCAGTTGACCTATGGAGCTCGTCTTTACACTGTAATAGATATTGTAGAAGTGTAAGAATTAGATATTAGTTGAGAAAATACAAGCAGCCCTGGGAAGACCCAGTGTGATCACATATAAACAATGAACAAATTCAAATTTAGAATCCTATCAACTGAAGCTATAAAGGCAGGAGTGAAAACTGAAAGTATGGCAAGGTAAGAGAGACAAGATTTCTAAGAGAAAATGAACTCTACTGAAATCTTGACGGAGAGAGGTTTCTGCCATCCTCCCCCTCCTCTTTTTCTATTCTTTTTCTTGGCTGTGGTATGAAGTTGGAAAATTAGGAATGGAATTACCATCCGTGTGGTGAGTTCCAGGACGCGCTAGATCTTAGTTTACCCTCATGCTGACAGCTCCGAGCAGACAGTAGCCCTTGACTCTGCAGATGCTCTCCGCTGCTCCTCTGGGGTCAGTAGAGTTCAACTTCTCAGGTTCTACAGTGCAAAACATTTTTCACCAATATAACTTTGCTGCTCCTTGAGACAAATAGTAACTTTTTATAGACAGTTCAATCTGAATCAAGGTACCACAGAAGCCATTTCATTAGCCAGTCTCAGCTGTAGAGTCACCCAGTGTTCTGACTCGTGGGAAGACCAGGGCCAGGTTTGTATTGACTTCAAGGCCACTATTTGGAATGACATTAAAGTCTAACTGGAGAGTTAAACTAGAAGTGCATCTGAAGTTAAGTTAAATCAATCTCCAGAGAGCTGGACCTTCTTCTCCAACTATAGTGACAAAATCAGGAGTAGCAACAAGGAGCAGAGAGCCAACACTCCCCTCATACTGGTAGAGTAAAGAAAGTAGATTATTCGCAGTGTAAGTATGTCCCCAAAGAGCGGAAAGCAGTCACCCGGTGTGGTGTGACTATGACGTGTGATGCACTGAGCAGATCCACCACTGACCATTCATTCTTTTGTTCATGATACAGACATACAAAGATTAGAATATAACTATTGCCAGTTGTCCACAGCTGCATGCTATCAAACGCGTATCTCCTGCTAGGCACTGGTATATTGGACAACAGACTATTCTTATTTCAGTGTGAATCAAACCCCTCTGGACTTAAGGGTCTGTCCTCTCTAGAACAGCCTTAGAAAGCAGAGTTTTCTCCCCCTACAGCCTTACTTAGTTAAGGTTGATATAACCTCAAAAAATATCTCAAGATGAATACAGACAAATGGGTAGTCATTGAAAGGCATGTGCAGCTACTAGCAAGAGAGCACAGATGTGAAAATAAACACAGCAAACAGGCCGTCTACTGCTTTGGTTGGGTTGAGTTTTGGTGTTTTGGGTCTTTTGGCACTAGGAATGGAGCCCAGGGCCTTTATGCTGAAGTATACCCCTAGCCTGCTTTGGAGTTTTGGTTTTGAGACAGGGTCTTGCTAAGTCATTAAGTTGCCCAGGATGTGCTAGTACTTGTGATCCTTCTTCCTCATCCTCTCAGAGCTGGAATAACCCATCTGTGCCACCAGGCTAAGCTTAATATTTTTAAGCTCTTAGTATACACAAGGCATTGTGAAAAAAGCTTTGTATAAAGCACAATTATTTAATCCTTAAAATAATGATATAGTGCAATTACCATTGTTATGCCCACACACACACACACACACACACACACTTACAGATGAAAAAAAGATTCTCAGAGAGCAGAAGTAACTCACTTAAGGTTACACAGGGTGCTGGTTTTGTGTTGTGTCAATTTAGATATCCTGGAACTCCTTTGTCAGAAATCTCTTCCATAGGTAACTCCAAGATTAAGGTTATCCACAGGAGATAATGGCTACAATTTGGAAAACAAAGTGAGTAAGCAGCTATTTTACTTTGGACATTCTTACTGGTTGTGAGAAACACAAAGTATTTCCTTTGTCCTTGCTTTTTTCCAAGGATATACGGCCTTTCTCCAACCGGGGTCTTAGAACAACTCCAGGCTTTCTACTGATGAAACAATCCTGCATAGAGCTGGCAACATTTTCATGGACTTCTACACTAGTTTCCTTTCTCCTAACTCCACTCCAGCGGCTGGATATGGCATGCTGGTTCACCTGTGCCATTGACTTCTCTTTCATTCTTTTTTCTTTAATATTAGGGAATCTTTCTCCCTATACCTGCCTTCAGCTAAGCAAATTATATGTCCAACACCCTAATACTCATATTAGTGCTGTATCCCTACTTAGCTATCACTGAAAGGGTTTTACAAGTGATGGAGCTAGCATCTGGGAGACAGACATATGCGTAGTGGGGCTCTACCACCATTCGCTGTTTGATCCCTACAGCTAAGATGATACATCAGTATGTAATTGTTAGAATTCCTATTCTTTTTCTTAGAGAATAATGTGAAATATCATAGCAGATTTCTGCCATGGTGTAGCTATCTTGTCATACATAAGTCTCTTGGTATTTCCAGTAAACCCAAGGGCAAAACAAAGTATTGGTAAATAATGATGTCAAATGTACACACAGATGGCACTGGTAAGCTGCATCTTACATTAACCTTTCTTAAACTGAAACAAATAGAAATGCTATGCCCACCAAAGCCATAGCACGTATGCTATAAAGTATATGGAGCAAGCATCTTTTACCTTAAGCATCCATGAAAACCTGACACCTGCAATTATAAGAGCCTAATTATAACCCTAATCCAAATGAGACAATTGATGGTGACAGAATTTTTGCATTAATAATGTAGCTAGGCTGAGGGGAAAAGACTACAGCAATTGTTGAACATCTTGTTGCTCCAGGTGCTAAAAGAATTTTTTTCTAAAGTCTGTTATTAGAACTTTCATAATCACAGTAACAGCTGGTGCTCATGGAAGTTCTGCACATGTGCTACACATGAAATGAGGTGTTGGCCATTTGAGTATGGAGTAACGTGTAGGGTGAGTAAAAACTAAAACAAGGATGGATTCAACTCATAAAAAATTGATGTAGGGATGTTTTTCATACCCTCCTAGCAAAGGTATAACCACCTGGATGGCAAACACTGCTGTTACTTATCTACTTTGTAGGGGAAGATCCTGAGACCGAAGCGCAGGGAGGTTTTCAGCTGTGAGGACCCAGAGCTCAGGAGCAAGGACTTGACTCAGACTCACACCCTTTGTGTGCCAGTTCCCATGCTTTCCATTCTTGTCACCACTTAGAAACGTTCTTGTTGGTTTGGCTTCTGAAAGACTCCAGCAGCAGATGAGAGAAAATTATTTGAAAGCCAAAATTTGGAGCTGCTGTCAGCTCCCGTGCTCACTTGAGACTTTAATGCTCAAAGCTATAGAGAAAAATGCAGACCGTCTTGAGCTGGACAAATCCCTAAGCAAGTATATTCAGACACAGCGTTGAGCAATGAACTCCACAAGGGTAAACGTGGAGAGCTTATCTGTGCAAACAATGTCACGCTTTTGCCACTCTCTGTGACTCTCGCCCCTCACTTTGGGTGCAGTCCACTTCGGTTATCCAATTCATTTAGTTTAGCTGCACCAGTGAAAACCCTGAAAACTATTACACTAGATTATATACTAATAACTATGCAAACATTCCCTCTGTTGGATAATAAAATCCTCATGAAGATTTAGGAGAGAAGTATTATAAAACAAAATGTGGAGAAAATGAAGATCATTTAACCGCAAGGTGACCTAACAATACTTTCCATCATTTAAATATCTGGTCTGGGATTTGTTAACGTGTAACATAGCAGAGGCTACTAGTCATATATCGGCAATGAAATGCACACACACACACACACACACACACACACACACACACACACTCACACACACATTTATAATAAAAAATGGCTTTGGCATTGGAATTGAACTATGTAATTCTTCATTGTAAGTACACTGTCTTATCTCTGCATCCCCAGAGATAATATAAATATTTCATAAATGTTTGATAAACAAATTAATAAGATTCTATTCTTTTTGTTATTTTTTTTCTTATGACTCTCGATATGTTGCCCAGAACAGTCTTGAACTTATGGGCTGAGACGCTTCTCCCACCTCATCCTTCTGGGTAATGAATGGGGTTCCACGTGGGAGGTAACATCTGAAAGGCAGGAAAAATTAAAGGCACAAAACCTATGCGTCATCGTATAAATCAGGGGGAGACTTTCCATGACTTTTGGTCATGGAAATCCGCATTCTTGACAGTTTAAGAATTTGAACCTTAGTGTTAGAAAGACTCGGATTTGAATCTCAGTACCACCACTTACAGTATGCAAGATTTCAGACAAGTCCATATGTCATTATTTTATCACATGTGAAGTTCATAATCAATTGTTATTTCTAACACACCAGGGGTCAAAAAGTGGAGTGACTTGGCTGTGTGACTCTGATTTGAAGTTTTTTGTGAAGTTGCACTTGAGATGCTTTTGATGCCACAGTCACTTAAAGCTTAAATCGGATGACAGACTCTGCACCCATATAATTCACATACCCACAAAATTGGTGCTGGCTGTTGGCTGAAGGCAGCAGTGGCCCCACCACACGCCTTCCACACCGCTGTATTTGACCTTCTAACATGGTCGGGGGCTACTGGAGGGAATGATCCAAACCCTCCGAGGAAGGTAGCTGGGATCCCTTTCCACACCCAGCCTCGGAACCACACATCATCAAACGCACTGCAGTCCATGAACCACAGACCAGCATGTAATGGGATATAGCTTTCATGTGCAAGTGGGTTTTATGCTGGGAGCCATGTAAAAGGCCAGCTACCACAATGCTTCTTAAGGCTGTTGTCAAGAGTGAACTATATTGCACACAGAAATTTTTTGGCACTTAGTAAATAAAATTATCATTAGGATCATCACTAACTGGAAAATAGATAAGCAGGTCTCAAATGGAAACAGCATGGATAATAACTTATATTAAAGGTAGATAGAGATAGATAATGTATTCAGAAATATCATCGATTTTAAAACTAAGAAAATATATGAAGTTAAAACATGAAATATAGAAGCCACAATCTCTAGACACTGTGACATGATACCCTCTATCGGTCGTGACAACTTTGTAATTAGTTGTTTTAGACCTATCGGGAAAAAAGAAGAAAATATAAAGTGACTTGAAAAAATAAAACATTTCATAGAAGACATATAAGGATGAATTTTGTCACACAATTAATTCTGTGTAATTTTGTAAGTCTGGGGCAGAACTTCTCTAGTTTGTTATTTGTGTTTGGCCACGGCAAAATTACTAAGTATGAAGGAATTGTCATAAGCGGCTGCCATTTTATGTCTTCTTCCAGTGTCAGCATTCTATCCAAGCCAAGGGCGTCCAATCTGAGATTCTGCACCAGACCTCAGTAATAAAGTCTGTCCTTACCTATAAAACTAGAACACTGGAAACTAGAGTAGCATTCCCCGAAGCATTCCAACACCCTGGAAGAGGATGAGAACACACACAAAAAACTTTTTGGTAAAACATATTTATGAAACTTCTCATTCTCTAAATTCAATTTGAATATTCAAAGACAATATGAGAGTGTGAACGGTTAAAAAAATATTGTTTATCCTTATTAACCCTAGTCTTTCCTGGAACTACATGACAAAAGAAGCCCCATTTTAATTAAGAAACACTGGTGAGCATCCTCTGAAACTAGCATTCTGTTTCCAATGCTTTGGGAATATTTAAGAAAATAGTTCAAATATTTTCCCAGACATAATTTTCTATAAACATATATCTTTCCAGAAGAATGTAATCAATATGGCTGTCAATGAAATTTTAATTTTTATTTACATAATTCAATAGTTGATGTGCACCTAGTTGATATCATAAATTATATAGAAACAAGGTAAACAACAAAACCTTCCTGCTATGAAGATCAGAGTAAAACACAGATGTCAGACATGGACAAAAATATTGATAATCCAATGAGAAATTGTAATACAAAGATATATTGTAAAAAAAGTGACTGAAGAAGATATATATATATATATATATATATATATATATATATATATATATGCATGTCACAATGTGTGAGAAATATTTCTTAAGTAATCTCTGTTTTTAATAACTGATGAATAGATACAAAAGAAAAAAGTAACCCATGCTTCCCATACAAGATAAGAAATGTTGGCACTTACTGCCCTTTTGAAGGTGCACATACAGTGGTTTTTGCTTACTCAATTTAAAGAGGGTGTGCACTACATATCTATTGAGCAAACTTCTTTCTTAGTCTACAGTACATAAAGAATATCTCCAGATCATTTAGTATAAATCCCCATAACACATTCCTTTCAAAACTATATACTACTCCACAGAATGTCTATGTTGCTTTATTCGACTTCTCCATATTTATTGAAATTCTGGTTGTTTTCTGTTACCCATCTCTAATAACAATGCATAGAGTTGTAGTTTGAATCTGGAATGGCTCCCCAAAGCTTCTTGTTTTTGAATATTTTAGGTTATTTAAGGATTTCACATGCTGTTAGGAGATAGGGCCAGGTCAGAAGGGGCAAATTACTATGACTTGACCAAGAAAGGGGGGCTGCTGAGGTATGACCTAGCAGGGAGAGAATACTGGGGCTTGACCTGGAAGGCTGTGTGGTAGTTTCACCCTTCCTCACTCTTGACTTTCTGTTTGCTGTGCCTTAATTCCGCCATGTGCTTCCACCATCATGGGCCACCCATGAGTGGGCTGAGACCTCCTGAAGCTGTGACCTAAAAATAAACTTTTCCCCCATTACTCTATGGGTGTTGGTACTGTGTTCCAGGAACAAAAATGTAACTAAGATACATAGACGTAAATAAATTAGCAATAAATGACCTCATTGCTATGGAGTAGATTTTTCTCAGTAGCTGTGTATGTATGTATATATATATATATATCCTTAATAGATTTTTCTCAGATAACTCTTTTCATCTCCCACAAATGATGGCTATTTGCCTTTTTTTTCAGAAGTTGATAAGAAAGCCAATTTCTCCAACCTTTTTGGAATTTGGGCACATATAATATTACCTTTTAAAAAAACACGATTGATTACAAAAGCATGCTATTTTATGGAATATATTGTGCCTACCCAAATCCACATGCAAAAGCCCTAAACTTGGGCTATGACTGAATTTTTAGGCGGGATCTCTAAAGAGAAAATTAATGTAAAATGAGGTCATAATGAATGACCTGAAACCAGTAAGATGGCTTCCTTATAAGAACTGGAAGAAACATCAGGGCCACACGCTTATAAGGAAAATGTGAGAAAACAGTAGTAGAAGGGCAGCTTCTACAAACCACAGAGAAAGACATCAAGAGAAACTCCACTTGCAGGCAGGCACCTGTGTCTTAGACTTCCAGCCTCCAGAACTGTGGGGATATAATTTTTTAATGCTTAAACTGGCATTTTGGTATGAAAATCATAACATGCTAATATACTTATGACTGACATTATTTATATTTTTTGATTACTAGTGAAGTTATTCAGGTGAGTCCCTGGAAAACTGGAAAAAAATACACACCCAATACACACGGATATCTCCGGAAATATTGTGTGTGCTATTCTATATGTCATTTCTTAGGATCGCTCCTTTCAAGCATATGAATCCTCTGGAAGTGCTATCCGCTATCCATCTGCTCATTCATTTATTTTTCCACATCAAGAACCTTTTGTTAGTGTAGCTCTGCACAGACTCTGAACTAAGCAATAGTCATATCCTTAGACCAAACAGTGGCTCTCCATGCTGATAACTATTAGGACTGTTTTACCCAGTTCCCAGGGTTATTGACTTAATTCCACTTGGAGAAAGAAACTACTGAGAATCACTTTCTTTAATTTCCTCCTTTTATTAAAAGTAGGCAACATTACTGTGACATTGTGACATTTATACTAATAACCAAGCAGAAGCCAGTTTGCTTTGGAGGTATAAGCAAAGTAACTGGAATCAATTTTTTTGTGTTGCACTGAGTAGTAGTTTAAGGTCACTATGGTCAATTTATAGTGCATTACATGCATCCCCACTACAATGTCTCATTAAAGCATTCTACTTTAACCTACAAGTTGGTACAATTTAGATTTGGGCCTTATCAAATGCAATTCTATCACTAAAATTACAAACAGATCTTATTGTAAGGTGATTCTTTACACCATAAAGTGATCCCATGGCAGAGATAACACCCAAAGGTTTTATTGGCTTATCACTGAAAAATAATTGATTTGTAAGACATAGAGCCAAACCAGAAACATGACACACAAAATAACCTCAAAAGCAATAGACAACTGAGCTAAGGACATTTAGACAAGCTGGGGAAAAGGATTCCTATAAATTTAGCAAAATATCTTCCTGCTTCTATTAAATCTGTTGGAGAGAAAGTGTATTCCCTGCAGTATCCCAGAAAATAGTGGCTATAAACAAAGAGATAGGGTGAATTGAAATTGGACTCTGTGGAAATTCATTTAATGACACTTCGAGTTATTTTCAGTAAATTGGCAAATGTGTGAGTACAATCAATCCTTAACAGGGACCTGATCAAATAAGGAAATACCAGTTTCTTGACTTGCATTACTAACTCATAAGAAAGCTTTTTCATAGAACTTATTATGTAGCTTTCGTGTCTTTGGCTGCCACACACACTTTCAGTGACTCTCTTGCTATTTTCTCATCATAACCTTACATACATGGGTGAGCATGCTTTGAGCCAGGTTGTGCCTGGTCCTGAGCTACTCTCTGAAATGGAAGTTCAGGCCCATTATTCCAGGGTGAGGAGGAATCTTGAATACTGTTAGTCAGCCAGGTAGCCCAGCTGAACCTAGGTAGGAATGATCAGTTGTCAGACTTTGATTCCTGTGGCTGGAATAACCACTCGGAACATTGGAACAATTTAGAAAAGATTGCTTGGATTACGCACGATATGTGTACAACAGATGGAAAGAAGTTTTAGGCTGCCTGAATTTGAATCTCAATTTTATCTTTTTACTAGGTAAGCAAAGTCAAATTAATTTCTTAACTTAAAGACAGTTTCCATTTTCCATCGATGAAATGAAGGGTTACAACAGCATCACATGGGCCTGTGAAGTGGCATGAGTTAAAAGTTAAAGAAAAGTCATTAGTGGCATGGACCAAGGCAAAAAGCCTAAAACGAAAAGCCTTGCGTGCTAGGAGGCACACTAAGTGCTGAAAACAAGTCCATATGGAAAACAGTAGCATTGTTCTTGACCAGAGTAGTGGGCAACAGCTGGGTCATTTGCCACTTCACCCCGTATACCTACCGATTTGCTAGCTCTAGCCATAGACTATCAGCATAGAGCATATTACACACCTAACCCTAAATATTTGTGTTGATTCACATACAAAGCTTGTTTAGGATCGCCATTAGACTGCCACTGGGCCAGTTTCTATTGCCTCTCATGTGATTTATTGCTGAAGATGCTTTTGTCCTTTTGAAAGTCCCTCTTAAATAAACTGGAAGAGAACTTCAGTTTGGGGCTGCACTTTGCTCAGTGCAGTCCCTTCAGGTCTCTCTTTGTTCCAAGAAACTAGACAATCCCTGTCTCCAACCAGCTGCATAAAGTGGCATGGGCTGGTTGTAGAAATTAGCACAAGTTACATATCCTGTAGCTTAGCATAGTGCTGGCATACTGCAAGTGCTCCACAAAGGTGAGATGTTTAAATGGCACTCTGAGCAGTGACAGGGGTAATGGTGCTTGTCTTAGTTATTATCTCATTGCTTGGACACAACACCCAACATCCAAAACTTAGGAGAGGGCAGATTGATACTAGCTCACAATTTCAGCACATCTTAGTCTGTTCTTGGGTGGCTGGCAAAGGTGAAGGCCTAACCGAAGGAAAGCTGTTAATGGTGTGGCAGACAGGAAGACAAGCAAGGGATTCAAAGTTGGAGCTAGCGTGTATCCTTTTATGTCCTGTCCCTTTTCAGATCAAGTCCTAGTGACTGCCCTCTCCGAGTCGAGTCCTAGTGTTCTACTCCTTCTGACCAGGCTTCACCTCTTAAAAACTCGTGATTCCATAGGCACACGTGATTCCATAGGTACTCCATAACATCCAGATACATGAGGATTTTGGCAGACATCCCAGATCTAAACAGTGGCAGTGCAGATGCGGTGGTTGTGGTGGCAATGGTGCTGGTTGTAGTAGGAATATCCTACTGCAGTAGCTACTACTTGTGAAGAGCGATGGCGTAGCATTAAATATAGTACCAAGAATAAAGATATATCAACTAGATAAAGACCCAGTATCCAATTCATTTAATCTCTTAAAATATGAAGCAGTTTTGTAAGTTTATTACCTCTGGGATTTTCAAGTATAACATAGTGGAGCATCTCTGAAGCTTTTTATAATTCAATTAATTTTTAAAACATGTCTCACTATGTAGCCCAGGATGAGGCTGAATTTAAGATACTTTTGTTTCCACCTGCTGAGTGCTGGGATTACAGGTACATACCATCATAAGTGGCTCAAGATTCAATTAATATATTGATTATCCGTTATATGGGCCGTATTTTACATATTATCACATTTAACCCCTACTACAATTTATTGAAGATTATAGTTATTTTATGAATGAAAAAACTGAGGCAGAGAATTTAATTGACTTTCTTAAAGTATTAGAATATAATTGAGGAACTTTTCAAGCCGAAGTGTTACGGTTTAGTTCTAAATTGCTTCCCAAGTGTGTTATGTGTTCACAGGTAGGCTTTCGAAAGGTGAACAGATCATAGAGATGCTACTCTTATCAGTGGATTCATCCGTTAGTGAGTTTGTACTTGAATGTGCTGATAGAAGGTGAGAAGCGTCACTAGAAGTGTGCTGTTGGGGGTTTGATGTTTCACTCTGTCTCCCTCTCTCCATGCTTCGTGGTTGTTATGGTTGTGCAGCTTTTCTCCTCCATGTTCTTCAAAAGTAAGATGCTTATACAAATATTCTGAGCAATGATAGAGGAAATGGTGACTGTGTTAGTCACTTTCTCATTGCTGGAACACAGTACCCAACATCCACAACTTAAGCGAGTTGCTTTGGTTTTTATTTGTTTGTTATTAATTTTTGCCTTGGAACCAGGTAACTGAATTGAACTCTCTGAAACCATATGCCAAAAGAAGCTTCTGCTCCTGAAGTTACAGGTGTATGATACTTTTTTCCCACAAGGTAGGAGTAACTCTTACACCAAGGTCATCTGAGTTCACTTCCTGATCTCCTGTCATACTCAATAATCTTTTCTGTACAGAAAGGTACGTAATGGAGTGCTCAGCATGTGAGTTGCCTTCCAAACATCCTTATTCTTGTGGGCACTCAGAACCAAAGAAGACACAGGGAACATCCAGATACACCCAACATACTTACGGTGACTGGTGGGGACATTCTTGCTACATGTGACAAATCTATTTTAAACAATCTCTATTTCCTAATGTGACTTGTTGCAACTTCGAGTTATTTTTACATTTATTTTTGTCTCCTGTGTAACTAGAATGTAAGCTCCACAAGGGTAGAAATTTGTCTCTTTATAGGCAAGAAAACACACTTAACACAGTGGATGGCGCACAGCAGTTGCTTAACCGTGATTGGATGAGTGAGAAAGAATTTTGAAACAGCATTCTTAATCCAATGACAATCTTTTCCATTCTATGTGAAGTATAAATCCTCTAGCTTGGCAGAATGAGCACCGCAATTTGGAAAGTTTCGCCAGTCATAGTCTCTGCTTTTATTTAAAATGCCTAGTGCTCTTAAGAGGTTAAATAAACCAGACATTGCATCCAATCCAACCATCACAATCTTGCTCTTTTCATTAGATTCAGTGCTATGTTAGCCCTTCAATAATAACCCCTGACAAAAACTGGACGGGCAAGTCCTGTAAGTCTGATTCACATTTAAAAACAAAACTCTCCACCTGGATCATGGCTCTCTCAAACTAAGGACACACTTCCAACTCCCTAATACCCTAGGGTCTCCTGTGTGTCTGGCACGGTGCATCACCTTTCTTCTCACGCTCACTTTTAAGGTCACTGAGCCAAACACAATTATGTAAACATCCTCACTTGTAAGCCCCTCTTTGTTCTTTCCTATTGTTAACATAACGGCTTTTAGTCCTTGGACTTACAGGGAACAACTATGTCTTAATCATCAATAAAAGGGTTGAGTATTTATGACCAAATTTGATGTTTTAGGGACATTCTTTCCCTGCAGGACCATCTTGACTCCCAGCAGTCACTTTACTGTACATTTCACTCAACTTGATAGAGTACAAGCAGGTGAGTATTTTCAGATGACTTGTCAATATCAACTGATGTTTTATTGTCACAGATAAACAGCAGATGCCACGAATCAATAGCATGTCAGCAGGGCTGTCGCCCCCCCCCCCCCCGCCCCCATGTGTGCTCGGTATATTCACAGCTGATACATTACCGTGAATGTCCGGAAACGTTAAACAGTTCAGCTACGCATGTGCTGCCACTTGGTGCCTCTTTACAAAGTAGGGCATTTGCTTTGCAGGCGGCCAGGGAACGTGACCAGGACTATTCAGCCTGCACACAGAAAACGGCTCTATCTTGTCTCATTCCAGCTGTAAGTTTCTGTTGAACCAATTAGCTGAAATCCATCTAGACTGTGCGGTTTTGATTACACAGCTGTGCCTAAACTACACAGTGATCTTTTTGTTCACATCAAAGTTATACAGTATCTTGGACCACATCCCTGAAAATCAGCACTCTGTGAATTCCAATGCAACTGGGGTCGTGCAAATCAGACAAAGGTGCTCCCAACCTAAAATTTTGAGTCAGACATTTTTTTCTGAAGTCTAGCCCAAGTGCGAGCCTCCGGATCTTGGAACTATCAGCATTCCTAATTCCACCCCAGAAGTTGTTGTCAGACGAGTGTATCCTGGGACCTGCTCTGGCACCTTTGACGATCTCTACAATAGATAGTGCAATGGAATCATTTAGAACTCAAGCTTTGAAATCAGACTAATCTTGCCTTACCACCTATTTCTAGGATACTGAGCAAGCTATTTTAATATCTCTTTGCTTTGCGACGGAATTCAGATCAATAGAACCTGGTTGTAATGAAGATTAAATAATATACGTAAAACATTAGCCTAAAGCCTGGTGTTAAATTCGTTCTTGAATCCTGGAGACTATTATAGAAAAAATAAACAAGATGAAGAGATGAGATGGTGAGATTTCATTGAGTGGTATGTACCATCTTAAGATAGGGCTGGTAACGCTGGTAAGTATTTTTGCATGCAAGTAAATAGGCAATAATCTGTGTGACTTGACTGTACAGCATCCCGTGCCATCTCCACCTCCACTCTGTGCACATATTACAATACTTAAAGTGTTTTAGCATGCTGTAAGGCCAAGAAGAAAACACTTGTCAGAATCCTGGCATGAAGGCTTATTCTAACGGAAATTCCTCAATGAGTACATGATACGCGGTGATAGGAACATGTCACCCATTTCTTCTTTGTTTCTTTTATCACTGCATACGACACACAAGAAATCCGGGCAAATAGTAAATTTTGGTTTTACAAAGCTTTCAGCTCCTTAATTATGAACTTTTTAACCAAAATGATCAGTATGCTCTAAAAAGGCAATACAAACACACTGTCTGTTCAGAGCATGGTGTGGTGCCACATGCCTTTAATTCTAGCACTCAGGAGGCAGAGGTGGGGTGATTGCCTTGAGCTTAAGGCCAGCCTGGGCTACATAGTAAGACCCTGTCTCAAAAACAAACAGGCACATAAACTACCACTGTCTTCTCTTTAAAACAACGTAAGTTAAAGGGTAAACGGTACTGTTCCCACTCCTCAAATGAACGAAGTAATGCCTCGGGAAATGACTTGCCCAAACCACGGACACGGCACAGCCTTCTCTGCCAGGGAGGAGTGAGCCTTGCTTCAGGTTCCATGATGAGGAGAGACACCACTATCCAAAATGCATGAAAATGCGTAAGAGCCCTGGCATTCAGAATCGGGCCCTCAGACCTGATATAGTCAGAACCCAGCCCCCCCCTGCTAAATATTCGCTCTCCCAACTACTGCTGTGAAGGCTGAATGAACAAGTGTCCACCGGCTTGCCCTGAATCCTCTAAAACAAAGCACTTACATTCCCAAGCTGTGAATGTTTGTGTTTGTTGCAGGTATTGGAGACAGGTACTGCTTCAGAGGAAGGGTGGGACCTGAGCAGCAGAATTGCTTAGGTAAAAGAAAAGACAAATTAATTGATGTGTCAGATCCTTTCTCTTGGATTGGATGGAAGCAATAGGTTCCATCTTAACAAAGGATTCTTTTCCCAGAGTACATTCATTTTCTGGTGTTTATTTGCTCTGTAATTTGTAGTTACGCTTAGGAATTCAGGTAGTATTTGCAACATGATCACTCAGGGTCACTTCGCAATATTAAGCAATTCATATTTCTCTTAAATTCTTGGAGTATGCTACCTTCTGACGTTTCCCAAGTCAATTATAACTGAATGATAGAATAGAAAAGTTTATTAACATAAACTGTTTAGTAACAGCTAATTACATTTAAAAATGTAATTTAAATTGAAAGATATTTAAATAACTTTAATTGTTGAGGTTCATTATTCATAATATTCATATTTGAGTGTTTTGTTAAATTTCATGATTTTGAAGAACTTGAAAATAGATGAAAAAATATTTTTAATTGGATGCATTTATTGACATTTACACTTCTGAGAAAAGTACTGTCAAGTTGTTGGCACTTTGGGTAACATATTTTTAACCTTTAGATACTGTAATAAGGCTAAATTATTTGGAAAAACATCATAATCATAACAATTTTGTTACTGCTTTATTACTTATTTAAATTTTGCCAGTCTGTTAACAAAAACTTCCAGTCATATGCAATGAGAATTAAATTCAGCTTTCTCTGATATTGTGCAGAGTTTCATTTACCTAAAAGCCAGAGCTTTACACATTTTGATTTTGTGGTTATGAAGCTGAAGTTAAAATACTAGAATATATTTTCTTTAAAAGTTAAGATTCACTTATAATCTTCAAACATTTAAATATATAATTTCTGACTTACCTACCTGAGTGGGACTTTGGGTGGGATTGCTGTTAGAAACTTCCTTAAGTATCTGAATGTAAGTCTGGGGCTGGTTTTTTTTAACACTAACACCTTGCCCCTACTGTAACCTGTCAGGCCTCCTGGGCTGGTTGATTTTTAGGCTGTTGTCAGCACGAAAGTCATACAGGAACCAAGTAAGGCCCAAGCAGTGGAAAATATCCCCTAAATCATGTGACACATAACCCCACCATGACACTCACATGCACCCCCCCCCACGCACTCACATACACTTTTCTCACACACATCTGCTAATCTGATTCTCTGAAGTACCCAGTCACACCTTCTACCTTTCTTCTGTTAAGCCACAAAGCTGACTTGTCCTGTTAGACCTTTAAGTTCAGGATGGAAGCCTACACTTTTCTTTATCATAGCTATCAGAGCCCCTGCCTTACTGTTAAGAGGCTGTGAACATGCAGAATCCAGACTTAGAGCTTTCATCTTGGAGTCAAGACCCTGCTCTTTGCCTGTTGTGTGACCACAGGTCAGTTATTAACACCTCTGGGTCTGGCTTCTAGCCAAGCCTAGAGGGAGGTTGTAAACATAAAGTTGAAGAGGAAGGTGACAGTGCTCTCTGATAGGAGAGTCACAGAGCACAACTCCTATGGAACTTAAAGCCAAAGACAAAGTGAAACAGGGAGGTCTTGTAGGGGAGGAGGGAGGGAGGGGATTGTAGGGGGAGGGACAAAAGGAGAGTGGGAAAGCCCTTGTCACCTTGACAAATTTGTGCATAAAAGGCTCAACTCCATTGTAAACCTTAAATTTTGCACGTATACATATCAATAAAATGTGGTGGGGGGAAGCTCTTAAGCTGTTATCTCTATATTGACCAGACCCTTGAGTGTGGTCCTCTACTCTCCTCATCAGAAATGCAAAAGACCTTCCATTCCCCCAGGGATTTGCTGATCTGATAAACAAACAACAGAGCTCATATGTTCTAATGTGTTCGTGAATGTGTTACTCCCAAGGAACATTTGCCCTTTAACAAGAGCTATTCATGCCTCCAAGGGAAGTGTTGTTCTGAGGATGGAGTTGCAGGTGGACTTCTTGATATGACAGACAGGGTGCCAGTCCTTTGCAGAAAAGTGGAAAACCACATGTTGCAAGAGATTGCCTCTTAGCACAACCTGCTAGAGTGTCTCTCACACTTATGCTTCCCCTGAATTTACTGCTAACACTGAATTATTCATTCTCTCAGACTGGGATAATTTACTCTAATGGTTGAAAATCCCTAGAGAGTATTCCCAGAGCCCGATAACTTAGAGACAGACACATACACACACACACACACACACACACACACACACACACACACACACAGAGAGAGAGAGAGAGAGAGAGAGAGATATCTTGGTGAAATCACTTAGCTCCAGGCATTATTAACAATTTCATTTACTCCCTACCTGCCTCTCAGACTCCTGCTTGGTAAATGGAGCACTTAAAGGCTGGACAATCCTAATGTCTGCCTCCAGGTGAGAATTTCAGTCCAAGAGTTTCTTTTGACTCAGCCAGAAAGAGAAATTCCTTTTTATTCCAAAGAAACTTTGTGTATTTGCTTCAAAATTAGTATCTAATGATGCCTTGATTTTATTTCTATAGAGATGTTTCTTGTAAATAAAGAGAAACTTATTTTTTTCCATTAGTGTGAAAGATAATGATAAAAATTATGCTCAGTGTTTATTAAATATCTATTGGTTTTCTTAAGCCAACTACTTTAGATAAATTAATTACAGAAAATTCACATATCATCTTTATTTTACATATTGAAATAGCACAATCTATGGAAAAGTCAAAACAATGAATGTTATTAGGACACTACAGTTGCAATTTTGGCTTTACTCACTACTAGCTTGTTGCGACAGTGACCAGGTAATGTAACCTCCCCGAGACCAGTATGTTACACAGTTATCTATATCTGTCCATTAAGCTATAATGAAGACAGACTAAATAATGGAAAATTGTGAAAGCATCATGCAAACAGAAGAGAATATTCACTGCTAATTTTCTTCCCTTTTCTTTTGTTTTACAAATAAAGTAGAAAGCTCTTGAGCTCTTTTGGAACTTGCTGGGGTTCCCTGTGTGAGTCCCGTCAGAAGAAGAATCAGAACTGGCTGGCCTGGTGTTATGCCCCTTACCTGCCCTCTCACTGTGGGCCCTCTCCCAGCATGGATTTCTCTAGAGCTGAGTGGCTTTTCCTCCGAGCACTCCCACCTGGCTTCAGGCAGAGCTCGGGTGGTGCCTGCCACACTTTGGGATAATTAACTCCCCGCTTTTCTTTAGGTTTATTATCATTGTTGTTACTGTTGTTAGTTAGGCGCCACCTTAGATGTGTGTATGGGCTCCTCTTCTGCATCACAGCCTCAATGCATTTTCCCAACACAGAGTTTTGTGCTGTGTTAGGAAGGGAGTCGTGTGTAATCCTTGCAGAATGAACTGCCCCAGAGGCTGCTCTCCGGCAAGGATTCTCCCTAAAGTGAAGATTAAGATAATCTGGATAGTTGCTGAACTCCGTGCGCTTGGAGGTCTTGAGTGAAACTGACTCCCGCCTCCCCACTAGCCCACTAAGCACATGCACACATACACAAACACAGTTATCTATTTACATTTATAATACCAACTTTCTCCCTACTGACATGCTAGAGAGGAGAGCTCTGCTATAGGAGGCTGTCTTGGGCACTGTAGACTGTTTCACACATCACCAGCTCTGCCTAGGAAGCGCCGCTAACATTCCTCCCCAAGCCGTGACACAGGCAACATCTCTAGACATTATGAATGTCCTTAGAGGTAGACTTGACACCAGTTTTTGAACACAAGAGTCATGATAATTTCAAAGGGCCTCGAAGTCCTAGTCTTTTTCAGAGACCGCCTCCCCACCCAAACTCAGCACAGAGCAGGAGCTGGAGGAGGCATGGAGTAAGCGATTCCAAATTTCTGCTCTCAGCAGTCCTGCAATGTAGAACTGCTTAAGTCTTCAAAGAAGGACTCTTGGCTTTCATGAGAGGTAAGCAAGCTATTGCAGGAACGGAGCAAAACGCTCTGAAGAGCCTCCTTGCTGGCCGGGCTGCAGGGTCCCCATCGCAGCCAGTTTCTCTTTTTTTCCTTTTTCTCTTCTCAAAATGTAACCTGGTAGCAAAATGTAAGAGGGTGGGGAGAGGAGGGGAGAAAATAAACTCAGACGACAGTGGCTCATTTTCATCTCAAGAAGAAACTTTGGTAAATGGAAAGATGTGGAGACGAAAATTAACAGAAGGAAGAAGGGAAGAAGGCAGAAGGGAAGAAGGAAGAAGAGGAAGAAGGAGAAGGGGAGTGATGAGGGGGGAAAGGAGGGCGAGAGAGGAGGGGGGAGGAAGAGAAGGAGAAGCAAAGAGATAAATGAGAGAATGAATTAGCAAAATCTGGCTGATGAAATACAGGAAAAATTAAAGATGTAAGTTTAAAACAAACTCTTGAATAAACACTGAACATTGAAAGCATCTCTCTCTCTTTGTAGAGCAGAATTGAATAGTTTTCTCTTTTCTCATCTACACATTTTGATCTGGAATTTTATCAAGAATTCTTTAGGATAAAAAAAGTTTTTTTTTCTTTTTAGAAAACAAAAGACAGACATGAGAATGAGAGTGGCAGCTGACACTCTCTGGTTTCGGAAACATACACAGTATAAGAAGAATATATAATTATTCAGTATAAGAATATATAATTAATATATTACGCATAGATAACTATACGTATTAGAACATTTTTGTCATTTATTCATATATTTTTGTAGCTAATTTATTCATGTATTTTATATTCTAAAAATAAATATTTTATCTATTAAATGAACTACATATATGGAAAAGTAAAGCATTGGATAGAATATAAGCTATAGCAATATCTGTTTATTGTAATAAGAGTTCATTGTCTTATTTTTGTTCATATTTAGCTGCTAAACTTTCACATTGACACTGAATATAATTTCAACCGCCTGTGGTCATTTCTTTTTTTGTCATTTTTTTTGAGACAGGGTCTCACTCTGCAGTCCACGCTGGTTCTGAACTCACTGTGCAGCCCAGGCTGGCCTTGGACTGTCGTTGTTTGTTATGCCCACGTGCCAAGCTTCACATCCCTTCCTGACACAGTCGCACTTGGAACAATTTACCTTCCTTCTCAATTTCTCCTTGCCTTGGAAACCACCATTGCTCATTTTGCCCAGCCTTATAGAATGATATTTCTTAAACTCTAATGTGTATGTGACATACTTTGGTTTTGTGAAAATCCAGACTCTGACCCAATAGGTCTTCAGCGAAGGGTTGGCTCTGAGGTTATTGCGTTCTACGCTGCTTTCGCTCATGGTAGACCGAGGAAAGCGAGGCTCCAGCTCTCCTTTTTTCATTCCCTTCCTGGAAGTAATTTCACCTGTCCTCCTGGCTACCTAATTCTTTCCCCTGTTCTCGGAGTATTCCAACACATTCCATTCAGCTACCCTAAGCAGAAAACAGCTATGGCTATTATATTGGTCGGAGGGAAAAGTCTAGAGAAGAAGTTCACGAGATTGGGGGATGAAGCCAGGTCCGAGACAGACTTCCTAAGGCCATGAACCTAGGGCATATGATTACATGGTCTCTTGTTATTTTGTTCTTTTTCTTATCTTTAAAAAGATATATCCTTTGAACTTTGCTACTGTGTTGAGCTTTCTACCAGCTTTGCTGTGTGGGAGTCTTCAGTTCTAGGTCCTGCGCACTTTGGGGGTCTCTTTCTGCTTGGATGTTTGCACTATCTTCAGGCTAACTGGATAGGACCTCTATTGCCTTTATATTATAATCCAAGAAATCATTCTTTTCTCCATTCAAACAAGAAGACATCCTTGTATGTTTCTTCAGCTGGTATTTGTTGATTCATAAGAGTGTGGCAAATATGGGTGCCCACTACTCTGATATGTTCCAATATAACTGTATTAATCTTGAATCTATTCCATATTCAGCATTTCCTCTAAGCATCATAAACGTCAAACCAACATACTTACTAACTATACTGACTTATGACAAATTATGTCCTGGGAAATATAATGCAATCATTTTCAGTTCTCCAACTTTATTCAGCTTTCAGAAACTTAAGATCTAGGGGAACAAATACACTCATGGAACACTTGATGACGCCAGAGGACACTGTGGATTTCATTCCATCGTGAGCAGAGAATCTGGGATTTGCAAACTGTGACCTACAGGTACCACTTCACTAAAAGTAGATCATGGTAATTACAATATTATCCATTTACTATGCAGGAGAAATCTCTTATGCCCCAGGTATGCCAACATAGTTGTTATTAACATCTTCTCTCTTTCCCTCCGCGTAATCTCCTACATTTGTTAATGTCAGGTGGAGACACGGTAGACTATTCATCTCCTTATTTTTTTTAAAGCCAACAGCTTATTATTTTTAGGTACTTAAGGCCACTCCTCATGTGGACAGTAGGAGAAGGAACAAATTGCTGCCACCTGGGGTACATCTCAATGAATTCAGCATTTTTCAATTGCTTCGAATCCTCTAGCCACTTTGAAGATAAGACACCAAATCATGCTGTCCTTGCTAAAAACAACAAAACAAAACAAAACAAAAGTTATCAACCTGCACATGTTTGGAAGTCACTCATTTGTAGCAATCAGGATCACCACAATTTTAAAGCATCTAGGACCGACCAACGTTCAGCTCACTTCCTCTTTTTCCTTCTTTTTCTGTTCTATAGTGCTCAAAGACAATCTGAATTCGTCAACTCCTAGAAACCATTAAAGCTTTCTCTTCCCTAGCACTTCTCCCAAGTAGGAGACTGGTCATGGCTTAGGGAAAAGTTAAATTAGGCACAGCACAATAGTGTATATGCGGTTTGACCCAAAATCCAGCGAATGTTTACTTTTAAAGAATTACTGCAGGTAAAGCACTTTGCCATTAACACCTTCATAATTCTTCTCCTTGCTTCAAGATACATGATTTGGCCTATCATTCTTGCCACTTTGTGAAGCAGTTCTGGAAGTCTTCTTTGGTGAATGGAGTAAGTTATACAGTGGTGGCTGCCTCATTGTCCTGAGTCAATTCAAAATCTTTACCTATCATGGTCATTTTGACATCAGGGAAGAGCTAGAGTTTCATAGTGCCAGACCCTGTGAATAAGTGGACGGGAGCACATCACAGTGTTTTCACAAGCCTGGTTTCCACACGGGGACATTCAGCAGTACCACTCACTGTATTATGTAGTCATATTTCATAAAAACTTCCATGAAGGAGGACTCCCAGAACTGCTTCTAAAAGTCACAAAGATGGTGGAAGTCTGTTAGAAGCAGCAGGCAATGTTTTGAAGGGAGAGCTCTTACTATAATGTTTTTTTTTTTAAATGTGAACACTCACTGTACATATCAATCAAACCCTTTTAGGTCCATCTCTTCCCAAGTCCTCATTGATGGATCAGATGAGGAAACCGAGTCTCAAGAAGAGAGTGTGTGGTAGATTAGATAAGAGATGTTATGTTTCAGTACACTGTCTTCCAGATACAGAAGGAGCAAACAGACTCAAAAGAAAGAAGCTGAAAAGTACAGATAGAAGTGGAGGGTCCAGGAGAATGGAGAGAAGAAAGGCTACAATTGTCTCATGAAGTACATGCAGCTTTGTGCGTTCAGGTCTCCGTGATGTCAAATTTAATTGCTTCATATCCCCTGGGAGCAGATAGGCCAGGACCTCTTGTGTGAGTTCAGACCTAGTTACAGAGGACAGCGCTGGCAATCTTCAAGGCCCATGGAGGGTTTTACCTCTAGCTACCCTAACAATAGGCCTATGGTGGGTCAGAAGAAAGAGGGAATCAAGGACTAAATTTATTCCCAGACTTTCTGTATGGAGCTTTCATGACGTATTTGCTAAGAATAAGTGATGGCTCCGTGGGGTCTACCCGAAGTTCCCTGGCATTAGGAGATATAAAAAAAAATCGTTCACCTGGGCTTTTGCTGCTGACACACAGTTATTTTTAAGGCTCGCATGGTGAGGCTGAATTATTTAAGGATGCAGGTGTTACGCCTGGCCAGGAGTTTTTGCCACCCCCCTGTTGGGATAAACACCTACCACAACCGGTCTCAGTGGCAGCTACCATTGCAGCCAAGATTGATGGGGGCTTCTGATGGTTTGCCGGCACAGGAAGGAACACTACCTTGGTGCTGAAGTGGAGGGGGGGAGGAGTGTTGTCTCAGACGGTGGTGCTTTTTGTCTATTGCATTGTTTTTATTCAATGAGATATAATTCTTCTGATCAAGTTCTGTTCAACTCAAGTTTGTCAGAAAGGTGAGCTTTGGACAGTCTGCGTGCAGTTGCTGGCTTCTTGTAACTATGTTGTTGAAATGGATGAAGAAATATCTCGCCTAAATGTCTCCAAGGAGCACAGGCGTAAAGTCCCCTGAGCTTCTGTCGCCATATTCCTAGCTGGATTCCCCATGGGTCCCCTTTTTTTTCTAGAGTCTCAGGAAAGTCAAGTGACCACCCCTGTAGTTTCAGCACCCATCTCACTCTCCAGGGCCTCAAGAGTATTTTTGAGAGCCTTGATTTATGGAGAAAGTAGCTTATGCTCTAGGCAGAAGAATGGTGACAAATTACTTGTAGTTGCTCATCCTTCAGGACAACAGCCAGTTAAACCTACACTCAACTTCTCCTCTTTATAACCTGTCTGTATACTTCTGAAACGGTAGAGGCAAAGGCTCTCGTGGCCTAACTCTAAGGAAGCTATGGCCCTACTAAAACAAGTTTTGGAGTTTGGAAGTCATTAACTTCACCATTTCCTAATAAAAGGGGATCTTTTTTCTCTAAATTTTTCAGAAAGCCTGTAAATTCCTACATAAGAATTCACAAGAAAATTCTCATCCGATCTCCTCCACCACTTTGGTCACTGTAAGTTCTTATCCTTCTAGTGGGATAAGGTTCAAGATGGTCCAGCATTTGCGTCACAGTGGTGTCAGATCTGAAAACTAATCTTTGCAGGGAAAGAAGATGCTACGCCTCACCCATAAGTGATGTCAGAGGCGAATGAAGCTAAGGGATTACTGTACACTGATCCTCACCTTTCTCCTGCTTGATTTCCAGTAACTCATGTGACGCTATACTCTGGCTCTGAGCAAGGTAGATGTTACAATGTTAGGAGACATTTTCAGGACAGCCTCATTACTCTTGTCAACCATTTATGTGAGAGTGGTTTAGGACAGGGTCCTAGTCTGCATCACAGATGGGGCTCCAAACCCAAGACCATTAAGTATTTAACACATTTCTTCCTCTGTTTTGGGTCTCAGCTTCTCTTATTGTGTACAAACAATGGGTTGGCTTAAATCAGCACTTCCCAAAATGCTTTTCCAAAAACTGAGCATCCTCACTGAAAGAAGTCTAAGAGATTCTAAGTAAAATTAAGTCCTCAAGATCTTTCACTACAAAATTTCCAGGGCTTTAAATATGATAAAGAGCACTTTAAAATTAAAAATAGCTTATTTAAAGAAAGTTATAATCCTCAATCTCCACACCTTCCAATTCCTTCCAATTTTTATATGTCATGGAAGTAGTGTGGAAATGGGTGCACTTCACATAGCAAAAGGTAGGATTACTTCTAAAATTCCCCCCAGTCCAAGAATTAGTTTTTCTTTTTATATTTTATCTTTTGCATTTAAAGAACATGATCGCTGGGCTTGCTTGTGTAAGACTGTAATCTCAATACTCTGGGAGGCTGAAACAGGAAGAATAAAAGTCAAGCTTAGCCTGGGAAACTTAGTAATTTAGTTAAGACACTGCCTAAAAATCAACAGTGAAAAAGGGGATCTGGGGATGTAGCTCAGAGTGAAGGCCTTGGGCTTGATCCCCAGTACTACAAAAAGAAAAAAGAGAAGGGTGTGTGTGTGTGTGTGTGTGTTGTGTATTGAATCTGTTTGGCTCTATAGGCAGTGTCATAAAATACTAAAGACTAAAGAACAAAAACATATATCCAACATTTAAATTATTGAAGCCAAATTGGACTTAAAACTTTGCATATTTGGGTAACAGTAATGAGAACGGATAGAAGTTTTTAAGCAGTTATTTCATGAGCTACACACTGATAAACTGTTTGCTTGGATAACCTAGCTTAATTCTTACAGGAATGTCATGATTTATCATTTTATTTCTTATTTACACATGAGGAAACTATGACTGAAGAGGTTGGGAAAGTACTGAGGGAGCAAATAGTGCAAAGCCACCCAGCTAACACAAGGCGGAGACGTGGCCCCCAGCCATTGCCATTGCACTGCCAATAGATTACACAATCACCTGACCCGGTTTTCTCCTTTCCACATCAAAGTAGAAATGAAGTAATTGCAATAATAACTATCTTTCATGTAAGATTTTTGAGTTAATATGAAATAATGTTGAATCATCAGTTTCATATACACTAGAAATATATATATATATATATATATATATATATATATATATATATATAACAACCAAATGATTTATTATGATTGGTGCTAAATTACAATGTATATGAAATGGAAACACATAAAAATAGTTACCTATTTGGGTATTATATTAACACAAAAATCTGAAATATAGTGTCTGTTCTGCCTCTTAAAATATACCCACAGAACGACCTTGGTAATTTTCACCACACAGTTTTACAATACTGATACTGTACCTGTATCATCTACTATATGATAAGAACTAAACAGAATATGAAAGCAGTTTAATAGCAAATTCATTTTTGTATCCATCAGTGATTTTAAAGAAGATAGTAGTTTCCATTGGCAGTGAGAATAGACGGTGGTAATTAGCATTGTAGATATTGCACATGTAGATATGTATGAATAAAATTATACATTGCTCAGGGCCATTGTTCCATAGGTAGGCAGTTGCCTTTTGAGTGGACCAGTGTTTTCCAAAGTGACATACAATTTCATTGGGACATTAGTAGTACTATTTTTTTCATCATGTTTATCTCACAAAAACAAATAGCTAAGATAGAAATACAGCAGGCTAAGATCTACAGTGTTACATACCAAGGTAAAACAGTTATTGAGCTATTAGAGTCACAGCAGTTTATGTATATTTGCTATTCACAGACTGCAGACTTTTGCTGAAGAGCCGAGCTGCTGGAAATGGACAACATGTAGACATGCATTCATGTGAGTCCATAATTAATGATGTTTATACTGTAATAAGCACATTCGTTTTAACACCATTCAGTAAACAGATTCCTTTAAAGTTTGAGCTAAATCTGCTATCACAATTACACACAAAAAGAACCTGTGAACAATTTGACATTACACTTATGTACAAGCAAACTTCATTGGAAAAGAGAAGAGGTAATTTCAATGGTGTCACTTGGTATACATCAATGTGCAACAAACTGACCCAAGTTGTCGAGTGCCTGAATGAGGTCTGGAAGAAGTGACGTGAGCAAGCCCCCAATAAACTGCCGCTCAGTGTTAGTTCCAGCAGTACTCAGATTCCTCTGTCTGTACTAACACTGCACTCAAAGCATCGGAAACTGATAGAAAGAGGAACTCATTAATCGCTGGTAAAATATATTTGGGGATCTCCAGGTAATCTCATCAATGGGGATCTTAACATCTTAAGTGTGAAAGTTGGTACGGGTATTATTTAACATGTCAATTTAATTTCAGTAAATTATTTTATTAGGTTCTAACTAGTACTCTTCTAATTATAAAAGTTGTGAGAATCAGGAATTCAGCTAGGATTTTTAAGTTCCTTCAGCCAACACCAAGATTCCTTGTTTTACAGACTAAGCTGAACACGATTATCACTATACTGAGGAGTGACCCCCATGATGACCCCCATTAACAAGTTCCAGCAGGATTCTCTGCAACGCAGCTTTCCTAAGTTGGTGTTTCCGTGTGCCTTACGTAGTATATTTTTTCCAGTAGTTCGTGACTCCATCGCCTTAGTACAGACAAAGGTTGTACAGAGTGTTCTGGCAGCCCTGTTTCCCCAGCCATTGTGATGAAAACAAATTTAATTGGCATTTCTTAAAATTAAGCAATATTTTCCTAAAGCTTCTCCCAATTTAACTTTGTCCTTTGGAACTAAACATAAATAAAGAAAAGAAAATGGCCAAGAAACTTGAATCCAGGATGATGCAAAATCTCTTTCTCTTCCAAACTTTGTGAAAAAAAAATTACTCTTTTAAGCATCCTTAAATCTAGCTGGAATATTTAACTGCTAAAAGACGTATTTCTTTATTATATTTTTATGACCACATCTACACACAAAAAAGTGTTTGATGAGTTCACAAGGGCTTTGGGTGTGTGGGCACACCTGATAGGTCTTTGGGAGAAATCTGTGCTTGGTCTGTGAACTGAGCTCTGGTCTGGGAACCAGGGTATGTTTCAGAAAGGATAGGCTGTGTGCATATAAATGATCCCAAGGCACACCTCGAAGCTCTGTTTTTGCATAGGTTGACTTCAAAAACGTTTTATACTCTCCAATAATATGCAAGCACGTGGCTATAAATGAGAACATAACTTACCATATTCTTACGACTACTCAAAATTCAGTCATTCCAAAATAGAGCAGTAGCATTTTCTTTCATTTGTCTTACATTGTTCCTTCTTTTAGAAACTGTTTTGGTATTTGTTTATACAAGCTGGATGGGTTATTTGCAAGAGACTACAGAGTGTTTGGTTACTATAACAATGTGCCCTTGAGCTTTAATATTTACTTACAATATGCATATTATAAATTATTTACTATAGCTTCAAAATAATTAAACAGATTATTAGTTCCACCTACAAATCATTTAGGAAATAGTGAAGTAACCAATATGTAAATGAAATATAATAAATTAGCCAATAGGCAAGTGAAGTACCATTAGGGCAATGATCACCAGAGTTGTGCTGTCATATACCTACATTTTCTTTGCATTTTCTTCCAAAACATCCTCACTGTTCATGTGGCGATTAAAAAAAATATTTTTGGAATGCATAAGTTAAAAAACACATAGTTTGAAATTCCAACCAAAGCTTTCATAAGAAAGCCAGTTTTTATAAATTTGGCATTTCTTTAAATGCACTTTTGTTTGCTTTTTATCTCTTGATGCTAAGTCTAGGTATTTCTATCGTATTCTCTGTAGCACAAATAAATACATTCATAGTGAAGGAGAATTTTGGAAATAAAAGTACTCTACATAGACAATTCCAGAAACCAAATATAAATTGTAATAAGTCTCCCAAACTGAAAATTCCAAAGAGTTCCAAACTATGAGTTTTATGTGTGTACACATATGTACAGAATATATAGATATTTATATATATATATATATATACACATTCAGCTAGATGTACACAAATATATACATTTGTACATGTATTTTATACACAGAACCACATATTCAACACACTGTAACATACACATGCACACACACCCTCTCCAGAATTCCAGCGCAGTTCCTGCAGCGGTCTTTCTTTTCCCCAACTTAGAACAAGACTGAGATGCTAGGGCAGCCGACTCACTTGTATTTCTGAGCTAACAAGAATAAAAAGCTAACTTTTATCCAGTCAAAAAGTAAAACCAGAAGATACGCAGACACACACATGTATGAACACATAGGCCCCTGTTCATAAACCTGTTTTGCTTCCGTAACTCTCCCTGGTGACCAGTACGCAGCACAGCACACAGTCACGGGTACAGCCCTCCCCAATGGAGGAGAGCCACAGCGTGGGGTTGAGTGATGTATCAGTACCTACCGGACACATGTTGTATAGTGCACGGCCCCTCCATAGGCTCTGTGGCCTAAAATACAGCCTGTGGCAGGAAAAACTCCCTTCCAAATCTGCCTGTCTTTTGCTTCCTCGGGAGATGGATGTCTAATAGTTTTTGCAAGTTAAAGTAACAGATGCCTTTCAGGAGATACGCTAAACTAGGAACATACTGACTGCATTTTGCTTAGAGTAAATGAGGGATAAGCAAAGTCCAAAGAACAAAGAGAAAAGGTTGTAATGAGAGGGCTGAGTCATCAACTCTTAAAATCCAACGAAGTCATGTGACGATCTGGCCCTTCCACTGTTGAGCGGTGGGCCTGTGCTGCCTTTTGTTTCTGACTCACGCTGACCTCGTGTGTGTGAAAGAGGACAGTGACAGGATCTATGACATTAGATTATAGCAATAAGTGAGATAATGCTATAAGGTACTGAAAGTTTCTGGCACATTATAATTAATCCTTAATATACATTATTTACAACTTAAAGTTTAAAAGCATAATTCTAGAATGTTGATCAGAACTATGTACAGAAATAATATTAGTCTAGGATTTGAGTGACCCGAATTCAAGCTCTTTATTCCAAATTTGATTCTTTAGTAGATTATGAAGTTTTTTTATAATGATCTGTACATGGTATGCATTCAACAAATATCTGCTGAATGTATGTAAAAATAAACAAATGACTAACTGATTTAAGCTCTCTTGTAAAAAATAGAAATAGAATGATCTGACCTATATTCCATCAGTTGTGATGTTGGGATGCTAAAAGAAAAATGTCAAATTATTTAATAGTATGTGCTGCATGTCCTAATAAAATAGTTTATTCATATAAAATCATGAGGTTTAGAAGGCAGGGGTTGTGCTTAGATTTTTTCATGTCTTTGAAAATGGGAAGTGGAAGCCGTCCCTCTGATGGTCTAAGGAAGCTCGTAGTCCATAATCTAAGTGCCACCTTTCTTGGTATTTTTATTAGAATATGTATGTGCTATAAATTCATTTGCATATTAACTACATATGACTTGTGGAATTTGAGCCTCAAGTGTCATTTTTTGACTACATCCTCTCTTCTCTTTCCCGCTCTTTTTCACCAACTTTTCCTACTTTCAGTGACTCTTCCTTTTTCCAAGCAGTCACTCTCCCAATTTCTACCCTCTGTTTTACATTATGATCCTTTTTATGCATGTATTTATGGCAATCTCCTATGAGAGATACCATATGATGCTTAGTTTTTAATGCTAAATACCATCTTCAATGAGTGGAAAGTCAGCCCAAAAGACAAAAGCAATAGATGAGCAGCTACCTACAATAAAAGCGTCAGCCCCTCCGCGAGCTTCTGGGCCTTCCTGGTTCCATGTTCGAGAGCACCTTGCTACCTATTGCTGATTATACCGAATACCATTTTCAATAATCATGCACACTGAAGAGGCTCCCAAAGTGGTTCACGTCCCAGTCAGTCTTGATTTTATGAGGTTGACAACAGCAAGGAAGCATAAAGATGGAATTAGAAGATAGACACCAAAATAATAGGCCTTCCTCATCACTATGAGAACACCAGGCAAAAATTACACAGCTGTCCTCTATAAATCTAAACAGATAGAAAGCTGTATCTAACTTCAAATAGTATATATATGCAGGTAGCTAATTAGTACTGCCCCATTTTTAATCTCATCCTTTCTGGACATGGTACAGAAAGAATGCCTTGAAAAATTTAAACCAATACTTGGCGTTTTTCAACCCTGAACACTATTGATATTTTGAGATGAATGATTTGTTGTGGGGGCTTTCCTGTGAATTGAGCTGTTTTTATCATCATCTCTAGCCCCTACACATTAGACGTCAGAAGCACGGCTCAGTTTTGACAATCAAAAATGCCTTCATGTAGAAGGGGGCTGGAGGAATGGCTCAGCGGTTAAAGCGCTTGAGCAAGCGCTAAGCCAAGCGCTAAGTACCCGAGTTCGATTCCCCAGCACCACATAAACTGGGCGTGGTGGAGCACGCTTGTAATCCCAGTACTCGGGAGGCTAAGACAGGAGGATTGCCATGAGTCCAAGGCCAGCCTGGGCTCCATAGTGAGTTCAGGACCAGCATGGACTACAGAGCGAGACCCTGTCTCAA